>CM069131.1:168214853-168542353 GCA_035221665.1 Okamejei kenojei | reverse complement strand
AGAGAGACAGAGAGAGAGAGACAAAGAGAGAGAGAGACAAAGAGAGAGAGAGAGAAAGAGAGTGAAAACGTTCAACGAGTTGTTTAAGAGGTTATCTCACTATCCCTTTCCTGTCATTTATCAATGCACTTTCATTCCAGTTGCAAGACTTTAAACATTGAATCAGTACAAGTCCCTACAGATACTAATCTAGTCTGCAGGGGTCCAACTCAATAGGTAGTATTAATTTGACAATGACTTTTGGGTATTATTGACACCACCTTTTTTCAACTTTTAAGATTTGCAGATCTGACAATTAATTCAAGCACATTTTTCATGTACAGTTAATACAGGAAGTAATTAACAAAACTGCTTGCCAAAGTGAAATTTGCGCAATCAATGCAATGTGTATTTAGATTGACCTGCATTTTCTTTGGGTTATATGGGTGTCTGGGGTTATGGGGAGAAGGTAGGAAAATGGGGTTTGGGGGGAGGGGGGGGGGGGGGGGGGGGGGGAGATAGATCAGCCATGATTGAATGGCTTGATGGGCCATATGGCCTAATTGAATAATCTGATGGGCTGAATGGCCTAATTCTGCTCCTTTTGCTTATGACCCTATTTTACTGGGAAATGTAGGGAAATGTGTTATTCAAAATCAATTATTGTACAAAGATTGGGCAAGTCTGCTGATCTTTCATGAGTCTCCTGGGACAACATGTGAAAACACTTTTAGCATTAAGCCAATATGCAAAGTTCATTCAAAATTTGTCACATTTCAGTTTTACATTGTCATACGCAATTTTTCAACTATGAAAACAAAGGAGATTTTCTATTTAGGCATTATCCTGGTTGTATATAGTATAACAATTTTAAAAGTCACTTTTGCTTCAGGCAAAAATGACCACGTAGAACCTAATTATCAGTATTTCTTACTTTGCTGCCATTACATGAACTAAAGGAAATTGAGTTTATTTTTTAATATTCTTTTGTTGCAGTCAAAATTAGGTTTCACCAACCTGGTGTTTCCACCCTTTGATAGTGGTATGGGTTAACACACACTTCATCCTTCTTGAGATTGAAAGCATATTCACAAGTTTCAATTGCTCGTAGCTCATGGTGGCTATGAAGATCAGGCCAGCGCCACAAGCGACAGTAAATAACATGAGGCAATCCTTTACGATGAGAAACCTGCAGCCGGCCATCAAGTGATCTGCATATTTTAAAAAAAAATGATATGATCTGGATTGCTTAGGATATAATTTACAGGATTTATCATTACATATTTTATTACTAAATTAAATTAGATAATATTTTAATGAAGAATATCATATAATTTCAAAATTAACTAATCATTTTCCAGCATCTAGAGGATGGGGGAAGGGATAAGGTAATGAGTAAATAAGGTATGTGGAGGAAGGAAATAAGGTAATTAAGCATCTCGTGATTTGCATTATGATAATTACAGTCTATTCCATGAGCAGCATGTTCTGAAGGACCACCAAAATATGCCATTGCTCTCATCTCAAAGTTCAAATTATCTCCCGACGATAAAAAGTCTTCACAAAAGTACAAATTAGGTTTTTTTTTAAATGAAAACCTTGGTTAAATTCAAGACATATCTTTGACTTCAGTAATAAACAGAAAATGTTGTAAACATTCAGGAAGACATGTTGCATTCATGACAAGACCTTCATTAATTCTGATGTAGTGCATTTAACTGGAAACATCAATTCCATTTCTCTTTCCACAGATGCTGTTTAACTTGCCCAGTGTTTACCGCATTTCCTGTTTATGGTTCAGATTTGAGATTACTGGAGGTATTTCAAGAGGAAGCTGATTAATGTTTGAAGGATTGTTCACTGTTATTCATCATCTCTAGTATCGATTTGAATGAAAATGCAATTGGCATTGTTAGCAAATTTGCAGATACTGCCAAAATTGGTGATATTATGGGCAGTGAAGGTTATCTACATTACAGTATCGAGATCTTGGAAAATGGGCCAGGGAACGGCGGATCGCAATTAACTGACAAGTGTGAAGTGATGATTTTGCAAAGTTAAAGCAAGCCGGGACTTGCACAGTAAATAGGCCCGTGGAGGGTATGGTAGAACAGATAGACTTTTGTGTCCATATACTTCGCTCCCTGAAAGCAGCTACACAGGGTTGGGGAGTCTAAAACTAGAGGGTATAAATTTAGGTGCGAGGTGAAGGATTTAAAAGGAATCGAGATGTAGGAGGATGTTGCCAGGATGCAAGGGACTGAGTTCCAAGGAGAAGTGGGGCAGGGTGGGACTTTATTCTTTGGACTGCAGGAGACAGGGGTGATCTTGTAGAAGTGTATAAGATCAGGTGGATATATGGACAGGGTAAATCCACGGAGCATTTTTCCAGGGCACGGGAATCAAAAATTAACAAATCATTTTCCAGCATCTAGAGGGTGGGGACAGGGGCAAGGTAGTGAGTAAATAAGGTATGTGTAGGAAGGAACAGCAAATAAGATAATTAAGCATCTCACTGTTTGCATTAGGATAATTACAGTCTATTCCCTATACAGCATGTTCTGAAGGACAGAAGGGAAGAGGGGAAGAGGGTAAAGGTCCAATAGGTATCAGAGGTGCAATTTGTTCCCCCACAGCAGGTGGTACATATAATGGAACAAGCTGCCAGAGTAAGTAGTTATGGCAGGTACAATAACAACACATTCAATGACATTTGGACAGGTACGTGGTTAGGAAAGGTTTAGAGGGACATGGGTTAGATACAGGTAAATGGGAATAGCTCATTAGCGACTTGGTCTTCATGAATAAGTTGGGCTGAAGGGCCAACTCCATATCAGCGAGCTGACAGGTGCGGAGAAATGGACATGGAAGTGAAAGGTGGCAGCCTGGAACAGATAAGTCATGATCATACTGAATGGTAGGGCGTGCTTAAAAGGCCAGGTGGACTACTTCTGTTCCTATTTTTGTAGATGTTTATCTCCAATAGCTGCAATATCTTTAGTTGCCTTCGTTCTATTGTATTCCTTGTATTCTAAAAGCAAACTCAATCCATCAGTAATTTGCTACTTGGCTAACTGTAAAAATGATAAGCGTTCTTATCAGACAGCTCTCCCCAAGACAGATGATAAATCAGTTATTTTTGAATTCTGCGATGAGTGTTTGTCCAGTTTCCTCACAATTATGGACTGTAAAATGTCCTCCTTCATATTAAAAGACATTTCAAGTCAGAAGGTCATAAGTAATACAAGAGGAATTAGGCCATTCGACCTATCAAGTCTACTCCGCCATTCAATTATGGCTGATCTATCTCTCCCTCTAACCCCATTCTCGTGCCGTCTCCCCAATGCCTCCGACACCTGTTCTAATCAAGAATCTTAGTGATAGTGCTCAAATTATAATCTAAGCCAATCACTTTGATATCTCAGTACTCAGAAACATGTTGACAGCATAGAATCTCAACGAATCAACTGCTCTCTGATTGTGGTATGATGATGTGGTCGATTTTTTTTTTTTTTTGGAGGCTTCAGGCCCACTGCAGAGTCCCTGCAGAGTCTGAAGAAGGGTCTCGACCCGAAACGTCGCCTATCTCCTTCGCTCCTTAGATGCTGCTGTATCCGTTGAGTTTCTCCAGCTTTTTGTGTAACCCCCGTGGTATGATGATAACAGCTTGGCTAAACTGCCGCTGAATCTGTAGGTGTACGTTTTCACACTTCCATACCCTTGCCTGAGGGGAGAAGATGAGGCAATAAAGGGGGCTTTTTCGGGTTGGCTGCCAGTGACTCGCGGAGTTCTGCAGGGCTCGGTGCTGGGTCAACTGCTCTTCAGGTTGTATATTAATGATTTGGATGAGGGGATTGAAGGCTTTGTGGTCAAGATTGCGAATGAAACGAAAATAGGTGGAGGGGCAGGTAGTGTAGAGAAAGCAGGGACTTGCAGAAGGACTTGGATAGGTTGGGAGAGTGGGCAGAGAAGTGGCAGATGGAATAGTGTGGCAAAGTGTGGAGCCATGCTTTATGGTAGAAGGAATAAAGGTGTAGATTATTTTCTAAATGAGAGAATCCAGAAATTGGAGGTGCAATGGGACTTGGGAGTGTTGGTGCAGGATTCCCAAAAAGTTAATTTGCACGTTGAATCGGTAGGAAAGAAAGCAAACGAGAAGGTTATATACAAAACAGGGATGTAAAGCTGAGGCCTCTATAAGGCTCTGATTAGGCGGCATTTGGAATATTGAGAGCAATTATGGGCACCATATCCAAGGAAAGATGTGCTGGCTTTGGACAGCATCCAGAGAAAGTTTACAAGAATGATCCCAGGAATGAGAAGGTTAACATATGATGAGCGTTTGACAGCACTGGGCCTGTACTCGCTGGGGTTTAGAAGGATGAGGGGGAACCTCAATGAAACGTACAGAATAATGAAAGGCTTCGATAGAGTGGATGTGGAGAGGATGATTCTACAAGTGGGAGAATCTAGGACTAGAGGGCATAGCCTCAGAATTAAAGAACGTTCTTTGAGGAAGGAGATGAGGTGGAATTTCTTTAGTCAGAAGGTGACAAGTCTGTGGAATTATTTGCCACAGAGGTCCATGGAGGCCTAGTCAGTGAATATATTTAAGGCAGAGATAGATCCTTGATTGGTACAGGTGTCATGGGTTATGGGGAGAAGGCTGGAGAATATGGTTAGGAAGGAGAGATAGATCAGCCATGACTGAATGGCGGAGTAGACTTGATAGACAATAGGTGTAGGAGTAGGCTACTCGGCCCTTCAATCCAGCACCGCCATTCAATGTGATCATGGCTGATCATCCACAATCAGTACCTCCATCGCCCTCTGAAGCAGAGAATTCTAGACTCACAACTCTGTGTGAAAATGTGTTTCCTCATTTCCGTGGTTCTGGACTCCCCCAAACTGGCCTAATTCTGCTCCTATCACTTATGATCTGATGAAGAGGGAGCTACCAGAATGCAACTCATCTTTGATTATGCTGCTGGCCTTGCCTAGGCAACATCAAGAGTCAAGAGTGTTTTATTGTCATATGTCCCAGATAGGACAATGATAGGATAATGAGATATAAATGAAGTCAATAGAAGGGAGGTTGGTTTGTGTCATGGTCTGGGCTGCGTTCACAATTCACTGCAATTTCTTGTCGTCTTGAATGGAGCTATTCCCACCCTGGCTGTGATGCATACTGATAAAATGCTTAATATGGTGCATCTGTAGAAGTTAGTGTGTTGTAGGGGATATGTCAAACTTCCTAAGCCTTCTAAGGAAGTAGAGGTGTGGGTGTGGTTTCAATAGACAATAGGTGCAGGAGTAGGCCATTCTGCCCTTCGAGTCAGCACCGCCATTCAATGTGATCATGGCTGATCATCCCCAATCAGTACCCCGTTCTGCCTTCTCTCCATATCCCCTGACTCCGCGATCTTTAAGAGCCCTATCTAGCTCTCTCTTGAAAGTATCCAGAGAACTGGCCTCCACCGCCCTCTGAGGCAGAGAATTCCTCAGAGAATTTCTTGGTCGTTGCTTCAATATGGGTGGTCCAGGAGAAGTTGTTGGTGATATTGACCGCATGGAATTTGAAACCATCTCTACTTCGGCGCCAACAATGCAAACCGAGGTATGTGTACTGAAGCTGATCACTATCTTCTTTATCCTGCTGACATTTAGAGAGAGGTTGTCACGAGACCAGTACACGAGATTCTCAATCTTCTTCCTGTAGTCAGTCTCATCATTATTTGATATCCAGCCCACAATGTTGACGTGGTTTGCCAATTTGAAAATTTAGTTAGATTTGTATATGGCTGCAATTGTAGAGTCATAGAGTGATACAGTGTGGAAACAGGCCCTTCGGTCCAATTTGCCCACACTGGCCAACATGTCCCAGCCAACTGCCTGCGTTTGGTTCATATCCCTCCAAGCCTGGCCTATCTATGTACCCATTTAATCGTTTCTTAAATGTTGGGATAGTCCCTGCCTCAACTACCTCCTCTGGCAAAGTGTTTAGTAGTGTGGGGTTTCGGCCCGAAACGTTGCCTATTTCCTTCGCTCCATAGATGCTGCTGCACCCACTGAGTTTCTCCAGCACTTTTGTCTACCTCCTCTGGCAGCTTGTTCCATACTCCCACCATCATTTGTGTGAGTTACCCCTCAGATTCCTATTACATCTTTTCAGCTTAAACCTATGTCCTCTGGTCCTCGATTCATCTACTCTAGGCAGGAGAGACTGCATCTACCCGATCTGTTCCTCTCACGGTTTTATACACCTCAATAAGATCACCCCTCATCCTCCTGCACTCCAAGGAATAGAGTCCCAGCCTACTGAACTTCTCCCTATAGCTTAGACCCTCTAGCCCTGGCAACATCCTAGTAAATCTTCTCTGTACCCTTTCCAGCTTGACAACATCTTTCCTAGGTGTATGTACAAGGAGTAAAGAAGGGGGCTGAGATCACATCCTTATGGAGAATCAGAGTTGAGGTTTATCGTAGAGGATGATTCGTCCCCTATCTTCAATGATTGGGTCTGTTGGTCGGAAGTCAAGGATCCAGTTGCAGAGATGAGTGCTGACGCCAAGTCCAGTGAGTTTGAAGATAAGCTTAGATGGTATAATGGTATTAAAGGCAGAGCTGTAGTTTATGAATAGGAGTCTGACGTAAGTGTCTCTCATCCAGGTGTTCCAGGGATGAATGTAGGGCTAGTGGCACAGTTAGTGAACCTGTTGTGCCGGTAGGCTAACTGCAGTGGATCAAGGCCGCTGGATAGACTGGATTTAATGCGTTCCATTACTAGCCTCTCAAAACATTTCATGATTGCGGATGTCAAGGCGTTTAGTCATGAGGTCTTGCTTTTCTTCGGCACTGGGATGATGGTGGTCTCGAAGCAAGTGGGTATCTCAGAACGTAGAAGGGAGATTAAAGATCTCCACATATACTCCCTCTAGCTGGTCTGCACAACTAATAAGGACATGCAGAAATCCAGTCTGGGCCAGTTGCTTTTTGTGAGTTTACCCTCAGGAAAGCTGCCAACCTCTGCAACACTCAATACTCTGAGTAATGAGGGCCAATGAGCCAAAATCCTTTTTGACCACCTTATCTACCTGCGACTCCACCTTCAAGGAACCATGCACCTGCACTCCTAGATCCCTCTGCTCTACAACACTCCCCAGAGCCCTACTGTTCACTGTGTAGGTACTGCCCATGTTAGACTTCCCAAAATGCAACACCTCACATCTCTCTGTACTAAATTCCATCAAACGTTGCTCAGCCCACCTCTCCAACCAATCAAGATCCTGCTGCAATTGGTCACAACAATCTTCTCTATCTGCAACACCATCCATTTTTGTATATTCTGCAAACTTGCTAATCTTGCTATGTATGTTCTCATCCAAATCATTGACAAATAGAACGGGCCCAGCATCTGAGGCACACCTCTAGACACCGGCCTCCAATCCGAGAAGCAAACCTTCCACCATCACCCTCTGCTTCCATCCATTAAGCCAATTTTCTATCCATTCAGCAGTCTCCTTGAATCCCATACAATCTAACCTTCCAGAGCAGCCTACCATGCGGAACTTTGTCATATGGCTTTGCTGAAGTCCATATATACACATCGACAGCTCTGCCCTCAACCTTTCTGGTCACATCCTCAAAAATCTCAGATTGGTGAGACCGGACTTCCCACTTACAAAACCATGCTGATTATCCAGAATCCGCCCTTCTCCATCTAAATGGATGTATAAATGTGTATACATCTGAATGGATGTATACGCTCTAGTAGCTTTCCAACTACAGATGTTAAGTACATGTTAAAGCTAGAAAGCGGGCTCTTTTAGCATACACACTTGATTTGTACCCATGTTCTAATTAGGATATGTAGCTTTGCTAGAGTAACAATGAGGACCTCCAATTGGAATGTTCTGGAACAGGGAACCATTTTTCTCTCAAAGAAAACTGAATAAAATTGTCACTCATTTCTCTGCATTTACAGTTTCCCCACACATAACCATCTATCATTTTGATTGTTTCTGCCATTTTGATGATCATTTCTCTAATGGTGTAAATTGACAGATTAGAAATTCCAAGGTCCAAGGATTAATTTCTGGCTGTACAACCAGCTATTAAACATCACAACCTCCAATAACCTCTGAGCTACATAGACCAGGGGGCATTGTTTTTGATATGTATGCATGTATGTACACTGAACTTATTGTTGCTGTTTATTACAGTGTTTACATAATATTATGTTTACGTATCTGTATTTCAATTTTTTTCAGTTCATGCAAGTTATTGAACCAAAAAAAGTCTTTCCCTTCCATGGAGGATTAACATTTTCTAATATTATTTCAGATATCATAAGGCTTGGGATGAAAAAATGAAAATGAATTAGAGTTCTGGCTCTCGATTAGTGCCATGTACTCATAAATGGTTATTATTAAGAGTGATTTGCATGATGACTAGTCATTTAACTGTGAACTGATGTTGATGGTGAAAAAATGTAAGATGAGACGACTCGCTGAAAAATTGGGAGAGGGAATCAGTACAGGAAAGCAAACACTTCAATTTCCATGCATGTTCAGTCCGAAGCAAACTCAAATTCAAGAAGCACACATAGTTAAAGAATGCGGGCTTGGATTCTGACGTCAACATGAAAGTAACCCAACAATGCTGAGGAATCTGTTTTTTAGCCCATCAGTAGACAAAACACCCAACTTCACAAGCCTAAAATTATTTTTCTTTATACATTTTCTTTATTTCTGATTAAAACAAATGATTCGAATAGGAGAGTGAAGGCTAAAGATAGCAGATTTCCTTGCCATGGTTAAATGTAGAATCATTAGAAAGATGACAGGTACAAGGTGCTCGTGAGGCTACACTTGGGTGTTTTTTGTTCAGTTTTGGACATCCTGCTGTAGGAAGGATGTAATTAAGCTGAAAAGAGTGCTCATTGAAAATGGCTACATAGGGTTGGGGGGGTCTAAAACAAGAGGACATAAATTTAGGTGTGATTTTATGGGTTAAAAGGAGTCGAGAGGTATAAGGAAGTTATGGGGACAAGAATTTTAGCTCTAGGGAGAGGTTGGGCAGGTTAAAACTTTGTCCTTTGAAGTGTGATCTAATAGAGGTGTATACAATCATGATGGGAATAGGGTGCATGCACAATCTTTTTCCAAGGGAAGTGGAATCAAGAACTAGAAGGATAGGTTTAAGGTGAGAAGGGAAAGATGTAATAAGAACCTGAGTCATGGGTTTATGCAATGGATATAGTTGAGGCAGGTACAAAAATAAGAGATTTGGAGAAGTATACAAATAGGAAAGGTTTAGAACGTGACAAATGAGGGCAGATGAGACTAGCTAAGATGGGCACCTTGGTCATCATGGACAACTTCGGCCGAAGGATCCATTTCCGTGTCGTAGGAATAGGACCATCACCTGTTCTGCCTAGTTAGACACAAAATGCTGGAGTAACTCAGTTTGGAGGGGTAAAGATACAGCTGCTTTACCATTCAAATGTGAAGGCAAAATAAAGCAAATTCTAAAAATCTGAAACATTAAAGAAATATTCATGAAGCACTCAACAGCAATGACATTTCAGAAATATGCTTTTAGTCAAAATTGTTAAATGTTAAAGATGATGAATATTTGAAAGTGTTGAGCCATGGAAAATTAGGTGAAAAACAAAAAGAGGAAGAAAGAGACTGGGTAGAAGGCAGCAATGATTAGAAAAAAAGCAGCTGGTAGAGATGCTGCCTTGAAACCTAGGATCATAGAAACATAGAAACATAGAAATTAGGTGCAGGAGTAGGCCATTCAGCCCTTCGAGCCTGCACCGCCATTCAATATGATCATGGCTGATCATCCAACTCAGTATCCCGTACCTGCCTTCTCTCCATACCCTCTGATCCCCTTAGCCACAAGGGCCACATCCAACTCACTCTTAAATATAGCCAATGAACTGGCCTCAACTACCCTCTGTGGCAGAGAGTTCCAGAGACTCACCACTCTCTGTGTGAAAAAAGTCTTTCTCATCTCGGTCTTAAAGGATTTCCCCTTATCCTTAAGCTGTGACCCCTTGTCCTGGACTTCCCCAACATCGGGAACAATCTTCCTGCATCTAGCCTGTCCAACCCCTTAAGAATTTTGTAAGTTTCTATAAGATCCCCTCTCAATCTCCTAAATTCCAGAGAGTATAAACCGAGTCTATCCAGTCTTTCTTCATAAGACAGTCCTGACATCCCAGGAATCAGTCTGGTGAACCTTCTCTGCACTCCCTCTATGGCAATAATGTCCTTCCTCAGATTTGGAGACCAAAACTGCACGCAATACTCCAGGTGTGGTCTCACCAAGACCCTGTACAACTGAAGTAGAACCTCCCTGCTCCTGTACTCAAATCCTTTTGCTATGAAAGCTAACATACCATTCGCTTTTTTCACTGCCTGCTGCACCTGCATGCCTACTTTCAATGACTGGTGTACCATGACACCCAGGTCTCGCTGCATCTCCCCTTTTCCTAATCGGCCACCATTTAAATAATAGTCTGCTTTCCTGTTTTTGCCACCAAAGTGGATAACCTCACATTTATCCACATTATACTGCATCTGCCAAACATTTGCCCACTCACCCAGCCTATCCAAGTCACCTTGCAGTCTCCTAGCATCCTCCTCACAGCGAACACTGCCCCCCAGCTTAGTGTCATCCGCAAACTTGGAGATATTGCCTTCAATTCCCTCATCCAGATCATTAATATATATTGTAAACAGCTGGGGTCCCAGCACTGAGCCCTGCGGTACCCCACTAGTTACTGCCTGCCATTGTGAAAAGGACCCGTTTACTCCTACTCTTTGCTTCCTGTTTGCCAGCCAGTTCTCTATCCACATCAATACTGAACCCCTAATACCGTATGCTTTAAGTTTGTATACTAATCTCAAAATACTAATCGATCTCAATCTCAGCTGCTGCCTGTGTGGAATGTGCACGTTTTCCTTGTCATTGTGTGGGTTTCCTGTGGGTGCTCCAGTTTCTTCCCACATCCCAAAGGCTTGCGGATTTGTAAATTATTTGGCTTCTAAACAGTCCCAAAGTGTGTCGGGGGTGGGTGATAAAGTGGAAAATAACTCATGTGAACTGGAACTCAACGGTCAGTTTAATTCTACATTCTACTTCATAGCCTATCTTTAGTTTTTTGCTTTGTTTCAGCAAAGTCCAAGGATCAGCAGATTATCTTCTGACTAGGCACTATACAGCCCTCAGAACTTAATGAATTCAGCCATCTCTGATAATCAGCCTTTCCACTTTAGCCTTTAAGTTGACCCTTGTTAATATAATCATCATATCATATGCTCCCTCCCTCTCAAAACTCCCAAATTGCATTTCTATCACCTGCAGCATTATACCTTTTGTTCCAGCACTTTTTTGATATTCTCATTTGCCTTTTCTCCATTTTTAGATATTTTCAACAAATCAAATGTGATGAACAGCTTAGAAACATAGAAAATAGGTGCAGAGGTAGGCCATTCGACCTTTCGAGCCTGCACCGCCATTCAATATGATTGTGACTGATCATCCAACTCAGTATCCTGTACCTGCATTCTCTCCATACCCCCTGATCCCTTTAGCCACAAGGGGCACATCTAACTCCCTCTTAAATATCGCCAATGAACTGGCCTTAACTACTTTCTGTGGCAGAGAATTCCAGAGACTCACCACACTCTGTGTGAAAAATGTTTTCCTCATCTCGGTCCTAAAGGAACTCCCCCTTATCCTTAGACTGTGACCCCTTGTTCTGGACCTCCCCAACATCGGGAACAATCTTCCTGCATCTAGCCCGGTGGTTCTCAACCTTGTTTGCCCCATGCACCCCTTTCACCATATGTCAGAATGTCATTCCCCCCCTCCTTTCCAAGATTGTCTGCCTCAAAAAGTGCATTCCCAATAATATGCATATAATATTGAAAATCCTTTATTTCTAACAGTTTGAGTTTGCTAATCTGTGGTCCCAATTCCCCCCCCTGAAAACCTGAAATCCCCCCCTGGGGGGGAATTCCCCCCTGGTTGAGAACCCCTGATCTACCCTATCCAACCCCTTAAGAATTTTGTAAGTTTCTATAAGATCCCCCCTCAGTCTTCTAAATTCTAGCGAGTACAAGCCAAGTCTATCCAGTCTTTCCTCATATGAAAGTCCTGACATCCCAGGAATCAGTCTGGTGAACCTTCTCTGTACCCCCTCTATGGCAAGAATGTTTTTTCTCAGATTTGGAGACCAAAACTGTACACAATACTCCAGGTGTGGTCTCACCAAAACCCTGTACAACTGCAGTAGAACCTCCCTGCTCCTATACTCAAATTCCTTTTGCTATGAATGCTAACATACCACTTGCTTTCTTCACTGCCTGCTGCACCTGCATGCCTACTTTCAATGATTGGTGTACCATGACACGCAGGTCTCGTTGCATCTCTCCTTTTCCTAATTTGCCACCATTCAGATAATAGTCTACCCTCCTGTTTTTGCCACCAAAGTGGATAACCTCACATTTATCCACATTATTCTGCATCTGCCATGCATTTGCCCACTCACCCAGCCTATCCGTCACCTTGCAGCCTCCTAGCATCCTCCTCACACCTTACACTACCCCCCAGCTTTGTGTCATCCACAAACTTAGAGATGTTGCATTCAATTCCCTCATCCAAATCATTAATATATATTGTAAATAGCTGGGGTCCGAGCACTGAGCCTTGCGGTATCCCACTAGTCACTGCCTGCCATTCTGAAAAGGACCCGTTTAATCCTACCCTTTGCTTCCTGTCTGCCAGCCAGTTTTCTATCCACATCAATACTGAACCCCCAATACCGTGCGCTTTAAGTTTGTATGCTAATCTCTTATGTGGGACCTTGTCGTAAGCCTTCTGAAAGTCTAGATATAAGACATCCACCGGTTCTCCCTTATCCACTCTGCTAGTTACATCCTCGAAAAATTCTATAAGATTCGTCAGACATGATTTACCTTTCGTAAATTCATGCTGACTTTGTCTAATGATTTCACCACTTTCCAAATGTACTGCTATCCCATCTTTAATAACTGACTCTAGCAGTTTCCCGACTACCGACGTTAGACTAACTGGTCTGTAATTCTCTCTCCCTCCTTTTTAAAAAAGTGGGGTTACATTAGCTACATGATCAATTCACCTGTTTCTGACTGCAAGGGGCCTACATTTGTTTTAACTAATCTCTTTCTCTTCACATATCTATAACAACTTTTGCAGTCAGTTTTTATGTTCCTTGCCAGTTTTCTTTCATAATCTATTTTCCCGTTCCTAATTAAGCCCTTTGTCCTCCTCTGCTGGACTCTGAATTTCTCCCAGTCCTCTGGTAGGCTGCTTTTTCTGGCTAATTTGTATGCTTCATCTTTTGTTTTAATACTATCCCTGATTTCCCTTGTTATCCATGGATGCACCAACTTCCCTGATTTATTCTTTTGCCAAACTGGGATGAACAATTGTTGTAGTTCATCCATGCAGTCTTTAAATACCTTCCATTGCAAATCCACTGTCAACCCTTTAAGAATCACTTGCCAGTCTATCTTGGCCAATTCACATCTCATACCTTCAAAGTTACATTTGTTCAGAACCCTTGTTTCTGACTTAATTATGTCACTCTCCATCCTAATGAAGAACTCAACCATATTATAGTCACTCTTGCCCAAGGGGCCATGCACAACAAGACTGCTAACTCACCCTTCCTCATTACTCAATACCCTGTCTAGAATAGCCTGCTCTCTCATTGGTTCCTCTACATGTTGGTTTAGAAAACTATCCCGCGCACATTCCAAGAAATCCTCTTCCTCAGCACCCCTGCCAATTTGATTCACCCAATCTATATGTAGATTGAAGTCTCCAATTATAACTGTTTTACCTTTGTTGCACGCATTTCTAATTTCCTGTTTGATGCCATCCCCAACTCCACTACTACTGTTAGGTGGCCTGTACACAACTCCCACTAGCGTTTTCTGCCCCTTAGAGTTTTGCAGCTCTACCCATATCGATTCCACATCCTCCAAGCTAATGTCCTTCCTTTCCATTGCATTAATCTCCTCTCTCACCAGCAACGCTACCCCACTTCCCTTTCCTTTCCGTCTATCCCTCCTGAATATTGAATATCCCTGGATGTTCAGCTCCCAGCCTCGGTCCCCCTGGAGCCATGTCTCCATGATCCCAACTATAGCATAGTAATTAATAGCTATCTGCACATTCAACTCGTCCACCTTATTACGAATGCCCCTTGCATTGAGACACAAAGCCTTCAGGCTTGTTTTTACAACACTCTTACTCCTTATACAATTATGTTGACAAGTGGCCCCAGCTTAGATATCTTCACCTCAAAACAGTGGTATTTTTAAAATATCAGATGGCACCCAAACTTCATTAAAACAGTTGGTGTCCAACAAGAATTTTTTTTAAAGCTCAGCTTCCATCACACCATGTGCTTGTTGTCAAAGGTAACAATTTCAACCAATAATTTAAAATTGCCAAAAGATCTGTTCATTATAATCTCTCTTCCAAAGAAGTTGTGCCATACAATTATATCCCCAGATAGCTAACTGTTATACCTTTGCCAGCTCATTGAGAAGTTTAGCCTTATAATTTAATGATTAATTTTTTTTTTTTTACAAATCTGAAACCAGTTATCATTAACAGATCAGAGTCAGAGGATATTGGTTATTAGTTCTGGTGAATGGCCATGAACATGAAACTAATTATGATTAGAATAGACACAAATCTATTCTCCTTCAACTCAGCCCTAAAATGGCAAACTTCTGCATCTGAGAATATGCTGACTATTTCAGATGTTTGAATCAGAGGAAATAGCCGTTCAACATTTCTGTAATGTTCTCCGTCAATGAGATAAGAGATTTCTTCATCCAGAGTGATGAGAATCTTTCAGCCAAGTGGGAAGTGGAGGCTTGGTCATTGAATATATTTAAATAGAAAACAATATACTTTTTACAATAAAAATCTATAAAAAGAACCTGAATTTGGAGAAAAAAAGAAACTACACAAATAATAATATCAGATATGTGTCTTTTTACAATACTGCACACAAAAATGTGACAAAGGGGGTCAAATTTCAAATTCCTTCAAAAAGGTTAACAAGCACTTTATTGGGTTCATGACTAACATAGAATTAACAAAAAAAAAAAAAATATAGCATATTGATGTATTTGTGTATTCCGATGCCATTTTTGGAAACTTGCCATCAATATGCTATATTTTTACATTTTGTGCAACTGTTGTCGTGTGGTGTCCACCAGTGTCCTGGGTGGCACAGTAAGTGTACGTATTTCTCATTCCTTTCTATGTTTATGAATACCACATGGAAGAATAAAATTGCAAACACCGTTTCCACATCATTCACCTGATCATGTAGTAGAATACTGCATCCATCTGAGTGGACACCGCAACGCGCGTTACACGTCAGACACACATACGTTGCGGTGGACAATAAAAGGTTTGGTGTCCCAGAAAACAAACGTTACATTATTAGGAGAACCAAGCATTTTCACCAATGTGATATAAACAGTACATTCATTACCATATGGATTTGAGCTACTGATGATTCGTCAGATTGTTTGATTTGGGCTGATTATTTTGCAAGTAAAATGTCTCCGTAACGGCCGCTGCGGAGCTTCCTGAAGTTGACGCGAAGGAATGAAGTTAGCGATTTGGTCCGTACGAAAGGTAAACAAGAGATAGTGGGTTGCCAAATTAAAGATTGGCCCAGTTTCTTAGTTTTGATGACTAATTTAAGTCCAAATATTTTTTTTAATTGATTTTAAAAAGTCGGAAAATATATTATAAACGGTCGTTGCGTTTTTGACACCACAATGTTTTTGATATATTAAATTGGAAAATTAAAAAAAACAATAAACTCGCCCAAAAATCACTACTACCATAGGATACCTCGTTGGGTTTTTGAAAAGTATTAGAGGTTTGGAGCCTCCGTGGTTTAGCTTACGGAGTTACCGACCCCGACCAATGGCCGTTTTGACAATGGACACCAAGCACAACGACTGTTACGGGATCTTTACGGTACTGTATTATCTTATGTTACTGTATTTTTCTCCTGGTATTGATGAAGATATTTCCCTAGATCATTATCAAAACGTATATGTATGAGGGGGGCCATATGAAGTTTATTTATGAATTAAATATACATGACCAAATGTGGCAGCGTTTTTAATGTCACATTTTTGGTGTCCAAATTGGTGGTAAAACTGTAGTGAAAAAAGTTTTTGACTTTCGGTCTTGAAGTTATCTAATTTATATCTGTTATTTATAAGGTTTCATATGATCAGTAGATTTCTGTTAAGAACAGTGTATGGGTGTAAAAAAATTGAATAATAATCTTGTTCCTCAAAATCTCTCCAGTATTGTAAAAAGACACATGGAATGCAGAAAGAACATGCAACAATCTGATTAATCCACTCGCCTTTCACCGGCATCTCCTGCGCCAGTATCGGTGGATTACCTCAAAAGCACAGAGAACTGTAGAAGCTAACCATTCTCAACCCAAAACATTTCTCATATGCCTTTCTTCAGCTTCAATTTTTTTAGCTTTCCCATCAAATAAAATCACGTTAGTTTGTTTTTGCAACACATATTGTGCAATATTTTTACTATACTGGGTTTCTCAAATCCTATTAATTATAGTACAGTTGCTTTCTCTGGTTCAGGATTTCCTCATCTGACCTCTCATTTCATCAATTTAATTCTAATATCTGAGTAATTGTTCTACTTAAGCCATAATTAATCCTGTTCTTGAATATCATTAGTTTTACTTTAGACTTGAGATAAAGTGTGGAAACATGCCCTTCGGCCCACCGGTTCTGCGCGACCACCTATTACCCCATATACTAGCACTATCCAACACACTAGAGACAACTTAACAGAAGCCAATTAACTTACAAATCTGTACGTCTCTGGATTGTGGCAGGAAACCGGAACCCGGGAAAAACACACACAGTCACAGGGAGAACGTACAAACTCCATACCGACAGTACCCGTGGTCAGGATTGAACCCAGGTATCCAGCGCTGTAAGGCAGCAACTCTACTGCTATGCCACTGTGCTGCCCCTTTTTAAAATTAAATTGTATTTCCTTGTTTTTAAACATTGCAGTAAAAAAGACCTCAAACTATATAATGATCCAACTCAAATGATAGTTTGATTAATTAGATTTTCTATCCACAAACATAATGCAAAAGATTTTTTTGCTTGATGAGGCTACCTTGAGATCTTGCACAAGAACACGGTCACCAATCCAAACTTGCCTCCGAGTGAAAACAAGGAAATGTCCAGCTATGTGCCTGAAAGCATCCTTCTTCATTGTCTTCAGCCCCATTACATATTTTTCTCAGTTATTTTTCAGACATACACCATCATTGCTCGAGATTCACCGGTCATTTCTTGAACATTTTCAAGTAAAATTATGGCATGGTCTTTAAACCTTAATCTGATTTGATTGTCAATTTTCCAGCTGGTGTTAAACTGCCTGACATGCTGCTTGCACATGGAGGTAACCTGTTTAAGATAAAATCTTTTCTCATTTCCAATGATCTGATTTATTTTCTATTCTCGATTTGATCTACCAGCCCTCGTGGAATCTATCCAGTTTCTTTACTGGATCAGCTGATGAATACAAATGCATCAGATATTGCTTGGCAGCCCCCTAGACCGTTCAAATTCTTCTTTCATCGAATCATACACCCACCAAGGAATCACAGCTAGTAAATATTCTCCCCAGGTATTGTTCTGGTAGGCATTTATAGTAATGTAGGTAGAATATGAGCCTCCAGGTGGGGTATATCCACATGGTGGACCATTCCTTTGGTGGGTTTGTAAAGCCAACAGTGTTTCCCTCGTTCCTGCTGCAGAATAAAGACTTCAACATCATCATAATGAGGTGGGAAACCCTGGGAATCTGGAGGCATGACATAAACATTAATCCCAACTAATGAGCCAAAGAAACAATCCAATATTTCCCAGATCCTTCACAATTCATCCATAAATCTCTGTGGCTGGTGAAGTTGTATTGTGGTTTTCTTCTGTTCAAAATATTTCTTTAACTGAGCACAACCTTTCCATCGTATTCAAAAGCTTTTTTAAATTTAAACAGCAAAATAAATTAATTTCTTGACTGTAGAACAGAGCTGCGGGTTTTCCTTTGAACCAAACTTAAACAATAATTAGTTACTGATCATTGTGATCATCACTGAGATGCTGTTCTCATCTTGCTTTCACGATCAGTTTAGACTCATTATTTTTATTTGAAAATGCATACTTTGTGAAAGCAATATCCAGGATGTGGCAAATCTAAAAAGAAACTGATAAAAGTACTCGCTCATCAGTCTCTGAAGAGATTCTGTCAGTTCTGATTGTTAACTCTGATTCTCTTTACGTTTTATCTGCTTTAAAACATTTCTTGGGAGATCTCACATTTTGAGCAAATTGTCCCATATACTTGAAATATTAACCATATAACCATATAACCATATAACAATTACAGCACGGAAACAGGCCCTCTCGGCCCTTCCAGTCCGTGCCGACCATTTGTTTTCCCCTAGTCCCATCTACCTGCACTCAGACCATACCCCTCCATTCCCTTCACGTCCATATACCTATCCACTTTAGTCTTAAATGTTAAAATCGATCCTGCCTCCACCACTTCTGCTGGAAGCTGATTCCACACAGCCACCACCCTCTGAGTAAAGAAGTTCCCCCTCACGTTACCCCGAAACCTCTGTCCCTTAATTCTCATGTCATGCCCTCTTGTTTGAATCTTCCCTACCCGTCAATGGGAAAAACGTATCCACGTCAACTCTGTCTATCCCTTTCATCATTTTAAAGACCTCAATCAAGTCCCCCCTTAACCTTCCGCGCTCCAAAGAATAAAGACCTAACTTGTTCAACCTTTCTCTGTAACATAGTTGCTGGAACCCTGGCAACATTCTAGTAAATCTCCTCTGTACTCTCTCTATTTTGTTGACATCCTTCCTATAACTAGGCGACCAAAATTGTACACCATACTCCAGAATTGGTCTCACCAATGCCTTGTACAATTTTAACATTACTTCCCTGCTCCTATATCCAATGCTCTGATTTATAAAGGCCAGCAAACCAAAGGCTTTCTTTACCACCCTATCTACATGCGATTCCACCTTCAGGGAACTATGCACAGTTATTCCTAGATCCCTCTGTTCCACAGCATTCCTCAATTCCCTACCATTTACCATGTACGTCCTATTTTGATTTGTCCTGCCAAGATGTAGCACTTCACACTTATCAGCATTAAACTCCATCTGCCATCTTTCAGCCCACTTTTCCAAATGGCCCAAATCTCTCTGTAGACTTTGAAAATCTACTTCTTTATCCACAACACCACCTATCTTAGTATCATCTGCATACTTACTTATCCAATTTTCCACCCCATCATCCAGATCATTGATGTACATGACAAACAACAGTGGACCCAACACAGATCCCTGAGGCACCCCACTGGTCACCGGCCTCCAACCTGACAAACAGCCATCCACCATTACTCTCTGACATCTCCCATTCAGCCACTGTTGAATCCATCTTGCTACTCCGCCATTAACACCCAAAGATTGAACCTTCTTAACCAACCTTCCATGGGGAACCTTGTCAAAGGCCTTACTGAAATCCATATAGACAACATCCACTGCTTTACCCTCATCAATTTCCCTAGTTACCGCTTCAAAAAATTCAAGAAGGTTTGTCAAACATGACCTTCCAGGCACTTATCCATGTTGAACATGACCTTCCAGGCCCAAATCCATGTTGAATATTATTCCCTTTCATCGTTTTACAATTTTATCTACCAGTTTAGAGTGCCCTCCATAATGTTTGGGACAAAGACCTATCATTTATTTATTTGCCTCTGTACTCTACATTTTCAGATTTGTGATAGAAACAAAATCACATGTGGTTAAAGTGCACAGTCGGATTTTAATAAAGATCATTTTTATACATTTTGGTTTCACCATGTAGAAATTACAGCAGTGTTTTTTTCAGGACACCATAATGTTTGGGACACAACAATAACATGGAAACGAAAGCAGTCATGTTTAGTACTTTGTTGCATATCATTTGCATGCAATGACTGCTTGAAGTCTGTGATTCATGGACATCACCAGTTGCTGGGTGCCTTTTTTGGTGATGCTCTCTACCAAGCCTATATTGCAGCCAACTTTAGCTTATGCTTGTTTTGGGGGCCAGTCCCCTTCAGTTTTCTCTTCAGCAAATAAAAGGCATGCACAATTGGGTTCAGATCGGCTGATTGACTTGGCCACTCAAGAATTTATCATTTTTTAGCTTTAAAAAAACTCCTTTGTTGCTTTAGCAGGATCTTTGGGATCATTGTCTTGCTGTAGAATGAACCGCCGGCCAATGAGTTTTGAGGCATTTGTTTGAACTTGAGCAGATAGGATGTGTCTATACACCTCATAGGAGGTGTTCTACTTCGGTGATACAACAAGACCATGACACTTTTAAAACACTCTTCTAAACTCGCAAATTAGGTTCCCGGAGCGGGACAGGCCCTTTAACCTTCGTCTCATGTGTCCACAAGACCTTTTTCCAGAACTGTGGTTGCTCTTTTAAGTATTTCTTGGCAAACTGTAACCCGGCCATCCTATTTTTACAGCTAACCAGAGTTTTACATCTTGCAGTGTAGTCTCTGTATTTCTGTGCATTACATTTTCTGCAGACAGTGGTCATTGACAAATCCACAGCTGACTC
The DNA here is from genome assembly GCA_035221665.1 of Okamejei kenojei. Taxonomy (NCBI): domain Eukaryota; kingdom Metazoa; phylum Chordata; class Chondrichthyes; order Rajiformes; family Rajidae; genus Okamejei; species Okamejei kenojei. Next base: position 168,521,570 of record CM069131.1, on the reverse strand, counting down.
CTGAAGAGTGTTTCTGATCTGTCGGACAGGTGTTCGGGGATTTTTCTTAAATATAGAGAGAATTCTTCTGTCATCAGAAATGAAGGTCTTCCTTGGCCTGCCAGTCCCTTTTCAATTAGTAAGCTCACCAGTGCTCTCTTCTTAATGATGTCCCAAACAGTTGATTTTGGTAAGCCTAAGGTTTGGTTGATGTCTCTAACAGTTTTATTCTTGTTTCTCAGTCTCATAATGGCTTCTTTGACTTTCATTGCCATAACTTTGGTCCTCATGTTGATAAACAGCAATAAAAAATTCCAAAGGTGATGGAAAGACTGGATGAAAGATTAGGTGCTGAGAGCTCTCTTGTACCTGCATTAAGGAGGCATTTAAACACACCTGAGCACTTACAAACACCTGTGAAGTCATGTGTCCCAAACATTATGGTGTCTTGAAATATATGGGGGGGGGGGGGGGGGGGGGGGGGGGGGGGGGGGGTGGAAGGGGAATCTATGTATAAACATAGCTGTAATTTCTACATGGTGAAACCAGCATTTAATAAAATAGCCTTTAATAAAATCTGACAACATGCACTTTAACCACATGTGATTTTTTTCTATTACAAAGCTCAAATTGTTGAGTACAGAGGCAAATAAATAAATGACGGCTCTTAGCCCAAACATTATGGAGGGCAATGTATCTTGGAACACAAGAAATCTCTGATGATTATTCCGCACCAGGCAGACAAAATACTAAATGCACCTAAAAAAAATTCAAATTTCCCATGCGCTCTACTATGATTCTTCTTGGGAATTATGTTTTTGACCTCCATCTTATTATTATATGTATTGTTACCATTATAGCTACACTTTTCCTTCCTTCCTTCTTCCTCTGAAATACTTCACATAGGACTTTTAGTCTTTAAAAAAAAAAGAGACAAAAAAAAGTATAAAAAGTATAAGAGTAAAAAGTATAATGCAGCTTTATAGGAGATAGATGGATTAACACCACAAGTCAGGCAGCATCTCTGGAGAAAATAGGTGACTTTTAAAATTTTGAACCCAAAATGTCACCTATTCTTGTTTCCAGAACAGACCTGCTGAGTTACTCCAGCATTTTGCGTCTATCTTCGGTATAAACCAGCAGCTGCAGTTCCTTCCTACACAGCTTTATAGGACTTTGATTAGGCTGCATTTGGAGTACTGTGTGCAGTTCTGGTGGCCACATTATGATAAGGATGAGGATGCTTTGGAAAGGGTGCAGAGGAGATCTACCACAATTTTATACAATGAACTGCAGATTTTGGTTTATGACAAAGAGACAAAGTGCTGGAGCAACAGAGCTGGCCAGGCAGCATATCTGGAAAACATGGACATGGAGCTGGAGAATAATCTGAAGAAGGATTTCAAACCGAAGCATCACCGATCCATGTTCTCCAGAGCTGGAACGGAACATGTTGAGAGGAGAGCTATCGGATGCCCTCCCTCCCTCCCCCCCCCCCCCCCCCCGCCCCCCCCCCCCCCCCCCCCCCCAACACACACAATGGTGGAAATGTAAAAAAAGAGAGCACACGCATGCACACGGTAGCAAGTACCTGGAACGCAATGCCAGGAGTGGTAGTGGCATTTTAAGAGGCGTTTGAATAGGCCCATGGACAATAGAGGGATATAGATTATGTGCAGACAGATAAGAGTCGGTCTTAGCATCATGTTTGGCACAGGTATTGTGGGTCAAAGGGCCTATTCATGTGCAGTTTTATGTCGAGAGTCAAATTTAAAATTACTGTTTGGCAAAATTGGTTATTAACCTTATTAAGAAATGCACCAACATTGTCTCTTTATTTTGACAAGAGCAATATACATCAAGAACGTTTTCAAGCAACGTTGCTGGAGGGAGGGAATCACACACTTAAGGGCCAGTCCCACTTAGGCGATTTTTTAGGCGACTACAGGTGACTAGGCTGTCGCCACATGTTCACTGGGGTGTCGCCTGTATGGTCATGAGTAGTCGCCCAAAGAATCGTAGCGTTTTTCTGGTCGCTGCTGGATTTTGAAATGTTCAAAGCTTTTCGGCGACAGTTGGCTTGACACCAATGAGTGTAGCTTGACTTCTCCTGACGTAGGTGCTATCGTAGGTTGTCGCTAGGATGACGTAGGTTATCGCCGGTGCTGACTTTGGTGAATTCAATTGGCGGCTACCAACATCAACCGGGAACAGGTACTGGCAACTGAATTGTCTTAAGTTGCCATTGACAGGGTCGTACCTTGTCGAGGGTGGACGTCCTCATGGGTCGCTGGTTGGCGGTAGCTTGACATCGACTAGGTGGTAGGTTGTTGTAGACATTGCCATAGACATTGCCGTGGGGGGGGTACACAAAAGGCTGGAGAAACTCAGCGGGTGCAGCAGCATCTAAGGAGCGAAGGAGATGTGCGACATTTCGGGTCGAGACCCTTCTTCAGACTAAGGGTCTGAAGAAGGGTCTCGACCCGAAATGTCGCACATCTCCTTCGCTCCTTAGATGCTGCTGCACCCGCCGAGTTTCTCCAGCCTTTTGTGTACCCTCGATTCTCCAGCATCTGCAGTTCTTTCTTTAACACTTTGTCTACTGTGGGGGAAAACAAATGGTCGGCACGGACTGGAAGGGCCGAGAGGGCCTGTTTCCGTGCTGTAATTGTTATATGGTTATACTCCACTGTGATATCTTGTCGTAGGGGGGGGGGGGGGTCCAGTCGCCGGTTTTCCGGCGACCTGCTACGACGATGACAGTCTCCAGCAGTCACAAAAAAAAATAGCCTAAGTGGGACATGCCCATTACACATTTGCATTTCAGCCATTACACTGATTTATCAAATGTTCTTCTTTGTACAGTAATAAAACACTGACAACTGGTTTCCCATCTACCTAACTGCTTTCATGAGGAGATTAAAAAACATTACTCCAATCCTGCAATCCATTTGGTGGTTTTGTTGATAATGACAACAAATTTAACAATGCAGTACTTACAGTACTTTGGGATATTGCTTAATTATTTCTTCAGCAAATCTTCATTCCTTAATGTAATTACATGCATCCTTAGATCATTCCCTTCGATCACACCGCATGCCACAACCACCCCCACCCTCTCCATTTCTTCTGTCCATTTCATAATTCTCAAGGATGTATGGCACTGAGAAATAAAGGCATGACAAGGAAGGACAGAGAAAAGTTTATTCCCAGAGTTATGAATTTATGTAATTCTCTGAGTAGTAGAGGCTGAATCATTGAATATACAAGGCTGAGACAGACAGAGAAATGTATAGGAATCCAGGCAGGAAAGTGGAGATGGGGCCAAGAATTTACCAAATGGTAGGTCTGAGGCCTACCTGTTCTTTTGTCTTAAGATTTGTGTAGGTCTGAAAAAAAAGGACAATGTACAATTAGCTTCTAAAAGGGCAACTATGTACAAAAGGATTTGAGCAAAAAAGAGTCAATGGTAAGCAAAACAGCATGAACAATCGAAGGCCTCTGAGAATTGATTTATGTGGAGTGAATATCTGTCCATGAAAGGAAAGTAGCAATTAATTTTCCTTGGATAAATTAAGATAGAGGGGTTAATACAAGTCAGATAAAAATGAGGCCCATGACAATTGCAAGAATCACGAGAACAAAGGTGAATTTTGGACATTTTTAATTTTCTGGTCCTCCCAATTATTGCTCTTTTTCACAACAATTAATCATGAAAATAATTGTGAGGATTAGAGAATTGTAAATACTTGACTAAGAAAAAAGAATAGAGTATAACTGGCAAGGATAAATTAAACTCCCATCGAGCAAAGAAACCAAAAGAACATGATCAATAGTCAAAGACAATATGTGTACAAGGGTTAATTTATGACACTGACATTTGTCCCCAAAATATCAAATGTTTGCAAATCGATACGCATTTATTTCTGCCAACTAAATGCCACCCAACCATTTTTTCTCATTTTAAATCATCTCAAAGTTTCCTGTCTCAGCTTCTTGAACATACCAAAACTGGAACACATCCACCCAGACTATTCAAATGTATGCAAATATATGTTTGAATTTGGCGAAGAGCATTTCAGTCCCTGCCTTAGCAATTACATTACTGAGGACATCTATTTTTGACATTACATTCGGAGGCCCTTGTTCAAAAAAAGTCCTTGGGAATTCAGCTAGACCCCTTCCTCATGAAGAATATTTTCCGATATCGCCAAGTAGGATGTTTTCCAAGATGTAGCTATGAATGCCAAGACTGAATAATAGTTAAGTGGAAAAAAATGGTAATACACTCATTCTACTATCAGCTGACACCAAGTACATTATTAATAATTTGCTTTGCTTTAAGTGATTAAAAGTTAGTTGGCATGCATACGAATGTAATTAAGCTACTACCTGATATATACTAAAGTGCCAGAAGAAATATACAACTCATCATTCAAGCATTCCAAACAAATAACACAATATGACAAAATAGCAAATCCAACTAAGTATCACTTATGCAATTAACATTTTTGAAAATTGTAAGAATGCAATTGTAGTGACTTAGCTAAATTGCATCTGTCATTTCACATGGGTGCACCTGAGCTTCTGGGAGCTTTGGACTTTAGTTTTGCTTTTCATTCTAAACTACGTCGTTCTTGACCCTCTACATTATCCCATGCTCCAGGAATAGCAGCTCATATCGCAGTTAGATATGTTAAAGTTTAGAATCACAACTGCATAACACTAACAAGGTCCTTCAGCCCAATTCATCCAGTCAATTTTGATTTCATTTGCCTGCATTAGGCACGCATGCCTCCAATTTTAGACTCCTTAACCTGCGAAGACTATCTGCCTTATCTATGCATTTTATAATCTTATAGTTCTCTAAAGGGCTATCCAACAGCCTCCTGACCTATGTTCCAGATACAACAAACTCAGCCTTTTCAATCTTTCTTTATCACTACAACCCTCTATTTTAGGCAGCATCCTGGAAAATCTTTTCAACACTCTCTATCGCTACCACATCGTATGTTTAGTATGGCAACCAGAAATATACTCAATGTTCCAAGTGCGGCCTAATATATGGCTCAGACAGCTGCAACGTGATATCTCAACTCTTCTACGCAACACCTTGACCTATTTAGATAAATATGGCAAACGTATTCCTCACTACCCTATCCATTTCCAGGTAACTATGAACTTATACCCTAAGGTTTCTCTGAACAGTAACACTCCTAAAGATCCCTGTACATTAATGAAAACATACACCACAACTAGAGGTCCCAAATGATGCAACTTCACACTTGTCTGTGTTAAATTCCATCAGCTCCCGCTCGACCCAACTTTTAGTTGATCTATAAACTTATGTGACCTTAACTTTCTTCGCCATTCATGATCCCACCAATATTTATATTGTCAACAAACTTACTAATCAGACTACCTACATTCTCATCAAAGTCATTTATATACTTCACAAAGGTCCCATTACGGATCTCTGCAATACTCCACTGGTTAGATTTCCAGTCAGGAAAAACAGCTCTCCATCACCATCCGTGTCTTCTATCATCAAGCCAAGTTTGGATCAAGGTTGCCAACCCACCTCAGATCCCATGTGCTTTAGATAGACACACAATGCTGAAATGACAATAGACAATAGGTACAGGAGTAGGCCATTCGGCCCTTCGAGTCAGCACCGCCATTCCCTGTAATCATGACTGATCATCCACAATCAGTAAACAGTTCCTGCCTTCTTCCCATGTCCCTTGACTCTGCTATCTTTAAGAGCTCTATCTAACTCTCTCTTGAAAGCCTCCAGAGAATTGGCCTCCACTGCCTTCTGAGGCAGAGAATTCCACACACAACTGTGTGAAAAAGTTATTCCTCATCTCCGTGCTAAATGGCTTACCCCTTATTCTTAAATTGTGGCCGCTGGTTCTGGACTCTCCTAACATCGGGAACATGTTTCCTGCCTCTAGCGTGTACAAACTATGTTTCAATAAGATCCCTTCTCATCCTTCTAATTTCCAGAGTGTACAAGTCCAGCCGCTCCATTCTATCAACATATGACAGTCCCGCCATCCCGGAATTAACCTCGTGAACCTATGCTGCACTCCCTCAATAGCAAGAACGTCCTTCCTCAAATTTGGAGACCAAAACTGCACACAATACTCCAGGTGTGATCTCACTAGAGCCCTGTACAACTGCAGAAGGACCCCTTTGCTCCTATACTCAACTTCTCTTGTTATGAAGTCCAACTCAGCAGGTCAGGCACAGTCTCTGGAGAAAAGGTATAGGTAACGTATCGGGTTGAGACCCTTCTTCAGACTGCTAGTGAGCTTTAACCTTCAGACATTGCACAGGGCCTTATCAAACATTTAGCCAAGTCCATGCATACCACATCTAACACCCTGTGCTTTAACAATTTTCTTCATTATCAGCTCAAAAATATTCTCCAGCACAAAACCATTCTCCCTACTCGGTCGTTGCCTACTGAAGATGCAAATATGTCAGTCAGTCGCAGCAATGCCCACACTTTTCCCCCCCATAATATCCTGGAATAGATCCTGACATGCCCAAGGGATTTGTCCACCTAAAGGTTGGCCAATATCCTCTGCACTTTCACCTTCCTGATACAAACTCATTTGAGAACCACCCCCCCCCCACCCGCTCCAGTCTCCTGTTTCCACATCCATCGCCCTGGTCAATATTGCTGAGAAAAATTCATTTAGGATCGCACTACCATCCTCCGGCTCCACCGATAGATGTACTTGTTGGCCACCCCTCTCCCCTGAGGAAACCCACTCTTTCCGTAACGGTGACTGCGGTTGGCTTGGGAGGCCGCGACCAAGGGTGAACATCAAGAACATCCGAGAAAGAGGACTGACTTTGGTGCCTTCCCTCACAGTGGGAAACTTTGATTCTGCTGATTGGGGATGTTTTATGTTGGAGTCCATCACGTGTTATGTTCTTTTTTTATTTGTATGGCTGTATGGTGACCACCCATTTCACTGTACCAACTGGTACATGTGACAAATAAATGTATCTTGTATCTTTCTCTAGCTATGCTTTTACTTCGACATACTCTAAGGTTTTGTGATTCTCCTTCAATCTGCTCCCCAAGATCATCTCGTTGTTGCCCTTCAAACTTTTTTCAAACTAATCATCTCTAATAGCTTTTCTTTTATACTCATTTATACCTCTTCTGGGCACCTCTTGTTGCTTTATCCCTTTACACGTTTTACTCATATTACTTCCTTCATGTTACTCCTTTCAACCCTACAAGAAACATTGCATTTTGCTCTTTCGTCTTCTCCACATCTTTTGATTTGTCAAATATTTATAGTTCTAATCGTGATCAGTCTAAAATGAACTGGTTTCCTTTCCGCAGGCATAGACCTGATGAACATTTCTAGCAATTTTAACCTGTAAATAAGTACTAGTAGCAAAATTTGATTAGATATTGGACAAACAAGAGACAGTCCAAGTTAATTTGAGGGTAGAGTGGAAGTTGTTTGTGGTAGGTCATTGGACAATTTTTGCCACCTCTCTCCTGTTTCTCGATCTCACTGTCTCCATCATAGGGGACAGACTATGTACCAACGTTATTACAAACCGAGCAACACCCACAGTTACCTTGAGTACATTTCCTCCAACCCTGCTTCATGAAAGGATGCCATCCCTGACTCCATTTCTCAGTCTCCACAGCATCAGCTCACAAAATGAGGCTTTCCACACTTGGACATCTGAGATTCCTCTTACCATGAGTTTTAAACATCATTCTCAAACGTGATTCCGCCACTAGTCACCTCTTCACGTGCCATTTCCAGAGCACTCCCTCCGCAACTCAATGGTTTACTCATTCTTTCCCACCCATTCCGCACCCTCTCCGGGTACTTTCCCATGCAAGCACAGGAGATACAACACCTGTTCCTACATCTCCTCTCTCCCTTCCATTGAGGGCCCCAGCAGCCCTTCCAGGTGAGACAGAGGTTCACTCTAATAGTTGCTGTAGTACCTGCCTCAGCTACGTCTTCTGTTCCATATACCCAAATGCATTTTTCCCACCTTCAAACTCTTCTCCCTCCCAAGTCACCCTGCAACTTTCTCATCTTACTTATTTCCCATCTCCAAATCACCCATTTCCTTTTTATCATCCCTCTTTTCTCTCCACCGTCCACCCACACCCCTCCCTTAATTTAATTCCTTCTCTCCTTATCTAACAACCTCGTCCTTTTTACCTCTAGCCTCTGTCTTACTCCACCCACCAGGCAATCCAACACACCCCACTTACATTTGGCACTTATCACTTGCCAGGCCTAGTCTCATCTCACTACTTTTCCAACTTTCACCACCCTAATCAGACTGAAGAAGGGACCCAATGTTGGCTGTTCATTCCCTCCCCAGATGCTGTCTGACCTGCTGAGTTACTCCAGCACTTTGCGTTTTGCTCAATTAGATATTGTACATCATAGAGTCATATACAGAAACAGTCTAATCATTGGCCTTTGCAATTCAAGTCTTGTCCAGACGTTTCCATAAATGTGGAGAGAGTGCCTGCCTCCACCACTTTCTCAGGCAGTGTGATCCAGATTGCAACCATCCTCTGGGTGACAACAATTCTCTCAGATCTCTCTAAGCCACTTACTCATCACCTTAAACTTACGGCTTCTGATCTTAAGACACCTCTGCCATAGGAAAGGTTTCTTAGCATCTATCCTATCTATGCTTCTTAAGTTTGCGTACCTCTATCTGTCCTTCCTCAGCCTCCACTACTCCAAGGAAAACAAACCCAGCCGTTCTAAAATCTACTCACAACCAAAACACTTCATCTCATCCAACATCCTGGTGATTTTCTCTGCAAATCCCTTTAAAAACTGCCACCATCTGGAAACAATTGGTCACAGATGTCGATTAATAAATATGGATGTTCACCAGGCTTACAAAACAAAAGTCAATTGAAAACTGATGTAGAGGGAGTGGGGTTAAAAGAAACAAAGTGCAAGTAATATCAATGTGCTACTCAAAATTCAATCTGAGCCACAAACCAAAGTGTTCATTTCAAAGTCAATCAGTGCAGATGATAATAAATTATAGTAATTAAAATAAGTAATTATATGCCAATGCAAAAAAAAAAGTTATTTAATATCCCTCCTGCAAATTAAGGGCAGAATTTACGTTCAGCATGGACAACGCAAGAACATTTTCTTGCTTCTTTATACGAGCTAGATAAGTTTAAAGGCATGTGTTTTACTTTGCAACTATGTACATATATTTTTGGAAAAGAAGAAAATTAATTAAACAAATTTGATCAATGATATTTCAAGAATGGTTGATCAGCATATCAACAACGGACATAAGATTTACATCCTCAGATGTCCAAACATTCCAGGTCCTTAATAAAATGAGCCATAGAGGATGTTTTCCACAAAGACACGTTTTCGTTCCTTGCATTTAAGGAACTTATTTGTAGATAATTATAATTTCAGATCAATTAGCAGTCATACACCATGCACAGCGAGTTACTTATTTTCTCAAAAGCCTTTCACTGTACCATGGTGCATGTGACAATAAACTAAACTTCCACTCATAAGCAGATGCATCATTTGGGCCAACTGAATGGAGGTTCATGTTTAGAAATTTATCAAGGAATAATTTTGAACCCATGCCTAAATTTATCAAATTGCACCATGAGCATAAAGAACTAAATGTTAAACTCAGAAGCCAAAAAGGAACACTGGTAAAACTTGCAGCTTGGAATACAATTAACTGTCAAAATCTTAAGCACTCAAGCAAAATTTAAAATCTCAATACCACAGAATTCCCCAACAACTGGCACATTTACCCATAATTCACAACACATCCAATAGTATGTAAAAACTGAGTTTGTCCATTGTTATACCTATACATTCCCATTAATCAATCAAAATAAAAGAATGTCCAGCAAACATTGTTTGAAAGTTAATCTGAAGTTAACAGAAAGTCATGCAGAACTTGCCAATAAATTTAGCCCATTATGAAAAACAGTCACACTTAATATTTGCATATAAACTAAAAGATTTTCATACAGAAGTTAAAAAATAAAAATCCTACATACAGGCACATCTGCATCTGGAAAGAAAATCAACAGGTTTACTACCCACTTTTCAGGTGTTGATGGACCTCCATATTTCAAACACCACTTTTCTGCATTTTAAAAAAAAAAATCCACCAAAAGACACCAAGAGTGAATGTAAACATTGACAATTCTTAAATGACCAACACCAATCAGTTAATCCCAACATCCCACTATGTGGAAGAAGAGCTTTTAGTGACTGTATATTCACCTGGTTTGCTCAGGAAAGCTGTAAAGGCCTGTTGTATCCCACTGATCTACTGTACCAGGTGTACTCAGTCCCCAAATTTCAGAGCATGTGCTGTGCATAAAATTAGAAAAAAAAAGGGTAAACATGGGATATGGTGTAGTGAAAAGCTGATGGAGGATAATACATGTAGACAAACATAAAAATAAATCTCTTTAAATTAAGAAATGTTAAGGCTCCACTCAACAACAATAGTCAAAAGAAAATTGATATTTATTCAACTTACCAGGAAACGTTATTGCACAGTGGCTGTTTTACCATAATGCATAACAGGAACAAGATATTTTCCACCATATCTATTTCAAAATAACATTCTTTATGTAAACAAGTTGACTTCATAAAATCCCTTATTCCATAGAATATTGAGCAAAGTATCGACTAAAAACAAGCATTACATTTTGTTATACGAAAATATCTTTTGAAATATTGTACTATAGTTATGATTTCTACTGTAATTAAGTGTCACATAATTAAGATTTCTACTGTAATTAAGTGTCATAAGTAACATTAAGTGTCTGCAGAAGTATCACATTTTTCCATGAGGCAGGTACTGTAACAGCATTTAAATACACGTGGACAGATACATGAATTGAAACAGTTTAGAGGGATGTGGGCCAAACAAGGGCAAATGAGACCAAGGCATCTTGGGTGGCATGGGCGAGTTGGGCTGATGGTGTCGTTGGAATAAATTCTTCTACAAATGCAAGTTAATGCTTGATCATTTGATAATTTTAATTGTGAGATTAAGATTTTTGATAAAAAACATTGGGAAAACAAAATGCAAGCATATAATGTAATAATATCTGATGAGCACTTGAAATATCGCTTCAGAAGTGACGAAGATGTTCCATTGAACCTATTGTTCCAATATACGAATCTCCAAAATACGATTTGGAAAAATCCCATTCTCCAGGTCCCAATGCATTGAACCATAAGCCCAATGTCCAAATAAGTATCTCCCATTTGCCAACCTTAAATTATTAAACTTTCCAGATTAAGCTGGAACCAGTGCAGAGAAGGTTTACAAGGATGTTGCCAGGAGTTGAGGCGTTAGAAAAGGTTTAGGGTGATAGAAAATGTTTTGGGTGATATGGGCCAAACGCTGGAAAATGGCCAATGGGCCCCATTCCACGCTGTCTGACCAAGTTGACTTGTGCGTCAGTTACATCCTCTGCCTCCTCCATCACCAGATTGAGGCCAGACACAGGCAGGAAAAACAGCATCTCATATTGTGCCGGGGTAGCTAACAAACCAATGGCACAACTCTGTCTTCTCCAATATCAGGTAAAACTACCCAGCTCCAACTCCTCCACACATATCTTTCAACTCCTCTGACCCCAGTTCATTTCCCCTCCATCCACCCATCATTCCTCCACTTTCCCAACTTTCTTTTTTATCAAATTCAATTTGCATCCTTTTGACCTCGATCTCACTCCCTCCCCCCCCCCCCCCCCCCAACCTACTTGACAGTCTGTCAATCAACCTGTCCACTTGGATCCACTTGAGATGTCAGCTTTTATCCCACCTTTTCAAATCCCCCCAACCTACCAGCTACCCTCCCTACCGTGCAGTCCATTAGTTTGAAGAAGGGTTCTGGCATGAAGCTGTCTATCCATTTTCCTCCACAGATGTTGCTTTACCCATTGAATTTCTCCAGCAGTGTGTTTTGTTTAAGATTCTATTATCTGCAATCTCTTGTGTCTCCTAATTGCAATAGTAATGGTATGGATAAAGTATATTAGGGGTGCCAGTTGATAGAAGTTCTGGACATGTTTTCCAGTCACAATCGGAGGCAAGGGTGGCAATGTTTGGGAAACTTGCATGTCCAGATATTGCAACTTTAGTTAAAAGAAAATGGAATCAAATAGAAGTCAAAATCAGCCCTTAAAGAACATAAAAACAAGGAAGAACCGAATAATTGAAGAATGAATAATATGGAATTCATGGAAAGTTGGTAAATTGGATACAAAAAACAGCATGATGAGTGAAGTGGTGGAGCAGATTTTTTTTGGACTGAATGAATGCTACCAATGGTGTTCCGCAAGGAGCAGAACTGGTAGTTTTTGTTTGTAATATATACATACACATATATACATACATATACACATATATATACATACACACATATATAATATATATATATATATATATATATATATATATACATATATACATATATATATACATATATATATATATATATAATATATATATATATATATATATATATATATAAATAAAAATAAATAAATGGATGATTTGGATGAAAGCGTAGGCGTTCTGATTAGTTACCATTCAGATAACAAAAACTGGTGGAGTTGTGGTTAGTGAGGAATGTTGCCAAAGCAGGATATAAAGTGAGAAATTGGGCAGAGAAATAGCATTTAATACAAAGTGTTAGGTGCTGCATTTTAGGTGAGCAATTGCAAGAGAAAAGCATACAGCGAATGGTGGGACACTTGGGAACGCTGATGTACATGTGGAATCTTGGGTGCAAATCCATAGCTCCGTAAAAATGGCAAAGCAAGTGGATACGATACCAAAGCTGTGCTGCATTTATCGATCAGGGAATCTAATTAGGCACGTTTGAAGTATTGCATACAATTTGGTTTTCACACTATAGGAAGAAAGGAAGAAATGTGGAGGCTTTGGAAAGAGTGCAGAAGAGGTGCACCACTGTATTACCTGGATTAGAGAGCATTAGCTTATAAAATGGAGCATTGGAAGTTATGGGGTGACTTGATATAAAATCATGAGGCCCACATTGGCTAGATGGTCTTTTTCTCAGGGTGGAAACGTAAAATCAAAACATCAATGTTTAATGTTTTGTGTGTCATTCCTGTCACTGTATGTCATGCTGTCACTTGCAAGCGGAGCACCAAGGCAAATTCCTTGTATGTGAATACATGGCCAATAAACTTATTCATTCATTCACACTTGAGGCCATATATTTTAGCTGAAAGGGGGAAAAGTTAAAAGGAGATATGCAAGACTATTTATTTTAAATATACACAGACTGGAAGCCATCTCAATCATGGCATGAGAGGAGGTAAAAGTAGATAAAATAGTAACATTTAAGACACAGACACATGATTAAGCAAGGACTAAAGGTATTTGGCCCTTGTTAAGCTCAATGGCATTTGTTTAATTTTGTATTGTGGTTAATGTAGACATGGTGGATCAAAGGGCCAGTTCTTATGCTGTACGGTTATGTATTCCATGTTATACATTATACAGATTGCTCATGCCCACATTCTCCTACATTTTTCTCCATATCTCACAACACTTGTGTTTTTGCTGGAGACAAGAGTCTGCAGATGTTAGAATTTGCATCAACCCATCTGTTGGAGGAATTCAGCAGGTCAAGCAGCATTTGTGGAAGGAAATTGACAGTCCACCTTTTGGATCAGTACCAACCACAGACGATGCACAACTTGCTTTTCCTACTCTTGGGGCCACCAACAAATCTTGGCTGCCATCATGCACTTGGTGACATGCAAGGAATCAAAATACTCAGTAGGTTTCACAGTTATCGTGGAGGGAGAAATAGCGTCAATGTATAGTCTACCCTCATTATTGCAGACTCCTTTATAACGGATTTATGTTATAGCGGAGGGAGCATCAATGCTGTAATCTGCACCATTGTGTCTAAGAACAGGCTGCTAGTTACACTGTGGAGGTCACTGAAATTGACAAGCATTTGCTTCGAATGACACTTATCTTTATTAAACAATGTAACAAATAGCCTTTAATATTTTTAGCTTTCAGTAACAAAAATACATTCTTAGCTGTTAAAAAGAACTTTGTACACTCAGCAGGATAGGCAGCGTGTTTGAAAGGAGAAACTGAGGTAACGTTTAAGATCAATGTTCTTTCACCCTGAACTTCAGGCAGGCAGTTGGTCATGGGAGTCTCACTTAGAGTAGGGCAGGGTTTCCTTACACCTTCCCAATGACCCAGACCCCCCCCCCCATGTTGCTCTCAATCTCCGAATGTGGGAATCAGCAACAGGGGCAGCAGTTATTGCCATTCCGCAGCTGTGCTAGACAAGGTGGTGGTGGGTGGCCTTCTTGGTCAGCTGCAGTTTGTGTGACGAGAGGTCCCACTGGGCTATAGGATTCTGACCCAGCGCTCAGGCAGTGATGTAAATGGGGGAATAAACCCTTACACTGTCATAGGACATAATGGACACCATCTTATCACCAACTAGAAAACAGTCCTAAGTTATCATCTACCTCAATGGAGACCCTCAGACTATCTTTAAATCTGACTAGCTTGCACTACATGTTATTTCCTTTATCCTGTATCTGTACACTGTGGATGGCTTCATTATAATCTTGTATAGTCTTTGCACTGACTGGACAGCACACAACTAAAACTTTTCACTGTACTTCAGTAAACTAACTTATTAAACTAAACGATGGTCTGTTATAACTGTATTTGGGCCAAGGACCAATAACCAGAGTAGAAAATCAGATTGTGATAAAAGAATGCACAATCTATACCCATATTTAGTTTAGTTTTTGTTACATGTACCGAGGTAGTCAAAAGTTTTTGTTGCATGCTAACCAGAGTGGAAAGAAAATACATTATCACAATTAAGCCATTTATAGTGTCTAGATACATAAGGGAATAACGTTTAGTGCAAGGTAAAGTCCGATCAAAGATAGCCAGAGTGTCACCAATGAGGTAGATAGTAGTACAGGATTGTTCCCTGGTTGTGGTAGGATGATTCAGTTGCCTGATAACAGCTGGGAAGAAATGGTCCTCTAATATGGTGGTGAGAGCTTTCACACTTCTATACCTTTTGCCTGATGGGAGAGGGGAGAAGAGGGAGCAGCAGGGTGCAATTCGTCTTTCATTACGCTGCTAGTCTTGCTGAGGCAGCGTGATGTATAAATTGAGTCAACAGAAGGGAGGTTCGTTTGTGTGAAGATCTGGGCTGCTGCAACAATTTCTTGTGGTCTTCGAGGATGGAGCTGCTCCCCAACCAAACTGTGATGCATCCTGATGAAATGCTTTCTATGGGGCATCTGTAAATGTTGGTGTTATTATTGAGTATTGTGTTTACAAACCCGTTGTGCTACGGCTGCTGCTGCATGTAAGAATTTCATTGTTCCATTTTGGGACATATGACAAAAAACACTCTTGCCTCTTAAAAAAAACCCTTGACTCTTAAAAAAGTGAGACAAACAACTGAGTTATTTGTAGAGAGGGAGAAATATCTGTGATATGATGCATCAAGGCAACAATTATTATTTTTTTTAAAACTGTTAAAGGTGAAAGTAAAAGGTTAAAATGGAGGTGTCGCCACCTCTGTGGAGAGAAAGCCAGAACTTTATTTGGTGGAGGAGGTCGTAGGTTACAGGTATGCTGTCAATGCTGAATCAGTGAGTAATTTTTACAGATGGCAAATTGTATAATGTTATTGGTTGCTGATCTTTAAAATCTTTGTTGCTATAAGTTGCAGAGAGGGAGTGGTGAAAATTGGAGAATTCAATGTTCACATTGTTGGGTTGTAAGCTATCCAAGTGGAATGACCATATAACCATATAACAATTACAGCACGGAAACAGGCCCTCTCGGCCCTTCCAGTCCGTGCCGACCATTTGTTTTCCCCTAGTCCCATCTACCTGCACTCAGACCATACCCCTCCATTCCATTCACGTCCATATACCTATCCACTTTACTTTTAAGTGTTAAAATCGATCCTGCCTCCACCACTTCTGCTGGAAGCTCATTCCACACAGACACCACCCTCTGAGTAAAGAAGTTCCCCCTCCCGTTACCCCTAAACTTCTGTCCCTTAATTCTCATGTCATGCCCCCTTGTTTGAATCTTCCCTACCCTCAATGGGAAAAGCTTATCCACGTCAACTCTGTCTATCCCTTTCATCATTTTAAAGACCTCAATCAAGTCCCCCCTTAACCTTCTGCGCTCCAAAGAATAAAGACCTAACTTGTTCAACCTTTCTCTGTAACATAGTTGGTGGAACCCTGGCAACATTCTAGTAAATCTCCTCTGTACTCTCTCTATTTTGTTGACATCCTTCCTATAATTAGGCGACCAAAATTGTACACCATACTCCAGAATTGGTCTCACCAATGCCTTGTACAATTTTAACATTACTTCCCTGCTCCTATATCCAATGCTCTGATTTATAAAGGCCAGCACACCAAAGGCTTTCTTTACCACCCTATCTACATGTGATTCCACCTTCAGGGAACTATGCACAGTTATTCCTAGATCCCTCTGTTCGACAGCATTCCTCAATTCCCTACCATTTACCATGTACGTCCTATTTTGATTTGTCCTGCCAAGATGTAGCACTTCACACTTATCAGCATTAAACTCCATCTGCCATCTTTCAGCCCACTTTTCCAAATGGCCCAAATCTCTCTGTAGACTTTGAAAATCTACTTCATTATCCACAACACCACCTATCTTAGTATCATCTGCATACTTACTTATCCAATTTTCCACCCCATCATCCAGATCATTGATGTACATGACAAACAACAGTGGACCCAACACAGATCCCTGAGGCACCCCACTGGTCACCGGCTTCCAACTTGACAAACAGCCATCCACCATTACTCTCTGACATCTCCCATTCAACCACTGTTGAATCCATCTTGCTACTCCGCCATTAACACCCAAAGATTGAACCTTCTTAACCAACCTTCCATGGGGAACCTTGTCAAAGGCCTTACTGAAATCCATATAGACAACATCCACTGCTTTACCCTCATCAATTTCCCTAGTTACCGCTTCAAAAAAATTCAAGAAGGTTTGTCAAACATGACCTTCCAGGCACAAATCCATGTTGACTGTTCCTGATCAGACCCTGTTTATCCAGATGCTTATCTATATTATCTCTAAGTATCCTTTCCATTAATTTGCCCACCACTGACGTCAAACTAATAGGTCTATAATTGCTAGGTTTATTCTTTGAACCCTTTTTAAACAATGGAATAACATGCGCAGTACGCCAATCCCCCGGCACTATTCCTGTTTCTAATGACATTTGAAATATTTCTGTCATAGCTCCTGCTATTTCTACACTAACTTACCTCAATGTCTTAGGGAATATCCTGTCAGGACCTGGAGACTTATCCACTTTTATATTTTTCAAAAGTGTCAGTACTTCCTCCTCTTTGAATCTCATAGTTTCCATAGCTACTCTACTTTTTTCCCTTACCTCACAGAGTTCAATATCCTTCTCCTTGGTGAATACCGAAAAAAAGAAATTGTTCAATATCTCCCCCATCTCTTTTGGCTCTGCAGATAGCTGTCCATTCTGGTTCTCTAATGGTCCAATTTTATCCTTCGTTATCCTGTTGCTATTAATATAGCTGTAGAAACCCTTTGGATTTACTTTCACCTTTCTTGCCAAAGCAACCTCATATCTTCTTTAAGCCTTCCTAATTTCTTTCTTAAGATTCTTTTTACATTCTTTATACTCCTCTAGCACCTTATTTACTCCATGCCTCCTATAATTATTGTAGATATCTCTCTTTTTTCGAAACAAGTGTCCAATTTCCCTTGAAAACCATGGCTCTTTCCAATTTTTACTGTTTCCTTTCAACCTAACAGGGACATAAAGATTCTGTACTCTTACAATTTCCCCTTTAAATGTCCTCCATTTCTCTTCTACATCCTTCCCATGAAACAAAGTGTCCCAATTCACTCCTTTAAAATCCTTACGCATTCCCTCAAAGTTAGCCTTTCTCCAATCAAAAATCTCCACCCTAGGTCCAGTTCTGACTCTCTCCATAAATATATTGAAACTAATGGTATTGTGATCACTGGTCCCAAAGTGCTCACCAACGCATACCTCCGTCACCTGACCTGCCTCATTTCCTAACAGGCGGTCCAGCACTGCCCCTTCTCTGGTCGATACCTCTATGTACTGCTGCAAAAAAACTATCCTGCACACATTTTACAAACTCCAAACCATCCAGCCCATTTACAGAATGTGTTTCCCAGTCTATTTTTGGAAAATTGAAATCTCCCACAATCACTACCTTGTGCTTACTACTAATATCTGCTATCTCCTTACATATTTGCTCTTCCAATTCTCGCTCCCCATTTGGCGGTCTATAGTACACCCCTAAAAGTGTTGCTACACCGTTCCCAATTCTCAGTTCCACCCAAATAGCCTCCCTAGACGAGCCCTCTAATCTATCTTGCCAAAGCACTGCTGTAATATCTTCTCTGACAAGCAATGCAACACCTCCCCCTCTGGTCCCTCCAATTCTATCACACCTGAAGCAACGAAATCCTGGAATATTTAGTTTCCAATCACAGCCCTCCTGCAACCATGTTTCACTGATTGCCACAACATCATATTTCCAGGTGTCAATCCAGGCTCTAAGTTCATCCACCTTGAGATGCTGTTCTTCTATCTATGGGTCACAGGAAGCACTATTACACTGGATCATCAAACGTGCATGTTCAAATCACACTTCAATTTATCCAGACAGCAAAGTATTGAGAGCTCTAGCAACATATGTAACAAACCACAAAGGATTATAAAGCAAAAAGTAAATACCAAAGTCACAAGGAGATAAATATAAGAAGCCAAATTAGCAGCAAAAGAGAGAACAAAAGAAACAAGGAGATTAAGGGAACTCCAGAGGCGAAGTGGGAAGACAGCAGAAAGCATGGTCATCAATGATAGAACAATGACAAAAAGAATTGATGTAATGCTGAGGCTTTATAAAGGCCTTGGTCAGACCGCATTTGGAGTATTGTGAGCAATTTATTTGGCCCCATATCTGTAGAAGGATGTGTTGGCGCTGGAGAGGGTCCAGAGGAGCTTTACAAGAATGATCCCAGGTATGAGTGGGTTAGCAGTTGATGAGCATTTGGCGGCACTGGAGCTCAGAAGGATGAGGGGGGACCTTATTGAAACTTACCAAATAGTAAAAGGCCTGGATAGTGGATGTGGAAATGTTGTTCCAATAATGGGAGTGTCTAGGACATGGCCACAGAATAAAAGGCCATTCCTGTTGGAAGGTGGAGGAATTTGGCCAGAAGATGGTGAATCTGTGGAATCTGTGCCACAGAAGGCTGTGGAGGCCAAGTCAATTGATATTATTAAGCCAGATAGATGGAATCTTGATGAGTACAGGTGTTATGGGGAGAAGACAGAAGAATGGGGTTGCGAGGGGAAGACAGATCAGTCATGATTGAAAGGTGGAGGAGACATGATGTGCCAAATGGCCTGACTTTGCTCCTATTACTTATGAACGTACGCGCAAGGTCTGCAGAGCTTGGATCTGATCTATTGATTGAGATTGTTTAGCTGTCTATTATTGGAAGAGAGCAGTGTCTTGCAGGCTTGTATAGTTAACAGTGAGATTCACCAATAGTCTTGAAAATAATTAAAAACATACACTGATGAAACATGTGTCAGCAATTACAAATTAAATGGATGAACAAGTTTCTAGGACTGAGCTGCCAATCATAGAGCATTAGCTATTAAAATCAAATGCAAATGCTGTAAAATTTGAAATATTTAAAGTGGATGCCTTGGATGGTACATCGAGGATACCTTATGGGTAGTGTTTCAGAATAAATAAAAGGTGATCTCTTAACTGTGATATTATTCACTCTAAACAGGCAGAGAGATAGAGGAACTATATGTAAGCAAATCACAGGTGTAAAACAAAGAACAATTCCACATTGGATCAAGTCCCTTGGTTCACCGTGTCTGCAACTAATCCCATCTCCCTGCACATGGTCTGTGTAAGTTTCCTCCACGCCTGTTCATGTTTTTCTATTCATTCAAGAGCTGTAGCTTTACATGCTGAGCAAGCATTTAATTACTCATCACATGCAAAGGTGGTGATGTTCATATGTTACAGGAGCAGAATTGGGCTATTTGGCCCATCAAGTCTACTCCACTATTCAATCATGGCTGATCTATCTTTCCCTCTCAACACCATTCTCCTTCCTTCACCCGTACACCTGTATTAATCAAGAATCTATTCATCTTCGCCTTAAATCCGCCTCCTTGAACTGGTGCCGTCCCTATGATGAGGACTTTAGCAGTTCAAAAGTTGAGAGGAGGCGATATTTGTAGAGATGACTCATCCAGCGAGTTGCTTAATTGTCCATTGCCATTTACCACTGATGTATCAGGACTGCACAGCTCAAGTCTTATCTGTTGATTAGGGGATTGTTTAGCTGTCTATAACATGCTGTTTATGTTGCTTGGCATGCAAGGAGCATATCTTGTGGCTTCACCAGGTTGATCCCCCGTGTTCACGCATGCCTGGTGCTGCTCCTAGCATGCCCTCTTGTGCTCTCCATTGAACCAGAGTTGATCTTCTAGTCCGACAGTGATGGTAGAGAAGTCGATATGGCAGGTTATGTAGTTGTAGATTGTGTTGCGTACAATTCTGCTGCTCCAGATAAATCCACAGAACCTCATGGATGTATAGGAAAGAACTGCAGGTGCTAGTTGGAATCGAAAATACACACAAAATGCTGGAGTAACTCAGCATGACAGGCAGCATACCTAGAGAAGGAATGGGCAACGTTTTGGATTGAGACCCTTCTTCAGACTGTCAGGGGAGTGGGTGGTATAGAGATAAAATGTAGTCAGAGACCGTACGACTGGTAGGAGAACAGGGAAGGGAGTGGGGATGGAGAGAGAGAGGGGAAGGAAGGGCTACTTGAAGTTAGAGAAGTCAATGTTCATACGGCTGTGGTATGAGCTGCCCAAGCGAAATACAAGGTGCTGTTCCACCAATTTGCACTGGGCCTCACTCTGACAATGGAGGCGGCCCAGGTCAGAAAGGTCAGTGTGGGAATGAGAGGCTGATGAAATTAGAGAAATCAATATTCATACCACTGGGGTGTAAGCTACCCAAGCGAAATATGAGGTGCTGTTCCTCCAACATAGATGCCCAGTCCCAAGTTGCAAGATCTGTTTGCATTGTGCCCCATTTAGCCTATTTAAATTCATTTTAAAACATTATCATGTCAGCTTCTGCCACTTCCACTGGCATCTACCAGTGTAAAAAAAACTTGCTGCCTCACAAGCCACCATTAATCTTTCCACTGGATCCACCCTGAGAAAACGTCTTTAACTATTTACCCTATCTGTACCTGTCAGAGCAGCCAAGTTTTGTCAGAGCATTTCAGTATTCTAGTACCTGAAAATCAGTATTTTGCTGAGGAAATCAGTATTTTTACGCGGCTCCATTTTGCTGAATTTTTTATGTGCAGTCATACCCATCTAAGAGCACAAGAACACATAATTCTGCTACCCACTGACATGTCTTGAACGCACCTTACTTGACAGTGCATGAATTGCCATCTCTTTGCATACTGCTGTTTCAATGGCTACTTCCTGCTTTTTGCACCAGATGATGATGTAGAAGCCATTTTGGAAGCCTCCCTCGCTCCCTCCTTCCTCTCCCCCACTTAATCTCCGTCTCCCTCTCTCGTGACATTTCTCACCCTCCCTTCTCCTCCTTCCTTTTTTACTCCCTCCCTCTCCCTCCCCCTTGAGCCCACCCACTGTTCTGTAAAATCAAGGTCGATTCCAATGCAAATGCAATCCCACTGGCAACCTTTCAGCACTAGGCTTATCCAGAATTCTACCACTGCCTGAAAAATAATCAAGGACTCAACTTCCACTGAGAAAGAGAATTCCAAAGACTCATTGTTATGAAAATTTTCCTGAACCGTCGATCCATAGCGCTGTAGCCATAACGCTATGTTTAAAGCCCATAGCGCTCCAGCCAGTAGCGCTATATTTAGAACCTACAACGCTTTGTTTAAATTCCCACACGTTAAACTGACAGCACTCTCTTTAAACCTGGAGCGGGACAGGCAGCGACTCTGGGGAGAAGGAATAGGTAACGTTTCTGGTCGAGACCCTTCTTCAGTCTGAACTGAACTCCGCATTTAAAATCCGTATTTAACCCAAAATCGTACATCCGTATTCTAATCGCATTTCCGTACAAAATATGGAAAATCCGTACTACTTGGCAGCTCTGACTTGTAAAAGGAATGATTTATTCAAGATTTCAACCTCCCAATTTTAACTGGATTTGCTTTATCTGACAATAGACAATAGGTGCTGGAGTAGGCCTTTCGGCCCTTCAAGCTCACCGCCATTCAATGGCTGATCATCCACAATCCACAGTTCCTGCCTTCTCCCCATATCTCCTGACTCAGCTATCTTTAACAGCCCATCAAGCTCTCCTGAAAGTATCCAGAGAACCGGCCACCATCGCCTTCTGAGGCAGAGAATTCCACAGACTCAACTGTGTGAGAAAACGTCACCCATCTCCGTTCTAAATTGCTTACCCCTTATTCTTAAACTGTGGCCCCTCGTTCTGGCTCCCCCATCAGGAACATGTTTCCTGCCTCTAGAGTGTCCAAACCTTTAATAATCTTATGTGCTTCAATAAGATTCCCTCTCATCCTTCTAAATTCCAGAGTATACAAGCCCAGCCGCTCCATTCTCTCAGCATATGAGTCCCGCCATCCCGGGAATAAACCTTGTGAACCTATGCTGCACTCCCTCAATAACAAGAATGTCCTTCCTCAAATTAGGGGACGCTAACTGCACACAATACTCCAGGTGTGGTCTCACTAGGGCCCTGTACAACTGCAGAAGGACCTCTTTGCTCAACTCCTCTTGTTCTGAAGGCCAACATGCCATTTGCATTCTTCACTGCCTGCTGTACCCCCAGATCTCGTTCTACTTCCTCTTTTCCCAATTTGACACCATTCAGATAATAATCTGCCTTCCTGTTTTTGCCTCACATTTATCCACATTAAACTGCATCTGCCATGCATCTGCCCACTCACCAAGCCTGTCCAAGGCACCCTGCATCCTCATAGCATCCTGCCACCCAGCTTTGTGTCATCTGCAAATTTGTTAGTTACTTTGAATCCCTTCATCTAAATCAATGATGCATATTGTAAATAGCTGCGGTCCCAGCACCGAGCCTTGCGGTACCCTGCCTGCCATTCTGAAAGGGACCCGTGAATCCCTACTCTATTTCCTGTTTGCCAACCAATTTTCTATCCATGTCAGCACTCTACCCCCAATACCATGTGCCCTAATTTTGCCCATGAATCTCCTATGTGGGACCTTATCAAATGCTTTCCGAAAGTCCAGGTACACTACATCCACTGGCTCTCACTTATCCATTTTCCTAATTACATCCTCAAAGAAATTCAGAAGATTTGTCAAGCATGATTTTCCCCTTCGCAATTCCATGCTGACTCGGACCGATCCTGTTACTGCTATCCAAATGTGCCGCTATTTCATCTTTTATGATTGACGCCAGCATTTTCCTCACCACCGTCAGGTTAACTTGTCTATAATTCCCTGTTTTCTCTCTCCCGCCTTTCTTAAAAAGTGGTATAACATTAGCTACCCTCCAATCCACAGGAATTGATCCTGAATCTATAGAACATTGGAAAATGATCTGAAAGGATTAGAATGGAGCTATTAATTGTTGCACAGTTAACACTTTGAGGATAGTAATAATAACTCAGTATATTTCAATTTAATTACTGTAACGGTATTGGAATAGTTCGAAAACTAACTGTTCCAACTGGGGGGAAAGCCACTTTTGATATCATTAGACAGGACCTGTCATACGATATCTTCCTGTCAGGGTGAAGGGCTAAAATGGCATGCCTAGGGAGCCCTGTATGTCAAGGATAGATGTCTGTAGTATACATAGAGCACTGAAAACATGAAAGAGCTTCAGGATTATAGAGTATGTAATGCTTAAGAAAATAAGGAGAGAAAATATACACCATGAAGTACCACAGATAAGATTAAGGATATTAAGAACAAGAATGTAACCAGGCAAATAGTATGGCCCATTGTGGACCTGGTTGTGGAGCCAGAGGACATGGGCAAGATCTTACATGAATATTGTTCATTCATATTCACCAAGAAGCAGTTGGAGTTGGAGATTTCATTTGAGATGGTGAAATTCATGTGGGTTAAGATTTAAAAAAGGAGGCATTAGATGTTTAGCAGGCCGTATGAGACGAGATTTGCTGGAACTGGAGGTAATTAAATATTCACTTCCCACATGCAAAGCACTGGATAACTGGAAGATAGCAATTGTGTGTTTTTTTTAATATAAACAAGATGGACAGCAGGGTTAAGCGAGATAATTAAAGGCAGGTCTGCAGATGCTGGTTATAGCTCCCCCTTTATTTCAGAATCCCAACCAAACACCTGAACCTAGGAGGAACCAAAATGCTGGATAAACTCAGCAGGACAGGCAACATCTCTGGATAGAAAGAATCGGTGCAGTTTCGGGTCGAGACCCTTCTTCAGACCGAATCAGAGAGGGAGATACAGAAATAAGGAAATATAAGGTGTGAAAACAAGACATAGGGGATAGAGACCAAGGAAAATGTAGAATAGATCATTATTAGCTAGGAGAAGGTAACAACAAGCAAACCGATAAAATGTAAACAAGGATCATCAGACTAGTCAGAGAACTGGGAAAGGGAGGGATAGAGAGGTGGAAGGCAAATGATACTTCAAGTTAGATAAGTCAATATTCATACATAGACATAGAAATTAGGTGCAGGAGTAGGCCATTCGACCCTTCGAGCCTGCAGCGCCATTCAATATGATCATGGCTGATCATCCAACTCATCCAACAGTATCCCGTACTTGCCTTCTCTCCATACCCTGATCCCCTTAGCCACAAGGGCCACATCTAACTCCCTCTTAAATATAGCCAATGAACTGGCCTCAACTACCCTCTGTGGCAGAGTGTTCCAGAGACTAATCACTCTCTTTGTGAAAAAAGTCTTTCTCATCTCGGTCTAAAGGATTTCCCCCTGGGGTGTAAGCTGCCCAAGCAAAATATGAGGTGTTGTTCCTCCAATATGCACTGAGCCTCTCCCTGACAATGGAGGCGGCCCAGCACAGAAATGTCAGTGTAGGAATGGGAGGGAGAGTTAATGTGTTGAGGAACCGGGAGATCAAGTAGGTTTAGGCAGACTAAGCGGAGGTGTTCAGTGAAACGATTGGCAAGCCTGTGCTTGGTCTCGCCGATATTATAGGAGTTCCCAGTTCTCCGACTAGTCTGATGCTGCCCGTCAGCATGTTGAGTTACTCCAGCACTAAATGCTGAGTTACTCCAGCATTTAGTGCCTATCTGTCTATATTAGCAAGATACTGGGATCTATAATCAATTAAGATAAATAGCTTATCATTTAGATAAGTTTAATCTAAAAACCATATTGAACTGGTTTGATAAACATAATGTTTTATAAATATGCTATAGGATATAATAAGCATAGTTGATAGAGGGGATTTTGTAGATACTTGATTTGAGGTGGGACCTGAGGGAGTTATCATCAGATAAATTCAGATTGCTAGATTTTACATAGCTGATTTACAGCTCCAATGGCCAAGATTAGATTCTTAGATTAGGTGCTGGTTGTGAGGGTGAAAAGTCTCCCACAAGATAATGTGGTTTTGACAAGCAGCTCCAATTTCCCCCACATCCCCAAAACATACTGGTAGATTAATTAGCTCCTGTAAATAAATCTTAATTGTAGATAATGGGAGGTCGATAGGCATGCATGATGGAACATTTGCAGGTTAACATGGAAATGAGGGGGATGGGTTTGATGATATTGCTCTGAAGGGAGCTGGATAAAAACTGATGGCTCAAAAGGCCTTCTGTGTTTTTGTAAGTGTAAGGCAATATTAAACTCCCCCTTCCCAGTTCTCCAACTAGTGTGATAATCCTCGTTTACATTTTATCTCTGTTTGCTTGTTGTTACCTTCTCCTAGCTGGTATCTATTCTAGCACTCTCGCCACAATCTGCAAACCAAGATACTCACTGCACTTTACCTTATGTCCAAAAGAGCAATTCACTAGTAGAATCTCTCCCTTTGGCTTCAAAGTCACACACATTTATGTATGCAGAAATCAATAGAAGACACTTAAGTGTGATTGTCTGAGAGACATTCAGCACTGGATGACTGGAGCAGGCCCTTCAACCCTGGTGCACCATCCAGTGTTCTCATGGCTGATCTATGCTGGTCTTGACACTTTAATACCATAACCCTCAATTCTTTGAACTTTCAAATGATTATTTATCTTCACCTGGAGTATATCTAATGGACTTACCATCACCTCAGTCAAGGGCAGAGAATCCCAGGAATTCACCTACTCTCTGAAGAAATGTTGTACACAATCCAGTTTTACATGACTGGCAGCTATTTTGCAGCAACATCAATCCTTCTGCCCACCAAATCGCCTCCGACCATCAAGCATAATAATTTATACTAATCCCATTTTTATACTCCCCACATTCCCATCAACCCCATTCGGATTATATCGCACAGCCAAATGCAAGGATCAATTAACCATAGCCAATTAACCTACCAACTCACATGTACATATTTGAGATTTGGGGGGGGGGGAAGAAACAGCAGAGGTGGAGAAGCCCATGCTGGAATAACAGACAAGCTACATACAAAGAGGGCAGATGTGTCTCAGATTAATGCAAAACAAAGTATTGGAGGAACTCAGTGGGTCAGGCAGTTCTGTGGAAGGAATGGACAATGTTTTGAGTCTGGACCCTACTTCAGACAGGGAGGTGGGGGAGTAAAGAGGAGAAAGCTGGAGAAGAGAGGTGGTGGCAATACAAAACCTGGCCTTGGACACATGGAAAGGGAAGCTTGATTGGCAGATAGGTGGTGAAAGTGATGTAAAAATGAAAAAACGTATCAGTTAAGGAGAGGAGGAATGAAATGTAAGGCCGGGAGGGAGATATATGGGTGGATGGAAGCAGCAGACAGAGAAAAGGAACAGTACCGGTGAGAAGGCTGGGGCCTCACCATCTGCGCCCTCAGAAATGCTCTGGGTGTTCCAAGATTGGATGCTGGAGCTACCTGTGGCTACCTGCGGCATGGAGGCCGAGCAGTGACCCTGTGAGGAGAGGGGTGGTGCATTCGCTGGTTGACGTGCCCAGACTGATTTGTAGTGGAGTGAGCTGCCTGGAGCTTGATTAGATCAGGCACCACGCCATGCCCAAGCACGTAGATCAGACGCAGCATTAACAACCGGCCTTTATGGCCAAGTAAAGACTAAGATTTTTTTAATTTTAATTTTTAATGAGCCATCAACAAATGGGTACAGATTATGTTGCTATATCCAAACTCATATTTTCCAAATGCACATATCAAAACAGAACATTTGAGTATTATACAAACAATATGGACGGGCATGTTTATAAAAACATTTAAATAAATAAGGAAGGGTGAATAATAAAATAAAATAAAAAATACATGTAGAGTGCAGAACGTGACTACAGTACAGAGAGCAGTTCAGTGCAATAATTATTTGTGAAGACTCTCGTTTCTAAAGCTTCTAACTCTTGTCTTCTATCCCTTACTCATAATTTCATTCAAATGGATGGTTTATAGTGTAGATAGGTTTGTATTATGTGTCAATATTCTTCTGTGCAAGAAATGACATAAATGGTTGCCAGATTTTATTAAATTGGTTGACTCTATCTTTTAGAACATATCTTATTATTTCTAAACATAATGTACTGGTCATGTCACGAAGCCACAGACTGGAATTGGGTGCTGTTGTTTTTTTTTCCATGACATAAGCAGCAGTTTTTTTTGCCGTAATGTGACAGTAGGAGAGGAATTGGCGTTGAGCAGTTGTGAGTTGTCTTGACGTTTCAGATACCCCAAAGATGATTAATAAGAGCTCTGGGTTTAATGGGATGTCAAGAATGTCAGATATTCTTAAATATCAGTCCAGAAAGAGGTGAGTTTAGGGCACGATACAAAGTTTTGAAAAAGAGTAGCATCTGAGGAGTGACATTTATCACAAGTAGGGGAAACATTTGGATATATACTGTGTATTTTTGCCTTGGAGTAGGGAAGTCTATGTATAATTTTGAACTGTATGAGGCAGTGTCTAGCATTGTTTGAGCATCTATGTATAAGTTTGAGGCTTTCCTCCCATATTTCATCTGGTATTTGCATATTTATGTCTGTTTCCCAATTGATCTTATACTTGCTAGAGGATGGAGGGGTTATTGATAGGAAGGACATAATACATATAAGAGATGAATGTGTCTGTATATGGTGATGTTTTAAGGCAGTCATCTATTTGAGACTGCCTCTCTCAACTTCAAATCCCGACAGATGCTTTCGTATAAAATCCCTGATTTGCAAGTATCTGAAGAAGTTACTATTTGGGAGTTCAAATTTCTTTTGTAGCTGTGTAAAGGTGGCAAACGTACTATCAATTTATAGGCCTCCGACACTGTGGATTCCTAATTCACTCCCTGAAGATTTTTAACAGTTTTGAACTTGAAAGGTGGCGCTAGAACTCTTGTCCACTGCCTCAGTGCAATCTACCATTGCTACACGTGAAAAAGAATTTCACTGTACCTAGATTAATGTGACAAAGTACCATTGAGATGCGTGTGCAGAGGGGGAAAGAGCAGCATGACTGAGGATTGGGAGACAACGGGAGAATATGTGTGCATTGGGGGATGGGAGGGCTAATAGAATTAGGAATTTTAATGTCCATACTATTTGGTTCCAAGTACCGAATCAGAATCAAGGTGCTGTTTGGAGCTGTTAAACTGCTTACTTTGGTAATGGAAGCAGCCAAGGACAGAAAGGTTAGTATGGGAATAGGAGTTAAAATGGTTGTCCCTGTTCCTAACTATCACTTACCAGGCTTTGTCTGGTCCCCCACCTCTCTTTTCCAACTTTCCACCTATTCTAGTCAATCTGAAGTGTTCCAACCCAAAATGTTACCATTCCCTCCATAGATGTTGGCTGATCTGCCAAGTTTCTCCAGTATTGTGTGTTTGGTCTAGATTCCAGCATCTGCAGTTTCTCGTGTCACCTCAGTTTTTAATGCCTCGTTGAAAAGATACCACAACTAATTCAAAATGGTTCCGTCTGAACTTTATTTCTCTGGTTTAAGGACTTTGATTTAATGGCAGCAGACTATCAATTGTGCCATGCATTTCTATAATAAATGTTAAATACAATTTTAATTGTTTTGTAGGAAAAGTTACTTCCAGCTGGGAATACATTTATTCGCATCTCAGCTCAGTCATGGAGTCTAAAGCCTACTCTTTTTTCTTTAAATGGCGACTAATCTGATCTTTAACCAATTCCTTGTGCAAATAGATCCAAAGATGCACAAGATTCACAAATAAATCCAAAGATTCACAAGTTAGAGGTGAAATGCATCCTCATCTAGTTTTAAACTGTTTAATATGCATCCTGAAATCTTACCAGCCCCTAACACCACACCCCTGTAGTTCTGAACTTCTGAAAAAATATCCATGGAATTTCTCTCTTCTCAAATCACCAACTTGGATGCCTCATTGAGAATATAGCGTCATTTGATGTACATTTATAGTTTGTTTGGAACCAAGCAGAAATTGGTGGCATAGCGGAGAATGAAAAAGGTAGTCTTACATTTACAACAGGATCTAGAAAAACTGGGAAAATGGGCATAGAATGAGCAACATTTTTCATGCAGAGGGTGATAGGTATGTGGAACAAGCCGCAAGAGGAGGCCGTTGAGGCAGGTACTATAACAACATTTTAAAATACATTTGGACAGGTACATGGCTAGGATGGTTTAGGAGGGATATGTGCCAAACACAGGCAGGTGGGACAAGCGTAGATGGGGCATCTTGGTCTGCATGGACAGGTTGGGCCGAAGGACCTATTCCCCTGCTGTATGACTATGACAGTTACATAGTTCCCTACTGACTGGTGGCACTAACATCCATGGTGATGAACAAGCTTTGAGAGGATGATTATAACGCTTATCAACTCCTACCTTAGTAAGGATGGACCTACTACAATTCACCTACCGCCCCAACAGATCAACAGAGGATGCAATCTCCCTAGCTCTCCAGTCTGTACTGGATCACTTAGACAATAAGAACACTTGCATCAACTACAGCTCAACTTTCAACACCAAGCCTATCAAACTTGTGTACTGGGTCTCTGCTCAACCATGAAACTGAATCCTTAACTTCCTCATCATCAGACCAATCAATACGAAATGGCATTTCTCCTCGTCAACCATCAACACAGGAGCACTTCAAGGCTGAATGCTTTGTCCCCTGCTCTACTCTTTTTCTACATTCATGACTGCATCCAAATACAGCTTCACCACCAATTTTAAATTTGCCAACGATACCACTGTTATTGGACAAATAGCAGATAATATGTCAAAATACAGAAAGGAAACTGATAATCAGATCGAGATGTGCCAGAACAACAATGTTGCTCTTAACATCAGCAAGACCAAGGAGCGGATTGGTCCTTGATCTTGCTCAGGGAGAATTTCCCCAGGCCCCTTCCACCTAGATCCCCATCTCTGGAATTTCACTCTTCTCTCATCAACTAATTTTTCTCTCCTTGTCCCCCCTTTTCATCTCTAGCCTTTGCCCATCCATCTGCCAATCAAAAACACCCCACCATCTCCCCTTAATCACTTGCTAGGTTTTGTCACACCCTCGCCTCTTTTCCAGCTTTTTCTCCAATAGTCAATCCGACAACTGGTCCCAATCCGATGTGTCACCCATCCATGTTCTCCAGAAATGTTACCCGACCTGCTCAGACCTAAACTTTGTGTTCTACGCAGGATTCTTGCATCTGTGGTTCCTTGTCTACAAGGACCCGATTGTTGAACTCAGAAAGAGAAAGTCAGGGATCCATGAACAAGTTTTCATTGACGGGACAGCAGTGGAGAGAGTCAACAGTTTGGATGCCTGTAATAAAGCTGTACAAGATAATAAAGCTGTACAAGACGTTGGTGAGACCACACTTGTAATATTGTGTACAGTTGTTCTCACTTTACTATAAAGCATTTTGATCTGTATAACATCATGAGAAGAATGCCCAGAGTAGGTGAATCGAGGACCAGATGACATAGGTTTAAGCTGAAGAGGAAAAGATTTAATTGGAACCTGGGGGATAACCTTTTCACACAAAGAGTGGCGTGTGAATGGAACATGCTGCCAGAGGAGGTAGTTGAGGCAGGGATTATCCCAACATTTAAGAAACAGTTACACAGGTACATGGATAGAACAGATTTGGAGGGATATGGACCAAACGTGGGTAGGTGGGACCTAGTGTAGCTGGGACATGTTGGGCCGAAGGGCCTGTTTCACTCTATGACCGAGACTCTAAAAGATTCACAAGGATATTACCAGGATTGGAGGATTTGAATTGCAAGGAGAAAAAAGTAAACAAGAGACTGCAGGTACTAGAATCTTGAGCAAAAAAAGTGCTGGAAGAACTTTGAGCCCAAATGAGTGTGAAGGCCTCAACCCAAAACATTACCTATTCCTTTTGGCAAGCGATGCCACCTGACCAACTAGGTTACTCTAGTATTGTGTATCTATCTTTGCTGGAAAAACACAGTGGGTCAGGCAGCATCTAAATAGAAAAGGACAGACCATGTTTCATGTCAGGATTCTTCTTCAAACCAATGGAATATTCTGTCTGGATATTGACATTGAGTCATCTTATTCAAGTCAAATTCCCCCCACACCTCCTTTCTCTTTTTTTTAAATCCCCTCCCCAAGAGCACTCATATTTGCCCACCGGTTGTCACCCTGTTCCTTCCCCTCTTCCTTCTGCTGACCTCTCCCCTCAGAATTCCCAATTTCCTTTATCCCACCCTCTATCCCCTTCCACATCCACTTTCACCCACCTCCCTGCAGCTTTACATTTCATTTATTTCCTTATCTGACATCCATGTGTTACCTTTCCACCTCTTGCCTTTGTCACCATCTCCACCCACCTGTTTGTTTAAGGCGAGAGGGGCAATATACGAAAGGGGCATGAAGGGGCAAAGTGGTCTCCAGGAAATACTGCCTCAAGAAAGCAACTAATATAAAAGGCCTCTCTGACCACATTCGGATCTCATGGCTATCATCAAGCAGGTGGTGCATAAGCCTGAAGTCCCACACTAAGCAGGTTCAGGAATTGCAGGTTCAGGAACAGTTACTTTCCTTCAACCATCAGGTTCTTGAACTGACCAACACAACTCTAATTCTACCTTGGCAATGCAACACTATCAGAGTTTCATTTTTTGCAGTCTTTTTTCTTTCACTGCTTTGTAATATTTATGTGCATTTACTTCAGCATGGAGAGGATGGGCCGATGGTCCCGTTTCCGTGATGTGCGTCTCTAATAGGAAAACTGGTGCCTGGATCATGGGTATCATCACGTTACTGAGTAATGAAATATACTCTAACATGTGATCTCTAATGAAAGAGGATGTTGCTTATTATTACGGGGTTATTTTACAAACATTTGATTACATAATTCCTGAAGGTCAGACTCCTCCACCATGAATGTCTAGAGATCAATAGTGACCAGAATCTCAATTGGACCAGCCACAGTGTTATCGCTACATCAGATATTACATTTCAGCAACTCTC
Organism: Okamejei kenojei; assembly: GCA_035221665.1. Taxonomy (NCBI): domain Eukaryota; kingdom Metazoa; phylum Chordata; class Chondrichthyes; order Rajiformes; family Rajidae; genus Okamejei; species Okamejei kenojei. Next base: position 168,488,769 of record CM069131.1, on the reverse strand, counting down.
CAAAGTCTTCCCATCACTACGAAATCATATGCAAAGTATATGAAAGATCATTCTCTTCCCAGCAGACACTAAAGGAGCTAAGCATCATCCAGGGCATCCTTATTTGAGTGACATCTCATCAACCACCATGAACATACTCTGCCCACCCCATTTGCAAAGCAGATACCAACTAAACAATTAAATTTGTTACTCACCAAGATTACGCCAACAGACCGGCAACTACTTTAAGGCAACAGGATCAAGGGTTTCTTGAAACATGTGCCAATTTCAAGACTATGTCACTTCCAATTTAGCATTAGCAAATTTTCTCCACCAAATATGTGATATGTTCGATTTCTATGACAGTTAATGTAACAAACAGCAGCTCCAATGGCAATACTGAAGTAATGAAATTTGCCTTGTGGTACCAAAAATTTGCAGAAAACAGTATTGTCACAAGACTGATTAACTCAAACACTAGTACAACTTTAGAAACAATGTACCTTCAAATACATAACTGGATCAATTACATAAACATGACCAAAGCCACAACAGAATAATTGCATTTTAACAATTGAATATCCTCAGCCACAATGTTACTACATTGCAAAGAATGGTGGTACAGTGCCCTTCATAATGTTTGGGGCAAAGACCCATCATTTATTTATTTGCCTCCGTCTGCCACAATTTAGAAAGAAAGAAATCACATATGGTTAAATTGTACATTGTCAGATTTTAATAAAGGCCATTTTTATAGTTTGGTTTCACCATGTAGAAATTGCAGCAGTGTTTATACATAATTCCCCCCCCCCCCCCCCCCCATTTCAGGACACCATAATGTTTGGGACATAGCCATGTCATGTAAATGAAAGTAGTAATGTTTAGTATTTTGTTGCATATCATTTACATGCAATGACCTTTTGAAGTCTGTGATTTATGGACATCACCAGTTGCTGGGTTTCTTCTCCGGTATGCTCTGCCAGGCCTGTATTGCAGCCATCTTTAGGTTATGCTTGTTTTGGGGGCTAGTCCCCTTCAGTTTTCACTTCAGCATATAAAATGCATGCTTGATTGGGTTCAGAGTAGGTGATTGACTTGGCCATTCAAGAATTGATCATTTTTTAGCTTTAAAAAACTCCTTTGTTGCTTTAGCAGTATGTTTGGGATCATTGTCTTGCTGTAGAATGAACTGCCGGCCAATGAGTTTTGAGGCATTTGTTTGAACTTGAGCAGATAGGATGTGTCTATACACTTCCAAATTCATTGTGCTACTACCATCAGCAGTTGCATCATCAATGAAGATAAGCGAGCCAGTACCTTCAGCAGCCATACATGCCCAGGTCATAACACCCCCACCACCGTGTTTCACAGATGAGGTTGGACAGGCTAGATGCAGGAAGATTGTTCCCGATGTTGGGGAAGTCCAGGACAAGGGGTCACAGCTTAAGGATAAGGGGGAAATCCTTTAAGACCGAGATGAGAAAGACTTTTTTCACACAGAGAGTGGTGAGTCTCTGGAACTCTCTGCCACAGAGGGTAGTTGAGGCCAGTTCATTGGCTATATTTAAGAGTGAGTTGGATGTGGCCCTTGTGGCTAAGGGGATCAGAGGGTATGGAGAGAAGGCAGGTACGGGATACTGAGTTGGATGATCAGCCATGATCAAATTGAATGGAGGTGCAGGCTCGAAGGGCTGAATGGCCTACTCCTGCACCTAATTTCTATGTTTCTATGCTTTGGATCTTGGGAAGTTCCTTCTCTCCATCATACTTTGCTCTTGCCATCAATCCGAGCAAAGTTAATCTTCATCTTATCTGTCCACAAGACCTTTTCCCAGGACTGTATTTGCTCATTTAAGTACTTCTTGGCAAAATGTAACCCAGTCATCCTATATTTTGCAGCTAACCGGTGGTTTACATCTTGAAGTGTTGCCTCTGTATTTCTACTCATGATGTCTTCTGTGGACAGTGGTCATTGACAAATCCACTCCTGAAGAGTGTTTCTGATCTGTTGGACAGATGTTTGAGGGTTTTTCTTTATTATAGTGAGCATTCTTCTGTCATCAGCTGTGGAGGTCTTCCTTGGCCTGTCAGCTCACCAGTGCTCGCTTTCTTCTTAATGATGTTCCAAACAGTTGATTTTGGTAAGCCTAAGGTTTGGCTGATGTCTCAAACAGTTTTATTCTTGGTTCTCAGTCTCATAATGGCTTCTTTGACTTTCACTGGCACAACTTTGGTCCTCACGTTGATAAACAGCAATAAAAGTTTCCAAAGGTGATGGGACGACTGGAGGAAAGACTAGGTGCTGAGAGCTCTCTTATACCTGCACTAAGGAGGCAAACACACCTGAGCAATTACAATGCCTGTGAAGCCATGTGTCCCAAACATTATGGTGCCTGAAATGGGGGGACTATGTATAAACACAGCTGTAATTTCTACATGGTGAAACCAAAATGTATAAATATGGCCTTTAATAAAATCTGACAATGTGCACTTTAAGTACATGTGATTTTTTATATTACAAATCTCAAATAGTGTAGTAGAGGCTAATAAATAAATGATGGGTCTTTGTCCCAAAAATTATGACGGTCACTGTATATAACAGCTAAACAAGGCCTTCTACACAAACTGAACAACAAAACATATTCCTTGAGGAGATTAATAAAAACAAATTTTAAGGGTCCCATCCCAAATGATGACCTATCCATGTACTCCAGAGATGTTGCCAAGCCCATTGAATTATTCTAGCACTTTGTGTGCTCTTAAGATCCATTTGAAACTGATTTTTATTATTAAACTGACATTCAGAGAATGTCTTTCCAGGTGCGGCAGAGGTTCACCTGCACCTCCTCCAACCTCATCCATTGCATCCGCCGCTCCAGTTGTCAACTGCTCTACATCGGTGCAACCAAGCGCAGGCTTCGCGATCGCTTTGCCCAGCACCTCCATTCAGTTCGCAATAACCAACCTGATCTCCCTGTGGCTCAGTACTTCAACTCCCCCTCCCATTCAGAATCAGACTCCGTCCTGGGCCTCCTCCATGGCCAGAGTGAGTCCCACCGGAAATTAAAACGTTTCATGCAAGCACATGTACAATTAAAATGAACAAAAACAATTTTGCTCGTGATTGTTATCAAGAATAAGAAACAAAAATCTGAATTAAGAGATAGCACACTAGAGAAAACAGAAATAAGTAGTGCAGTGGAATAAGCTACTGAGTAAATGCTTCTGCTGATGCTTTAGATTATTGGAAAGTTTTAACTATACAAGCATGATAGTGTGCACTTTCACGTGGCTGAGAGCAATATGTACATTTCTACTGGCAAGACCAATACTGGCCAGGCTTAATAATTTGGAAAAATGCACCCACACCAACGGTAAAAATGTGGATTTCAAATATGGCCGAAATGTTACACCTCGAGACATGAGATTCGTCCTAGCAGGCAAATCAGACCAATTCTTAAAGATTTGCTCTCCATTTATCGACTTATTACAAGCATAGGGTGCAACATAACTTTGGAAATAAAAGGACCTTGTGAGGGGTGTGTAAAGATATGTAGGTACATCCCTTTTATCTTATTTTCTTATATTTTCCTTTTTTTAATTTTTTTTTAATTCTTCCTCGCGTTCTACATCTTTACGGGCTATTTCTTTTCACTTTCTCACGCACTTACTATCTTATCTAACCTTCTCTATTTCTCTTTTTCTTCCTTCTGTTACTTTCCTATTATTAAAGTTTAAAACAAGAAGTGGTACATGAAATGTATTATGTTATTTTTGGCTTGTACTGCTGTACTGTACATTACTTCTAATAAAAATAAATTTAAAAAAAAACAATACTGGCCTTAACAAGTACATTTGGTAAGCAAAGCAGGTCATTAAAAAAAAATGGCGTGTGTTAGGGCATAAACTTATAGAAAGGAATATATTTTTAAGTGAAGATAGATACAAAAAGCTCGAGTAACACCAATGAGGTGGCATCTATGATAAAGGATCCTCACCATTTAGGCCATGCCCGCTTCTCACTGCTAACGTCAGGCGCAGGAGTTAAAGAAGCCCTAAGTTGCATACCACCAAGTTCATGAACAGCTACTAAACTACAACTATCAGGTATTAGAACCAACCAGAACGACCCTCGTCTTGCCTTGATAACAGAACTCTATGAACTTTGCAAGAAACCAATCTGAAGAAGAGGCTAGACCTGAAATGTCACCCATTCCTCCTCTCCAGAGATGCTGCCTGTCCTGCTGAGTTACCACTGCGTTTTGTGTCTATCTTCAGTTTATACCAGCATCTGCAGACCCTTCCTACACATATGTTTAAGTGAAGCAGATGAACTGAAAGTATATCCAAGCACAAGAGTCTATAAATAAATAGATGCCACAGATAGATCTATGCTCAGCCTCCAGCTGTTCATAATCTATAATCAAACATTTGAAAAATATCCATGTTTTCTGATAATAAAAAGCAGAACATCAACAAAGACAGCAACAAGGATAAAGAATGGTACTGCACAGCAACAGGTCCTTCAACCCACAATTTATATGCTGAAAATGCCATGAAAAACCTTATCCGTCTGCACATAATCCACGTACCTGCATATTCGTGGGCCTATCATGTTAAATATTTTTATTAGAAGTACATATTAAAAGAATATACTTGTCACATACATTCTTAATATTATTAATATTAACAATGATGTCTTGTTTGTACTTCTATACATTTTTCAGTTTTTAAACGCAGATAGGAAAAATAGAGAGAAATAAAGTAAAAATAGAAAATCAAAAAGATGAGTGGAGTGTTAAACAGGTTATCCATCATTGGAGATACATCCATGGTTTGTTATGTATGATTCTTCATTTATTCCTTCATTCAGGCTTCTGTCAGGCTCTCGCACCGAGCCATTTTGACCCTTTAAATATTCAATAAATGGAGCCATATCCCTCTGAAAAGATCCAACTTGTCCAGTAGGACAAGCCTTAATCTTTCCAGATGAAGTGTCGCCGACATTCCTGTAATCCACATTTTGGTTGTGGGGGATGTAGGACCTTTCCAGAATTTCAATATTAATTTTTTCCCAATTATTAAATTGTAATCAATAAAAATTCTTTGATTTGTTGTTATTAATTGATCGGTTTCTAATATTCCCAATATTATTAATTTTGAGTTGGGAACCAGATTCATATTAGATATTTCGAAATTATCTTAAATATTTCTGTCCAAAATTTAGTGCATTAAGTTAGCTTCTAAGTGCTGACATTTATCACATATGGCAGATACATTTGAAAAAATACTATGTAATTTGGATTTTGAATAACGTAATCTATGTAATATTTTAAATTGTATAAGAGAGTGTCTAGCATTTAACGAGCAGTGGTGTATATGTTGTAAACTTTCATCCTATACTTCTGGTCTGATTATTTGACCTAATTTGTTTTCCCATGACTGCCTATATATTTCTGTCATTGGGACATTGTTTTCCAATAAAATGCCATAAATACATGATATCAATTTTTCTGTGTTCGGGTGTTTATTTAGACATTCATCTAAAATTTTTGTCTTTCTATTTCTAATTTCCTATGTGTTTGCTTTTACATAGTCTCTAATTTGTAAATATCCAAAGTAATCTTTTGAATGTAATCCATAAATTTGTTGTAATTCTTGAAATGAAAGGAAGGAGTTTTCCCTGTTGAGACCGCCCATCTTATTAATTCCATAATTTTTCCTTTGTAAAAAACCTTTGTCCATCATTGAGGGTTTAAATGTAACATTATTTACAATGGTAAGGGCTAGTGGTATACATTCCAATTTTAATGTTTTCTTTATTTGTTTCCAGATACGTATCCCACTTTCTATTATAGGGTTTTCTCTATAGGTTTTCTTACCTAGTTTAATATTGGCGAATAAAATCGAGCTAATTTCAAAAGAAGAACAATTTTCTTTTTCCATTTTTAACCAGATTGGTTGTTTATCTGACTCTACTAACCAAAAATTCATATTTTTAATATTAACTGCCCAGTAATAAAACATAAAGTTTGGCAGTGCTAGACCTCCATTTATTTTTGATTTACATAAATGTTTTTTATTTATTCTATGGCTCTTATAATCCCAGATAAAGTTGGTGACTATAGAATCAACCTTCTTAAAAAATGTTTTAGGAAGATATATCGGAATCAATTGGAAGAGATACAGTAATTGCGGGAGAAAAATCATTTTTATTGCATTAATTCTACCTAGCATTGAAATAAGAATATTTTATATTGGAAAACATTACCTATTTAATTTATTCAGTAAGAGTGGAAAATTAGATTTAAATAAAGAATCGAAACTTTTTGTTACATAAATTCCAAGATATTTGATTTTTTCGTTTGCTATCTTAAAAGAAATTGTTGTAATGCAAGTTATTTACCCTTATTGTCACAAGTTCACTTTTATTCCAATTAATACTATATCCTGAAAATAAGCCAAATTCAGTTATTAAATTTAATAAATTTGGAATACGAATTTCCGGCTTTGTAATATAAAGTAATACATCATCCGCATATAAGGAGATTTTTATTTTCAGTATCTCTGGTTTCATACCCATATATTTCAGGATGTAATCTCACGCGTTGAGCTAATGGTTCAATATCAAGTGCAAACAATAGCGGAGATAAGGGACAACCTGGTCTGCAGCCTCGGAATAAATTAAATTTAGTTGATAGCATTTGATTTGTTAGTATTCTGGCTGTTGGATTAGTGTATAATAATTTAACCCATGTAATAAACTTCTCTCCCAACTTAAAAGTTTTCATGACCGAAAACAAGTAAGACCATTCCACCTGGTCAAAGGCTTTCTCCGCATCTCACAATATAATTACTAGGTCTTTATTAATACCTCTTTTCGAATATATAATATTGAATAATCATCTCAGGTTATATGAAGAATATCGTTTTGGTATAAATCCTGTTTGATCCGGGTGAATTAATTTATTGATAACTGTGCTTAGTCTTTGTGCTAATATTTTGGTTAGTACCTTTTGATCAGTGTTTAAAAGAGCTATAGCTCTATATGATCCTGGGTCATCCAGATCTTTGTCTATTTTAGGTATAAGTGTTATAATAGATTCATTTAACGTTTCTGGTAGTTTCTGGTGGGTATAAATGTATTCATAGAGTATCTTCAAACGTGGTGCAATCAGATCATAAAATGTTTTATAAAATTCCGAACCAATGCCATCTAGTGCCGGCGTTTTACCATTTTTTAATGATCTGATAGATTCTTCGATTTCTTTTACTGATATTTCAGCATTTCGTGATTCTCTATTTTCTGAATCCAACCGTTTTAGATTGCATTAAAAAAAAAATGCTTCTATTTCTATCCGGTTTTCTGTCATTTTGGCTGAATATAAATGTTTATAATATTGCAAAAATCTCTCATTAATATCTTTGGGTTGTACTAATGGTTCGCCATTGTATGATTTAATCCTATGGATTATCTTTTCTCCCTCCATTTTCCGCAATTGATGAGCCAATAATTTTTGGGGTTTATCTCCCAATTCAAATTGTAATTGTTTAGTATATTGATAGAGTTTTACAACTTGATCTGAGTATATTTTATTTTATTTATATTTCAGTGCAGCGATTTTGTTATGTTTTGTCATGGATGGATTAGCAGCATTCTCTGTTTAATTGTTTAATCTCCTTTTCCAATTCCTGTTGTTCCCTCCGATTCTCTTTATTATAAAATGCTTGAGAAGAAATCATAATTCCACGGGCATATGCTTTAAAAGTTTCCCATAATAGGGAAGAAGATATTTCCGGTTTATCATTTATTTCAAAGAAAATCTTGATCTGTTCTATAATATATTCCTGAGTTACTTTGTCTTTTAAAATTTGTGGGTTAAATCTCCATTGTCCCTGTTTTTCCGTTTTACCATTTATTTTAATCATAATGTTAAAGGTGCATGATCTGAGATTGTAATATTATGGTATTTTGAATTGTAAATAAGTGAGATAAGTTTAGAGCCTGCCAAAAAATAATCTATTCTTGAATAAGTTTTATGTACAGGTGAATAAAATGAATATTCTCGTCCAGTTGGATTTTCTACTCTCCAAACATCTTTAATATTACTAGTATCCATGTATGCATTTAATAAGTCACTGGAATGGGATTTGATTTTCCTTTGTCTTGTGGATCTATCTAAATAAGAGTCTAGTGTACAATTTAAATCTCCTCCAATTATTAAGTTATGTTGTGCTATTTCCAGGATGGTATTAAATACTTTCTTAAAGAACAGTGGACTATCAAAGTTTGGTCCATAAACATTAACAAAAATCATTTTTTGTGTATTTAATTCTCCTATTACAATAATGTATCACTGTCAGTTATAGTTGATGTGTGTTTAAATAAAGTGCCTTTACGAAATAATATTGCTACGCCTCTGGACTTGTGTGTAAAACAAGAATGATACGTTTTATCTATCCATTTAGCTTTCAGCCTATGCTCGGCATCTTTTTTTAAAGTGTGTTTCTTGGATGAAAATTACATCAGCTTTAAGTGCTTTTAAATGTGCTAGTACTTTACCTCTCTTAATTGGTTCATTAATACCTTTAACGTTCCAGCTACAAAACGTTATTCCTTCATTCCCCGTATTAATTTTTAAATCTTGCATCTTTTGTCTATGGAGGTCTATAATAGAGCCAATGGTTCAGTTCGACAGACCCGACCGTACACCCGAACTCCGAATAGAAGAATTTCAAGACCCTTGAATGTCTCTCACGTATATATCTCCTTTGATCCAATTTATAACTCCATTCAAACTGAAAATAATAATGATAGATTATAATATAAGAGAAAAGAGGATAGATTAAATTAGTAATGTGCACAAAGAAGGAAAAAACTACATCTAGTATTAGTGTAGTTAGTGCTAGCCATACTAGCATGGCTAACCATCTACCGACTTCGGTAGTTGATGTTACCAACTTAACCAGCTCCCTGGTTTCTTGGAATTTTTATTCCCTAACAGTATTTTACCGGGGATATTGGATTTTAAAATATTCGGGTTCCAATAGTCGGGAATGTGAGGATACATGTATTTAAAACTCATTTAAGAATATAATAAAAAACAAAAAAAAAGAAAAAGATTTTTTTTTTTAAGTTTCCAAGGACGGCAAATGAAATCAAACTCTATATTTGACGCAATTATAATGACTAATTATCTGATTCTAAATATTCAGTTATAAGTATTAGTCATTAGTGATAATTATTAACCCTGATGATACCACGCTAGTTTTAGTATTTATTAGTTATTTGTATTAGTAGTGCAGTTATTCCAATTATTAGTATCCATGGGAGAGTTTCTGATCCACATCTTTCTCCAGCTTCCTTAGACACGTCTTTAGTTCCATCCAGTCCTGCAAAGTCAGTTTATTCAATGATGAAGTTCAGTTTTTAAAATATTATTCAAGCTTCCTCTCGAACCATAGTCTTCTGGGCAAAGTCCAGTGCCTCCACAGGGTTGGTGAAAAAGTGGTCATTCTGATTGTAGGTGACTCTTAGGGTAGCTGGATACCTCAGATCATATCTCAAGTTCTTCACTTCCCTTAAGATTCTTTTGGTCTCATTAAAAGCTTTTCGTTTCCTGGAGACCTCTGCTGGGTAGTCTCGATAGATACTGATCCCGTCTCCTTCAAATGTAAGATTTCTGGTTCTTACAATTTTTTGCATTATCTCCTCCAGGACATAGTCGTACTGGACTTTCATTATCATTTGTCTTGGGGGAACGCCATGTCTTGTCTGATGTCTCATCACTCTGTGTGTTCAAGCAAGTAAAGGCTTTTGATCCAGAGATAAAACCTTTTGCAGTAGATTTGCAGTGAATTCTCGGGGATCTTGATCCGCCTCTTTCCCTTCTGGAATACCCGCAATTCTTAGATTCTGTCTTCTCTGGCGACCTTCAGTTATTTTGCCCAGTAGTTCAGTTAGACATTGGTTTTCTCTGATAAGTTTTTCCGTAGTCTGAGCACTTGTTTCGGCTAGTTCTTAAAGGTCCTTTATGACTGTCGTCTATTGATTCAGTGCTTCCTCCACGGGATTCAGCCTTTCTTCAAGATCAGTTGCCACTTTACTGATTTTAACATTTGTCTCGTTTGTCATACTTGCAGCTTGTTCAGTCAGTATTTCTGCAATTTCTTTCTTCAGTTTATCCAATATATTCGTAGCCATGGAATTAATTTCAAGCTTTAACTCCATCATCTCCTCATTGATTTTTTTTATTTCTTCCTTAAAATTCATCTTCTTTAATTCTTTGTTTGTTTTTGCAAGTTCACTCTTTAGTTCCAGCTTTATTTCCTCCTTTAAGTCTGCAATTTCACTTGCAATAAAAGTTTTAAGGTCTTCATCTTCCGATTTTTTCATTATTTTTTTCGACACATCTTCTTGGGATAGCGTCCTGAGCCCGAGGCTTCAGTCGGGCCTTTTTCTTGTTCCACCGTTTTCTGCCTAGTAACATAACTTTTCGGTTTATCCAAGGGGGGGCTGCACTGCGTAGACATAATAAGTCACGCGCCTGATGACGTCACTCACGGCAGTCGGTACAGAAGCAGTAGGCAACGGGTAGGTCGTTTTCTCCCCGATTTTTCAGCGTTTTTTTCAAGGAGCTGGCTGGCGTTGCTCTTTAGCCCTCCATAGCGCCACCGGAAGTTTGTGGGTCTATCTGAAAGGCTCTTAAACATCACCATCATATCTGCCTACACTATCATCCCTGGCAGCTCATTTCAGGCATCAGTCACCCTATGTGTAAATAAAATTGCCTTGTACATCTCCTTTAAACTTTGCCAATCTCACCTTAAAGCTATGCTGTTTAGTATTTGATTTTTCCATCCTGGGAAAAAGGTTCCGACTGCCACAGATGGATTGTCTATGGCCCTCATGATTTACATATCAGGTCGCCCCTCAGCTCGACACTCCAGAGAATACAATACATGTCTTTCCAACCTCTCCCTGCAGCTAATACTCACTAATCCAGCCTCATTCTGGTAAACCTGCTCTGCACCCTTTCCAAAGCCTCCACATACTTCCTGTAATGGGATGTGCGGAACTGCACGCAATACTCCAAATATGGTCTAACCAAAGTCCTATAAAACGACATTATAACTTACACCAATGAAGAAAAGCACACCATATGCCTTATTTGCCACTCCATCAACTGGTGTTGCACTTTCAGGGAATTATGAACTTGGGATCCCAAGAGATCCTTCTGTACATCAATGGCATTAAGGGACTTGGCAATAATTGTATATTTCCTCCTTACTTTCGACCTTCCAAAGTGCAATACCTCATACTTGCTCAGATCAAACTTTAGGAGGATAAAGATAGGTGAAGTGAATGGGCAAGGATGTGGCAGATGGAATCTAATGTGGAAAAATGAGGTCATCCAATGTGGAAGAAAAAACAGGAGTATGATGAGGGATTAAATGTAGACACAAGGAACCAAGGTGATGGAATCTTGAGCAAAGAAAAGCACTGGAGGAATTCTGCAGGTCAGGCAGCCTCTCTGAAGAGATGGGTAGCCAAGTTTTCAGGTTGCAACCATTCTTCAGAGGCTGCTGATATTGGTCCACTTATCTTGTCAAACAAATTTGGAAAAGGAAAGAAAACAAAAGCATCTGTGAGTTAGAATCAGTTGCCAGGGGCTTCAAGTTATAAAAAGGTTAGTTTGGTCTATGCAAATCTAAACCCACAACAATGTGGTTGAATCTTAAATGTTGTTTGAAATAGTCTAGCAAGTCATTGCCCAGAGTAATTATTAATGAGCAAGTAACTCTGTCCCTGCAATGTCCATATCCCTTGAAATGAGATTGACGAGGTTTCCCAGCTGTTGCTCCAAAGATGTGAACGTCTGTAGGTTAATTAGCTTCTGTAAATTGCCTCTAGTGTGTAGGATAGTGCTAGTATAAGGGGTGATCGCTGGGTAACACAGACTCGGTGAACCGAGGGGCCGTTTTTCTAAAGTCTAAAATGCTGACATTGCAACTGCAGAGGTCACATTCTCAAAATGGCAGATTTTCTTCCCCCAATCAGCTGATAGGTAGTTAATCATTGGAATTTGCTACCCAAGGAAAGCTGAGAAAGCTCTATTGATGAATATATTTAAGCCAGAGACTAATCTATTTTTGGATATCAGAAACATCAAAAGGAAAGTGTCACGAGGCAAATAATCAACCCGTTGACAGGGTAAAAAAAAAAATCTGGAAAGAATGGGACAACGGCATTAGTCTGTACTCTAAAGGCACTTCTCAGAATCTAATACCAGCTTTAGCAGCACATAAACCTACGGATGACGTTCAAAAAAAGTCTAAAATTTCAATTCAGCTTGTGGTATATGGAATCAATGGTTATGAAGACGGATTAAATTGTGTCCTTGGTTAATTAGTGAACCATATAATTTGCAGCCAAATAAATCCAAAGAAATAGTTGTCTTGTTGCATCTTTTCATGTACAGACTATACATTTATAAACATAATGCAGGAGAACATTTTGTTTTTCCAGTTGAATTTCTGGTTGCTTGATAACGACACACATCAACATGATATTTTATTGTTAAAAGTTATTGATATTTTATGGATAAAAATCATCTGTTGGTCAGCGCAGTGGTATATATATACACATTTGTGATGCTGGTTTAATCCACTGTTATAAAATATTCTATCAAATTGAGGATGGTGCTGGAGAAAACTGTTAAAATAGTAAATTTAAAGTCTGAGGCACAAGAAATCAGATGCTGAAATCTGGAGCAAAAAAAAAGAGCTTCAGGAGGAAAATCAGCAGGCCAGCCTTCATCCTGGTGGTGAGGCCAAATGCAAACTAAAACAGCACCACATATTAATCCCACACTCCTCTCTCTCTCTCTCACACACACACATTTCTGTTCACAATACCCCTCAGCTACTTCTCAGCCCTCCCCACCTCATGTTGTTCCCACCTACCACCATCCCTTATTTAGTTCCACTCTTCATCTTCCTTTCCTATCAGATGGCCTAATTTGAAGGTAATACCTCCAAACATCAGCCGTTAACTCCACATTTCTCTCCCATTTTCTTTCCTTGCCAATCAACATCGCCTCACCTGTATCCACCCATCACTTGTGTACTCTTGCCCCACCCCTCTCTCCAATCTCTTTATATTGGCCATTTCCAATCTACCCTTTCAAGCCAAATGGCAACTTTCAAACCAAAATATTAACTGTCCATTTCCCTCCACATATACTGCCTGACCCACTGTGTTCCTCATTTTATTCATGAAATTTGACTCTTAATTTCAGAATACTTTCTGCTTTATCTATTAATGTGGAATGCACATTGATTGTTCCATTAGCTAGCTATAACATGACAAGATCGTATTTCTTTCCATCTCACTCCAAGGCCACATTACTCCACATTGGTCATTTATTTTCATTTTTTCACTACCTTCATGGTACAATCTAGCTATCACAGGGTGAATACTTGTATTTATTCAGGAATCAAGACCCATTTAGAAGTGAACAATAAAATCATTCAAAAGTACACATTACCGCAAATGAATGAACCAAAGCTGCAGAGCCGTTTAGAAGGTGATATCAAATGGCTGGGCAATTATACAATCTTATTCTTTCGGTTAAAATACGTTTGAATCTGCTCGCATTTTACAAAATTTGTGTACTATCCACATTTCAAGGCAAGAACTGATCTCAAATATCAGTGGGCTTTATCATTGTAAACTATCGTAGAACAAATCATTGTAGAACAGATTCAGCTCTTTCCCCAGGGGCACAAAATGCTTCAGCATCTACAAATAATTTTATTAACACTTCCCACTCATCTTTTGTTTCACTTGTTAACATGTTTGCCTAGTTCACTGTAGCAGGTATATCCTACTTTGGGTGAAGACTAAAATCAGACACCACTATATACCAGGAATGATCTCACCAAGGCACTATGCCACTTTACCTGTGTTCTCAAATCTTGTTGCAATCACTTCCAAATGCCTACAGTATCTGCATATTTGCTATCAGTGACTTATGTACAAGGACACCCAGATCCCATTGAACATCAAGTTCCCAAACTGCATAGTCATGCTTGCAAAGATGAGGCTCATGCACCTCAAGATCTTTATCTGGATATACCTATCCAGTTCTGCACTGCATGCTGCCTACCAATTCCATGCACCTGTCCCTCCACCTGCCGAACCACACCGCCGTCCAGAACGACAACCGCTGACCGGAACATGCCCCTGAAGGCCCAACTCGCCCCACAGGCCTCCCAGGGGACTGCGGTGAAGCTGGGTGGCGAAGGTTGCCTGGGTTGAAGGAGCAGTGGCGGCGATGAGAGCCTAGGCGACAGAGTGAGCCTCGATGGCGGTGGGGCCTCGGTGGCGGCTTGAACCTCGGCGGGCAGTGGGGCCTCGCGATCAGCGGTCAATGAACGTGAGGGGGGAGGGGGAGACAATGTGGGGAACGGTGGGAGAACAAAGGGAGACCTGGTGTGGGGGAGAAGGCACTCTAGTCTTAGAATCCTCTGCCCAAGGTCTGTGTTCATTTGTTTGTTCTGGTGAAGGTGCTGTGCACACGGCAGCCAGCCAACAGTCGCTTATCTTTTTCTTTTTGTTTTTAATTTCAGGTTTTCGTGTACCTTGTTATGTGTTGTGACTGTTGGCAGACCAATTTTCCTCCAGGGTTGAATAAAGTTTTATCATATCATAACTATTCTGGGTCCAGCACATCAACGCAATCAAAGAAATCTCATCATGCCTCTTCTTTCACAGAAGACTGAGGAGATTTTGGCATATCGACAAACATTGCCCAGTACATCACTGACCTCTCCACAACCTAAAGGATCTACAAGGTGCTGACTCAAAAATACAGCCAATATCCAAGTCCCATATCACCTTGCCATGCCCTCATCTCACTACTACTACCAGGGAGGTGCAGCAGCCCGAAAACAGCGATCATCAGGTTCAAGAACAACTTCTTTCCAGCAACCATAAAGCTCTTGAACACTAAATTCAGCAACTATAAACTCCCATGTACCGTCTCTGGTTGCATTCAGAATTTGGTTTAGCACTATTATGGTTACCTAGTATTACAGTTATAAATTTATTGTACAATTGATTATTATATACTTATCTGTGTATATTGCATTAAGGGGCCCGTTACGATACAGCTGGTAAGAATTTAATTGTTATGTTGCCAGTACACATGGCAGTTAAACAGCCTTGACTCCCGATTCTTAACAATGCATATATGAAACAGTCCCACATTACTTTACATTAGAAAAGGTTTGTGCCTACAAACCCAGTAATTGACCAAAACCATAACGATTCCAACATGAGAACACCATGGAATGTTAAGATAAGGGGGGGGGGGGGGGGGAGCAGAGAGGCAGAGAGAGAAAGAAATTAGAAAAGCTGTGTATTTGAAAGAGTTTGTTGCTTCCATATGACATTTCATACAATTATATAGTTTCAAATATTGGAAACATAGGGAAATATTAAAGTTTGTATTTTCCTCCCTGAAACGAAACCCCATAGTGATTCTGTAATTTCAGCAAAAACACTTTTGACTGGAAACTTTTATATTAGTGTCCCGACCAAATGCCTTTGTAGCATTATTTTTTAATCAAACAGGCGACACGAGATGCCACACCAGGGTGGAGTAAAGAGTTGAGCCACATATCCTCATGCTGAGGATAGAACTGAAGACAGCATTACATCAAATTTCCAATTACAATTTTTTTTTGGCTAGAGGTATTTTATCTTAAATACAAAGCCTTTCCATCATAAAGATAACAGTGGGAAAGGGCAATGTGGTCAGTCACAATGAATTGTCTCATGGGATCGCCAGCAAAGTGATCGCATAGTGATCTCATGGGATCGCCAGCATAGACCCCCTGTATAGTTGCAAGTATATTCATGGCTCAGATGCAAGATGGCACCTGCAAGATGGTGCCAGAGCATGCCAACTCATTGCATGCTCTTCCCAGAGAAGGATCTACCATTATCCAATACATAGAAACATAGAAAGTAGGTGCGGGAGTAGGCCATTAGGCCCTCCGAGCCTGCACCGCCATTCAATATGATCATGGCTGATACAATCACTCTATTCTTTTAAATCTCCTTTCTACCCATAAATCTATCCCATTTCTAAATGTTCTAATATTTTACCTTTTACTCTACCTATTGTACTTGAGTTTGACTCGTTTGTATTTATGTAAAGATTAATCTTAGTTTTGTACTTTCCTTTTAAACTTTACATTCATTCGACATTATGACAATTTTCAGATAAATGATCATGTTTTGCGTTATTCAATGATAGGATATTAACTAAATGTAGCTTATTATTGAAACAAATATAGTTTGCTCCCCTGACTGGAGGATATGTGTTGCAGGACACAAATTCAAATTCAGTTATATTCTCAAATTAAAACCATTGGCCTTTTAATAATGCTCATCAAATCCCACATTTTTCCATTTCAACCCTTCAGGGAAGTCAGAACACGTCCCATTCAATGTTAAATCCTTCTGTACCTTGTAATTTCGCCCATAAAGTCTCCATTGCCTACTGCTCCCCTCACCATACATCAGTGAAATCATGGCTAATCACAACTATTCAATTCCACTACCTCTTTCATCTTTTGTTTTAGACAATAGACAATAGGTGCAGGAGTAAGCCATTCGGCCCTTCGAGCCAGTGTGATCATGGCTGATCATCCACAATCAGTTTTGATGATGTTTCAGATTTGAAGCCATATACCACTTAACCTGCAGCCAAATTCAATTCATCTTTATGTCTAATGCATTTGAATCAACATTTACTTGGACCACTGAACCCTAGCCATTTTCCCTCTCTAAAAATGTTAATTTCCCTGAAACGTAATTGCTTTTATCCTAGTTTTATTTCTTTATCTGCAGCGTCTTAGCATGTTCTAGTTTGCTGCACCAGAAGCTACCCAACAATGGTAACCAAGACATCATAGAACAGGAGGAGGCTGTATATAGAAAGCGTACATAGGCAGAAATTTGAAAAACAGTGTGATTTTACTATGCTCTGGGAACAGTGGTCAGAGAGAGAATCTTGGGAGACAGCCAGGCAGATGAACCATCACATTGACAGTAAGCAACACTACTGAAAAGATGAAGCGCATGGCACACAGTTGTAAAACAGAAAAAAGACTGGACAGTGTTAAAGATTTAGTAATTAAAAAACAAAATGGCTTTCTAGGGATTAAAATTCTCATAAACATATGGGACTGCTGGCAGATCAGGAGAGGATATACAACAAAGCATGGGAACCACTACGCTGAGCCCTTTTCAACTGAAGCTCGTACCTGCATATATTTTAAACCCCATGATAGTTCTACTTATCCTTTCCTCCAACACAGGTAAGCTTCGATAGAACCTGTCAAATCGTATAGTATAAAGATTAGTGATTTATGAAATTGACCCCCCCCCCCACCACCCTTCCAATTCCACTACTTTAACACATGTTCAGAGAACTAATCTTATTTGACATTAAATTGACATTAAATTGCACTCATACACTGCTCTATTGCAAGTGCATCGCCCCTTAAATATCGAGATCAACCCTGTAAGCATCATTCCAGGTGAAGTCTCCCAGCACCCTGCAAGTTCGCAACAAATCATCACCACTTATATAATCTACTATTCCCTTTGAAATGATACCAACATTTAAATATTTGCTATAACTACATGCTGACAAGTTGTGTTTCATGCACTGAGACTCCATGATATCTTTCTACCATAGGATTTTTGTCTCACTTTATCTAAATATGAATTTGCTCTCTCATTATCCAAGTTGGAAGAAACATCTCATAAACTGGTTCCATTATGAACAACAAAGTAGTTTATCCCAATTCTACCAAGTTTACCCGATTAAAAAAAAAACCTGGCCTTAGGGCAACAATATGCCTTCGGACAGTTTTAATTACTGAATGCCTTGTAGTTACATTGGGTCCTATCCCCTGCTGGCCATCTTTCGGTCCCAATGTCCAGCCCTCTCTAAATGTGTAAGAAAATGCCAGCGGTCCAGTGAAAATAAACGAATGGGCCTGGGTTAGCCCAGTCAGATGATTGAAGTTAAAGGTTTAACTACAAACAGGAAGCAAATTCTGTGTGCAGAGGGCTGGCGATGGATGGATGGATGGGTGGGTGGCCGGCCGTGTGAGTGAGTGAGTGAGTGAGGAGAGGGCCTGGAGCCGGCCGCTTACCTGGGGATGGTGACACACTTGGTGTTGCAGCTTTGGGTGGTGATGGCCTTCTCCAGCTCGTCCAGTTGACCGGTTTTCTTGAGTTTCTTCACCAGGCTCTTGACTGCTTTCTCGCACCACTTATCATCCTGCCCGCTGTTCTGCTGCTGTTGGCTCGGCGACTGAGAGGAGGGCGACGGCGACTCGCCTCCTTTCTTCCAGCCCAGCAAACGCTTGACGATGGGCGGCGTGAACGGCAAGATGGACATGGTGGAGCCGGGTAAGGGAAGGGAAGGGAGGGAGGGAGGGAGGGGAGAGAAAGGTGGACTGGAGGGGAGGATGGGGAAAGGAGGAGGGAGGGGGGGGGTGAAGAAAAAGGAGCAGAGAGGGAAATAATAAAAAAAAAGGAAGCTGAATGCGAGTCCCAGCGAAGGAAAGAGGAGGGGAGGGGGGGGGGGGGGGGGGCAACGGCCACCACGATTCAAAAATTCAAACAATTGTGCCTCGCGCTGCTCGCTAACCGCCGCTTACATCAATCAAAACGGTTGGAATCGCGAAAGATAAGCCAGGGCTCCCCTTCAGAATATGTCGCTGTTGCTCTCTGTTAATTTATTTAATAATTATCACATCCTCCCATCGGGAGATTTGATTTTTTTTAATTTTTCCTCTCCTCTCGTCGCTCGCTGGCTCCCTTTTTTTTCGCTTGGCGGCCAGGGACGAGCATCAACCGCGCCGCGACCTCTCAACCCAACGTTTAGGGGATTTTTTTTCTCTCTCTCTCGCTCGCATTTTTTTTAAAACGATCCTCCTGGAAATTCCGCCCTCAGCCGGTTTCTCCCGCTCTGATTGGACCAGCTGTTGCGAGCGCCTTTCCGGTTGGGTAAAGTGTGAGCTGCGGTTGGACGGTATGAACGTCAATCATGTGGGCTTCCTTGGGAACGTCCGGCCAGCAGGTTTGGTTGCGGCCGCAGTAAAAGTTTTTTCTCTCCCCCCCCCTCTCTCTCTCTCTCTCTCTCTCTCTCTCTCTGTGGGGGGAGGGGAGGAAGAGGGAAGGGCAAACCAGGACGCGTGTTCCTCCACTTGGATCCAAAATAGTGCGAGTGATCCGGGAGGCTTTTGAATGGGAAAGCGCAGCACATTGGAGGACAACGAAGTATTTATGTTCGGAGAACAATATCGTTGCAAATATGAGTCGTCGTTCAAGGTTCACAGTTGCACACTCGCTCTTCAGTTGGCATTCGAGGTATTCTTCCGCCAGCCTACCTTAAATGCAAATAGGCTCCACAACTCAATTGTCAATTGTTTGGATTTAATTGCCATTGTTTTTAATTTTTGTTTTAGAGTTTTGTTCACGGTGACGTGCTTCATAATAAACCCAAACAATAATTCGCGCTGCTTCCATCTAGGGAGGGAGGGGGGGAAATCTCGGCTACCCAAAGTTCACTCAAGAGAAATGTGGTTTTGAAAACTTTGTTGTAAGACTAAAACAGACCAGCTTCCAGATCTCTGCGAAGTGAATTCCTAACACCGATTATGGTGGAAAATCAAATGAACTTTTTTCATTTAGTCAAATTCATGGATTCAGTCTAATTTTTTTTTCCAAATTTGTACCAATCAACTTCCAAAACAAAACCTTCCTTTATCTGATAATTCTCCAAGATGCTGCCTGCATAAGAGGGTATTAGCTACAAGATTTTCGCTGGTGAGTTGGAGGTTGAGAGGAGACTTGGTAGAAGTTATAAAGGTATGAGAGAGAGGCAGGGTAGACAGTCAGAATCTTTCTCCCAAAATGGAAATGTAACCAGTCAGCATGCAACAGCTCTGTAATGGGGTGGAAGATTGCAACCTTCACGTGGTCTGCCCTGTTTCGACTAATGCAATCAACTCGATGTGCACAAACGGAAGATCAAATAGAACAAGTTGTCCAACAACTTTAGGCTGTGCACGCCACACGAAAGAAGAAGAAGCACCGTAATAGGAAAATAGGTGCTGGAATAGGCCATTCGGCCCTTTGGGCCAGCACCACCATTCAATATGATCATGGCTGATCATCTAAAATTAGTAACCAGTTCCTGCTTTTTCCCCATATCCCTTGATTCCTTTAGCCTTAAGAGCAAAATCTAACTCCCTCTTCAAAACATCCAGTGAATTGGCCTCCCTTCTGTGGCAGAGAATTCCACAGATTCACAACTCTCTGGGTGAAAAGGTTTTTCCTCATCTCAGTCCTAAATGGCCTACCCTTAAACTGTGACCCCTGATTCTGGACTCCCCCAACATCAGGAAAATGTTTCCTGCATCTAGCCTGTCTAATCCTTTAAGAATGTTATATGTTTCTATAAGATCTCTCATCCTTCCAACATCCAGTGAATATAAGCCCAGTCGACCCATTCCTTCATCATATGTCAGTCCCACCATCCCAGGAATTAACCTGGTGAACCTATGCTGCACTCCCTCAATAATGTCCTTCCTCAAATTAGGAGACCAAAACTGCACACAATACTCCAAGTGTGGTCCTACAACTGCAGTAGGACCTCTATGCTCCTAAACTCAAATCCTCTCACAATGAACGCTGACATGCCATTAGCTTTCTTCACTGCTTGCTGTATCTGCAAGCTTATTTTCAGTGACTGGTGTACAAGGCCACCCAGGTCTCGTTGCACCTCCCCTTTTCTTAATCTGCCACCATTCAGGTAATAATCTGCCCTCCTGTTCTTTCCCAAAAGTGGATAACCTCACATTTATCCACATTATACTGCATCTGCCCACTCACTCAACGTATCCAAGTCACCCTGCATCCTCCTCGCAGCTCACACTGCCACCCAGCTTTGTGTCATCCACAAATTTGGAGATTTCACATTTAATTCCCTCGTCTAACTCGTTAACATATATTGTAAATAACCGAGCCTTGCTGCACCCCACTAGTCACTGCCTGCCATTCTGAAAAGGGCCCGTTAATTCCTACTCTTTGCTTCCTATCTGCCAACCAGTTCTCTATCCATGTCAATACCTTACCCCCCAATACCACGTGCTCTAATTTTGCACACTAATCTCTTGTGAGAGACCTTGTCAAAGGTTTTTTGAAAGTCCAGATACACCACATCCACTGGCTCTCCCTTATCCATTCTACTTGTTACATCCTCAAACAATTCCAGAAGATTACATGATTTCCCCTTCATAAATCCATGCTGATGGACCGATCCTGTCACTGCTTTCCAAATGCGCTGCTGTAACACCTTTCATAATCGACCCCAGCATCTTCCCCACTACTGATGTAAGGCTAACTGGTCTATAATTCCTTGTTTTCTCTCTCCCTCCTTTCTTTAAAAGTGGAGTTACATTAGCTACCCTCGAGTCCACAGGTACAAATAACAAGTAACAAGTAATGATGTCAGAGTAGAGGAGGGACATTTGTAATACACCTGTAGAGGTTTGATAGAGTATTTGGAAACATACTGAATCTCCTCAATCTTCTAAGGAAGTGGAAACATTTAATACATTTATGTGCTGAACCCTGGGCAGATCTTCAGAGATAAGCACACCATGGAACTTGAAACTATGGACAGACTCCACCACCTTCGCATCATGAATCCTCCGATTTCCCTCCCTGAATTTAGTTCCTTGGTCTTGCTAATGCTGACCAAGATTGTTGCTCTGACATAATTTAATCAGATTATCAATCTCCCTCCTCCCACTCATCATTTTTTTGATAAATGTAAAGGAAGTGTAGGAGTCGTCCTGGCGAAATAGTCGTGGGTAGAGAGAGAGAGAGAGAGTAGCGCAAGGGACACAACCTTGAGGTACTCCTGTGGCGATGGTCATCGAAGAATAAGTGTTCTGGCCAGTTTGTGCCGATTGAGCTCTGCCAATGAGATCTCTCATGGGTCTAATTGCGTAGGGACAAAAGGAGATGCAGCTCCCGAGTTTGATGTTCCATTTAGGGAAGATGATGGTGTTGAATGCTGAGGTGTGGTCATGAACGATGATGTCATATACATAATCTTATTATCCAAGTGGCCTTATACAGAGTGGAAGCCAGCGAGATCACAAACACTATTGATCTGTTGTGGCAGAAGGCTAATAGTAGTGAGTCCAGGTCTTTTCTAAGGCAGGAGTTGCTAAGTGTCATAACATGCTATATCCTTTGACAGCCTTCATTGTTCACCAAATAGATAGATAGATAGATAGATGGATAGATGGATAGATAGATAGATAGATGGATGGATAGATGGATGGATAGATAGATAGATAGATAGATAGATAGATAGATAGATAGATAGATAGATAGATAGATAAAAACTTTATTAATCCCCTCAGGGAAATTCAGATGTCCAGCAGCCAACACAGTCAAAACCCAAACAGACAAAATTTAACAATAAACATAAAAACATCCCCCCCCGCAATGGCTCCCACTGTGAGGGAAGGCAGCAAAGTCCAGTCCCATCCCCTGTTCACCCATGGTCGGGCCCATCGAGGCCCCGCAGTCGCCGCCACGGCAGCCAGATGCCTCTCGCCGGATGATAGAACTCCGGCGTCGGCAGAACCCTCTCAGTGGCCTGGAGCGTCCGGAACGGCCGCTTCCTCCCCAGAGACCGCGGTTTCTGAAGTCCACAGGCCGCGCTGGTCGGAGCGCCAACACTGGCGATCTCGGCGGGAGATCCCAGGCTCTGCGTTGTTTAAAGTTCAGCGCCGGCCCACAGCTGGAAGCTCCACAGACCGCAACTCCGCGATGTTGGAGTCGGTGGTCTCAGCACTCCGGAGCCCACCGCACGGCGACCCGAGTAAGGCGTCACCCGCTCCTTGATGGTGCTTCAGGGCTGTGCGACCGCCGAAGCTGAAGTCCTGGCCGGTCCCAGCAGGAAACGCCACTCCAGTCCCATTGGTAGGCCGCGAGAAAGGGGCGAAAATACGACTTGGAGAAAAGCCGCATCTCCGACCAGGTAGGGACTGAGAAAAACAGTTCCCCCCTCCCCCCCCCCACCTAAAAAAGATTAGACCACCAAAACAAACACTTTTGACTCACTAAAAAAAAAAAAAATTAAGAGTGAAAGGACTAACAGCTGCTGGCAGATATGTATGCCATCTGCAAACGTTCTAACCAACCCATCTAGATTTTTGTCCAAGTCATTTTTCACAAACAGAGGTCCCAGCACAGATCCCTGAGGAGCACCATTGCTCCCATACCTCCAGCTTGGATGGCACATTTCCAGCCCTATCCTTTGCCTTCCATGGGCAAGCCAGTTCTGAATCGAAATGACCAAGCCACCATAGATCCCATGCATCTTAATATTCTGGATCAGCCTACCATGAGGAACCTTGCCTTACAAAGTTTGTATAGACATCCACTGCCCTAGTCTCATCAGTCACCTTCATCACATTCTGAAAAACGCATATCCCCATAGCCCATAATTCCCTGACATTTCAAATATGCATCTAGCTCCACTTTAAATACTTACGAGTCAACCTGTACAACTGTTGTAGAGAATTCTAGAGACTGACTGGTATCTACAAGTAACAATTTCTGCATACATTGGTTTTAAATAACAAGCCCTTTATCTTGAAAACAATTTCCCTCATTTGAGACTCTCACAGGTGAATATATCCAGAAGCAGGGGCCACAGTTTAAGAATAAGGAGTAAGCCATTTAGAACAGAGACGAGGAAACGCTTTTTCTCACAGAGAGTGGTGAGTCTGTGCAGGGGCGGAAAACACGGGGGGGGGGGGGGCAGAGGGGACACGCACCCCCCCATGTTTGAGAGGTGGGGGACATCCCCCCCAAGACCTGCGCCTCATCTGCAGCCAGGATCGATCCCGGCCGGGTCTCCGGCGCTGTCCCGTCCCCACCCGGGTGCCCCCCCTCCCCACCACGGGTGGCCAGAGACGTCGGGAGTCAGACGCGAGCTGTACCCCAGGCCCACAGCCAGCGCAGAGAAGCAGCGCTAAACCCAGCTCACTCAGCCTGGTTAACCTGCCCGGGTTTGCGGGAAATATGGCCAGCGCGGAGAAGCAGCGCTGGTGTCCCGACAGTCAAGTCAGGGCTATAGTTAACCCGGCGAGACAGGCAAAGTTGAGCTGCATTTAGCACCAAATATACTAGCAATTTATTATTTGGTCAAACATGTCAAATGAACAAAAAAAAAGGTTTACTTTAATTGCCTGTTCGAACCTTTTAACCCGATTCGGATGCAAAGCACAATTGACTTGCGAATGTTTCAGGGCTTCGGCTACTCTAGTATCTTTGTTTAGCACTGGATTGAGCCTCCAAAGCCTCGCGCATGTGTGTGTGAGTGCGCGCATGCGCGCGCGGCCGCCAAAAAATTGTGTCCCCCGTCCCCTCCATGTTTTGATAGCGATTTCCGCTCTTGAGTCTGTGGAATTCTCTGCCTCAGAGACGGTGGAGGCGGGTTCTCTGGATGCTTTCAAGAGA
This sequence comes from Okamejei kenojei, assembly GCA_035221665.1. Lineage (NCBI taxonomy): Eukaryota > Metazoa > Chordata > Chondrichthyes > Rajiformes > Rajidae > Okamejei > Okamejei kenojei. The sequence continues at coordinate 168,464,147 of CM069131.1, read as the reverse complement.
GAGCTAGATAGGGCTCTTAAAAATAGTCAGGTGATATGGGGAGAAGGCAGGGACGGGGTACTGATAAAATGTAAAGTATCCTTTATTGTAATTCAGACCTTTTGGTCTGAACGAAATTTCGTTGCCTTGCAGTCATATATTTAATAAAATAACAAAACACACAATAAACACAAATTTTAACATCCTCCGCAGTGCGTTCAGCAGGCATCTCCTCACTGAAGGTTGCCATCACGGAAGGCAAAAGTCTTAAGTCTTTGTCACTTCCCCCCTTGCTCTCCCTCTGCGCTGAGGCGATCCAGGCTTCCGATGTTGTGACCCCACCGGGTGATGGTAAGTAGGTCCAACCTACTTACCGTAGCTCAACCGTGCTCCGCGAACGGGCCGGTTCAAACTCCACGGCCCGAGGTGGTTGAAGCAGCCGAAGCTGTCGCCCTCCAGTACAGCGGACAAAGCTGTTGCCGGGAAAAACAGGTAACCAACCAGTGACCTGCGCGCTCCCGCCGATGTCGTCCACTGGGCCAGCGGCCGAACCTCCGAACAGCCGCCGCCGCCGGGCCACTGCCTCAGCCCCGAGTCGGGCCACCGCCACCGGGACACCGCCTCAGCCCCGAATCGGACTGCCGCCGCCATAACACCGCCTCAGCCATGGGTTGGGCCGCCGCCTGCGGAACACCGCCTCAGCCCTGAGTCGGGCCGCCGCCGGAATGCCGGCACAGCCCCGAAGTCGGGGTAAGACCTGGCTGGCTCTGCCTCCGGAGCCTCGAGGTCGGTCGAAGTTGGAGGCCGAAAGCTCCGCCATTAGGCCTCAGCGCAGACGGAGACGGCGACGGGGGATACAAGAAGCAAAGTCGCATCTCCCCCGAAGGAAGAGACTAAAACAAGTTTCTCCAACCCCCCCCCCCCACACACATACACAACCTATTAACTCAAATTAACTAGCTAAAACAGGACAAGAAAACAACAAAAAATAAAGAACAGACGGATTGCAGGCGAGCCGCAGCTGCTAAGGCAGCGCCGCCACTTCCGGATTGGGAATGATCAGCCATGATCACATTGAATGGCGGTGCTGGCTCGTGGGTCGAATGGCCTACTCCTGTACCTATTGTCCATTGTCTATTATCTCCGCATTTATTCTGTCATGCCCCATTAGGATCACATATTTCAATACAATTATATAAACATGACATGCTTAGCCTCTCTTGATGGGACAGTTCTCTCAAGACAGGAATGAGCCTGGTGAATCTCTTTTGGATTTCCTCTAATGCCACCTTTGGAAAACAACTGCAGATGTCAGAAGACTCAGTGCGTTAAGGGGCCTGTTTCAGTTCTGCTTCTCTACAACTCTAAAGTTACATGGTTCATATGATTTGGAGAAATAAAACAACAGCCATAAACAGTCTAGCACTTAGGAGCATCCTGTACACAAGTGATTGTCAGCCCTAGGAAAATGAAAACATTTGTGAACTGGAATCTGAGTCATTCATTACAATGCTTTTCGTTCTGTTCGTATTTTGATTATGATAGACTTTTTAGCCTGAATATCCTGAAAAAAGATGGGGTATGGTGGATGTACAACAGAGGATGTACTTCTTGCGGCAGCTGAGGAAGCACAATCTGCCACAGGCAATGATGGTCCAATTCTATACGGCCATCGTAGAGTCTGTCCTCACATTCTCCATCATGGTCTGGTTTGGCTCAGCCACCAAGCACGACATCGGGAGGCTGCAGTGCATCGTCCGATTAGCTGAGAAGGTTATTGGCTGCAACCTTCCCTCCATTGACAAACTGTAAACTGCAAGGGCCAGGAAGCGAGCGAGGAAGATAATCTCTGACCCCTCTCACCCTGGCCACAAACTCTTTGAATCACTTCCCTCTGGAAGGCGACTCCGGACTGTCAAAGCTGCCACAGCCAGACATAAAAACAGCTTTTTTTCCACAAGTAGTAACGACTCAATAACCAAAAATATGTAGCCTCCTTTTGCTCTGGTAATTTATTTAATTCACGTGTTTAATCGATAATGTGTTATTATTAATGTTTTATGTGTCATTCCTAACTGTCACTGTATGACATGTTGTCACTTGCGGGTAGCACCAAGACAAATTCCTTGTATGTGAATATTTGGCCAATAAACGTATTCATTCATTCATTCATACATAGGCAATTCACCCAAAATTATGCTAACACAGAAACATAGAAACATAGAAAATAGGTGCAGAAGTAGGCCATTCGGCCCTTCGAGCCTGCACCGCCATTCAATATGATCATGGCTGATCATTCAACTCAGTATCCTGTACCTGCCTTCTCTCCATACCCCCTGATCCCTTTAGCCAGAAGGGCCACATCTAACTCCCTCTTAAATATAGCCAATGAACTGGCCTCAACTACCTTCTGTGGCAGAGAATTCCAGAGACACACCACTCTCTGTGTGAAAAATGTTTTCCTCATCTCAGTCCTAAAGGAATTCCCCCTTATCCTTAAACTTTGACCCATTGTTCTGGACCACCCCAACATCGGGAACAATCTTCCTGCATCTAGCCTGTCCAACCCCTTAAGAATTTTGTAAGTTTCTATAAGACCCACCCCCCCCCCCCTCAATCTTCTAAATTCTAGCGAGTACAAGCCGAGTCTATCCAGTCTTTCTTCATATGAAAGTCCTGACATCCCAGGAATTAGTCTGGTGAACCTTCTTTGTACCCCCTCTATGGCAAGAATGTCTTTCCTCAGATTTGGAGACAAAAACTGTACGCAATATTCCAGATGTGGTCTCACCAAAACCCTGTACAACTGCAGTAGAACCTCCCTGCTCCTATACTCAAATCCTTTTGCTATGAATGCTAACATACCATTCGTTTTCTTCACAGCCTGCTGTACCTGCATGCCTACTTTCAATGACTGGTGTACCATGACACCCAGGCAGGCACGTGCCGTGAGTAATTACTCAGGGAAGGCACTCAGTCGGATAAAAAATAAAACGCGCATGCGCAGATTGTTCTCTCCGTAAAAAATTAAAAATAAAAATAATAACAGTAACAAATCAATTTGCCCAAGGCTTCCTAGTCTCCTATTCTAAATTACTGAATTGGGGGGGGGGGGGGGGGGGGTGAAGGGTGATGGCAAGTGGAGAGATGGTGAGAAAAACAGGAGCACACAGGGAAAAGTTGAATCAGTTGTCATCTTATTGAATGACAACACTTGTTCAAGGGACCAATTGGGGGGAGAGTTCCTTTCACAGTGTATGTGGAGTGCCAGGGGTAAAGTTTCAGGGAGAGCAGGACTGTTGAGAATGAGGGGGTCGGGGATAATGCCAGTAACTCACTCACTTACCGCTGCTGCGGCGCTCCAGGCGTGGAGCCGGGGATAGAAGCAGCTCGGGTAGCTGCGAGCAGTCGCCGGGACCCGACAGTCAAACTGTCCGCCACTTCAGCGCCTTCTGCCGGCCCGCTCACCTCTGGCAGTGCTCTCCGTCTGAACACCTCTCACCTGCCGCTCGTTCATGTCAGCGGCTTCCTGCAAATCCTTAAATTCCCACAGCCGAGTAACCTCAATCGCGCTGTCGGAATTTAAGGATTTGCGGGACATGAGTGAGGCCAGCGAGCGGCAGGAGAGAGGTTTTGTACGCCTCCGTGCAAGGAGCGTCGCAAGTGGCATGCTCCCGACTCCTCATTCACAACATTTGTGGCCTCCCTGTAACTTTACCCCGGGCCAGACTCCCCAAATGCTACGAAAGGAGCTCTCCCCACACCCCGGGAAGTACGGTATTTAAAAACATAAACACAAAATGTACTTACCACATTATCGGTACACGAGCTCCATTCTTCCCTCCCTGTTTCCTAAGATACACTTAAAATATTGCCAATCCATATTTGAAAACCCCGCCAAGAAACTAGTGCTGCGCCTGCACAGTGCTGCAAAGGCACAATTTCTGCTGTCTTCAGCCCTGCTTGAATTTGACGCTTGAAGCAGCGCTGACGGCACGTGGGCTGCACAGAGCTTCAAGGGTTACAAGTGCTGCGGATGAAAGGCACGGAGAATTATGCCTACCTAAGATATCGATCTCTTAGATAGGCATAATTCTCCCATGCCTTTATTATTTATATTTAGTAATTACTATGTTATAATTTTAGTCAGGGTAGGCAGTGCCTACCTTGCCTACCCTGACGGCACGTGCCTGCACCCAAGTCTCGCTGCATCTCCCCTTTTCCTAATCGGCCACCATTCAGATAATAGTCTACCCTCCTGTTTTTGCCACCAAAGTGGATAATCTCACATTTATCCACATTATACTGCAGCTGCCATGCATTTGCCCACTCACCCAGCCTATCCAAGTCACCTTGCAGCCTCCTAGCATCCTCCTCACACCTAACACTGCCGCCCAGCTTCATGTCATCCGCAAACTTGGAGATGTTGCATTCAATTCCCTCGCCCAAATCATTAATATATATTGTAAATAGCTGGGGTCCCAGCACTAGTCACTGCTTGCCATTCTGAAAAGGACCCGCTTACTCCTACCCTTTGCTTCCTGTCTGCCAGCCAGTTCTCTATCCACATCAATACAGACATAATGTAAATGAAATGAAAAAACTTGTACTAGAACTTGACAAGAATGTTCTGCATTGTAATTTTAATGTATAAAGTATATTTGTTGAAGAAAGGAAACGTGGGGATTACTTTTAGGCCCTTTGGATAAGAATGAGTGTGGTATCTATTCTCCATGTAGGCGGCCTACAAGGGAAAGGATAAAGATTGAACTATTCTTAAGGAATTGGGCAGGGCAAGTGATTGAATTATCAGTGAGTGAGCCTTTTGTAACCTTTGACCATAGTTCTATTAGTTTTAAAATAGTTATGAATAAGGATGTGGCTGGTCCATAAATCCTAAATATAGGCAAGGTCAACTTTGATGGTTGATTGATCAATTTAAAAAATACAAGATGGAAACAGACCTGTCAGCCTACTGAGCACGCCGACCATTAATTTGTTCTCACTAGTTCTATGTTATTCCATTTTTGCATCCACCCTTTTTTCGGGTCGAGACCCTTCTTCAGACTGGTTAGGAATAAGGGATGATCTCACAGTCCCCATCACAGACTCAAATTTATTTGGACAATCTCCGACACCTCGCTCCCCTTTCTCACAGTCTCCATCACAGGAAATAGACTATTGACAGATGTCTATGCTGCATCCAAGATGAGGTGTTCCATACCAGGACATCCGAGATGTCCTCATTCTTTAAGGGAACGAAGGTTCCCCTCTCCCATCATAGATGTGATATCCCGCAGCTCTGCCCTTGCTCCCCCTCCGCCTCATCGAAACAGGGAGAGTCCCCCCAGTCCTTACCTTCCACTCCATCATCTGTCACGTACAATACATAATCCTCTGAAATTTCCGTCACCTCCAACGGGATCCCAGCACTAGCCACATTTTCCCATCTCCATCCCTTTCCGCTTTCCGCCTTCCACAGAGACCGTTCCCTCCATAATTCCCTGGTTAACTCACCCCTTCCCACCCAAACCACCCCTCCCCAGGTAACTTGCACCTCCTCCAACCTCATCCACTGTATACGTTGTTCAAGATGTAGACCTTTATACATCGCGGAACACCTTCGATCAGCCCACCTGAACCTACCTGATCACCCGGTTGCAGGACACTTTAACGATTCTCGGGAATGAGCGGTGGTTGGACACGTCACATTCCTAGGTAACGAGCGACTCGACCTCAGCGGAATGATTGTCAGAGTGAGGCTAAACACAAATTGGAGGAACAGCATCAGGGAAATCATATCTTTTTCGCTTGGGCAGCTTGTTGCACAGTGGTATGAATATTGATTTCTCTCGGCACTTCAGATAGCCCCGGTATTCCCTCTCGTTTGGGTCTCTTCAGACATTTCCCTTTCCCACCCAAGTTGCTGGGGGAACTACCACAGAGCTTCTCATTTTTTACCCAACAAATGGCCTGTTTCCTATATTTATCATTACCTTGAAACTACTTGGCATGTCTTTTATTAAGCAACAAAACAATTGTATACACCTATTACTTTAATGTGGTTTACACTGAAGATAGACCAAAATGCCGGAGTAATATCACCGTCTATATCTCTTGTCGAGACCCCTTTTCAGACTAGAGTCAGGTACTGAAAGTATGAAGTATTGTTAGCTGTGCCTAAGGCCAAAATATATATAAGATTCATCTGTATAGAAGTTGCAGATTTTGGGTCATGGGTGCCGCAACATGTTACTGAGAGAAATACATTTCCCATTTGTTACTGACAAAGTTGAATGTACTGTGAACTAAATTTAGGGTTTGGCATCCCGAAACATCACCCATTCCTTCTCTCCAGAGATGCTGCCTGTCCCGCTGAGTTACTCCAGCTTTTTATGTCTATCTTATTAGAAGTGCCTGGATTAGAGGGCATTTGCAGAAGGAGAGGTTGGGCAAACTTTGTTTTCTCTGGAATATCAGATACTAAGGGGAGTCCTAATAGAATTGCATAGAGGTATAACAAACATAAATAAGGTAGACAGAATAATTTCTCCAGGGTGGAAATGTCAAATATTGGAGGGCATAGCTTTGTCAGAGGGAGAAAGTTTAAAGTAGATGAGCAGGACAAGTTTTTTTTACACGGAAAATGGTTGGTACCAGGGGGAGATATGATAGTGGTGTTTAAGAGGTTCTTAGATAGTCACATGAATATCTAGGGAATGGAGGGAGATGGATCATGTGCAGGCAGAAGGGATTAATTTAATTTGGCATCGTTTGAAACAGACATTGTTAGCCAATGTAGCTGTGCTACTCATTTACAGAGGATTATAATAAGTGAGTTCAGTATTACAACTGCGCATGCCCAGATCATGGAACATTCGGGATAATCATTCTCGCCAGCTGAGCTACTGTGTGTGTACCTGCGTTTCATACATATTTTCCAGTTTTGCTTCTTTGAGGTAAGAAAATACTGCTTTTAGAACTATTAACTAGGTGTATTTATGGTTCATTTGTGCAAAACTACGATGATTTTGGTGTTTTTGTTGCTTAATGCTTCGGTGAATGAGCGAGATTATGATGATGAATAACAACCATTTTTTATTGTTTTTGGTTTGGGGGGGGGGGGTTAGAATGAAATGAAATGTATGATTTCCAAAACTAGCAATAGATAATATGAAAAGTATTTGTGGGATTACCTCTTACTATACTCGTCCACGGCCACGAGCTGTATGCACGTTTGTTGACTTCTGAATGAGTTCTACATGTACATGTGTAAGCAAAGTTGTGTAGTACAAAACGTAGTCACGAGTCTCCTGACTAATCATGTCTCTTCTGATTCCCATTACATTGGATAATTTTAATCAGTATTTGACATTCCAATTTTCTGTTATAATTTTGTGATTGTATAAATTAGTTCAATATACTTGCATCATTTTCTTTACAAAACCCTATTTGAATTAACGTATAATTGACTTTGTTATTTATTTTGTTTTATATGTTACTGGGCAAATCCATGCACATTTGTGCAATTTTGGGCTGTGGGAGCAGCACGTATCACCTGAATAAGTGGATGCAGTATGTGTGTGACAGCCACTACTGTAAATCTGCAACAGGAAACTGTTTCTGCCCACCTCCCTTCAAACTCTACCCATTTCTGACAGAGAAGACGGATGGAGCAGCCCGGTTGTGTTGGACCAAACTGGTCAACCAAAAGGATAAGAAAGGCAAGAATTGGCAGCCTGACCCCAAAGCAACAACTGCGTGTGCTCTAAGCACTTTGTGGACGGCAAGCCAACAACGTTCAATCCAGACCCGATCCTGAATCTTGGTTATTTGTTATTGAAATCCCCAATGTCCCCAGGTGCACTCCCTCGTAGAGATGGAAAACCTTCAAATAAAAGAAGAAAGTCAGTGATAGCAACGCAAGCCAATGTTGACCAACATGTTGACGATAGACCAGACAACAGGCGTTTACGAGCTTTTGCTGTAGATCATGCTTATGTGTACAAATGCAGCTGTCAATGTAAATAGCTCGTTCTAAGCTTCCCCCCCCCCCCAGTCTAGTTTCAGTCAAAAATCACTGAGTCAAGCACTTGCGCAACTAATCTTTATTTTGTCAAAACACAATTACAGTTCCCACTACTATACCTAACCACCGCGGGTTCGATCCTCGTATCTGCCTGACCAAGCCCTCTTTAGCCTTGTTCAAGCAGAAACGCTCCAGAAGGTCATGCAATCCTAAGCGTTTTCCCAGAAGATCGACACAGGACCTCGTGGGAGCGGCCTTTTATAGGTCCCCGAACCTTGAGGGGCCGAACCACATGTGGGTGGTCTCTATACAGTCCAATAACAGATATCGATTAACACATTATATGATAGACATTTCCCTAACCCAATAATACAGTGACTAATACAATGTATTCAAACGGAGCTTCTGAAAGGAGGCACACATAGCAACATTTGCCCAGATATTCAAGAAACCCAGACAAGGCTCAATACTTAATCCAATCAACATCTAGCAAAGTAAAGCTTTGCAACAACATGTACAATGTGTATGTCTGATTTGTATTCACCCAATCCATTCCATGCAATTTGCACCTAATTGTCAGGATCTGCAGATGTTTCATTCTCTTCCTGCAGCTCTTATCTAGGCTGTAGACAAACTGGCACCATTCTGCTGTTTGTCCTATTTCTGCAGAAGGCACATTTAAATTGACGAAATGGCGTAGCAGCCCAGAAGCCTTTACTCAATTTTAGTGCCCTGGTGTCTCCAGTTGGGCCAGAATTAACATTCCTTCCTTTTATTATATATGATAAACCATCATTTATGATAACCAAATAGTCAGATAATCAGATAACCAGATATATATATGTGTGTCTATTACATTCTCCATCTATTAACAACAACAAGACGATGATGTTTCTTCCCAGAATCTTATCAAGCTTCCCGAGTTTTCGTGGGCATAGTTTCACAATTTCCGTCTGATGAGTCTTCACCTCCTGAGTTTTCATGGGCGCGAATTCCCTCCATCTGTGTTGTTGCCCGTTCTTCCATCCCTTTCCATAGTCAAACCTATAACCTATAATTGCTGGAAAAGCTTGGGACAAAGCAAGTTACCACATGTACTAGTGCTTTCCCGTACATTCACTGTAATTCTGCAATACTATCCCTTTTCCATTTCACTATTCCGTTCTATTGTATTCTACTCTATCCTAAGATCAACACTAATCAGTCCTCTCCTTATTCACACGATGTTATAATATGTATATCTGATGATATAACCATATAACATATAACAATTACAGCACGGAAACAGGCCCTCTCGGCCCTTCCAGTCCGTGCCGACCATTTGTTTTCCCCTAGTCCCATCTACCTGCACTCAGACCATACCCCTCCATTCCCTTCACGTCCATATACCTATCCACTTTACTCTTAAATGTTAAAATCGATCCTGCCTCCACCACTTCTGCTGGAAGCTGATTCCACACAGCCCACCACCTCTGAGTAAAGAAATTCCCCCTCACGTTACCCCGAAACCTCTGTCCCTTAATTCTCATGTCATGCCCTCTTGTTTGAAACTTCCCTACCCTCAATGGGAAAAACGTATCCACGTCAACTCTGTCTATCCCTTTCATCATTTTAAAGACCTCAATCAAGTCCCCCCTTAACCTTCTGCGCTCCAAAGAATAAAGACCTAACTTGTTCAACCCTTTCTCTGTAACATAGTTGCTGGAACCCTGGCAACATTCTAGTAAATCTCCTCTGTACTCTCTCTATTTTGTTGACATCCTTCCTATAACTAGGCGACCAAAATTGTACACCATACTCCAGAATTGGTCTTACCAATGCCTTGTACAATTTTAACATTACTTCCCTACTCCTATATTCAATGCTCTGATTTATAAAGGCCAGCACACCAAAGGCTTTCTTTACCACCCTATCTACATGCGATTCCACCTTCAGGGAACTATGCACAGTTATTCCTAGATCCCTCTGTTCCACATCATTCCTCAATTCCCTACCATTTACCATGTACGTCCTATTTTGATTTGTCCTGCCAAGATGTAGCACTTCACACTTATCAGCATTAAACTCCATCTGCCATCTTTCAGCCCACTTTTCCAAATGGCCCAAATCTCTCTGTAGACTTTGAAAATCGACTTCATTATCCACAACACCACCTATCTTAGTATCATCTGCATACTTACTTATCCAATTTTCCACCCCATCATCCAGATCATTGATGTACATGACAAACAACAGTGGACCCAACACAGATCCCTGAGGCACCCCACTGGTCACCGGCTTCCAACCTGACAAACAGCCATCCACCATTACTCTCTGACATCTCCCATTCAGCCACTGTTGAATCCATCTTGCTACTCTGCCATTAACACCCAAAGATTGAACCTTCTTAACCAACCTTCCATGGGGAACCTTGTCAAAGGCCTTACTGAAATCCATATAGACAACATCCACTGCTTTACCCTCATCAATTTCCCTAGTTACCGCTTCAAAAAAATTCAAGAAGGTTTGTCAAACATGACCTTCCAGACACAAATCCATGTTGACTGTTCCTGATCAGACCCTGTTTATCCAAATGCTTATATATATTATCTCTAAGTATCCTTTCCATTAATTTGCCCACCACTGACGTCAAAGTAATAGGTCTATAATTGCTAGGTTTATTCTTTGAACCCTTTTTAAACAATGGAACAACATGCGCAGTACGCCAATCCTCCGGCACTATTCCCGTTTCTAATGACATTTGAAATATTTCTGTCATAGCTCCTGCTATTTCTACACTAACTTCCGTCAATGTCCTAGGGAATATCCTGTCAGGACCTGGAGACTTATCCACTTTTATATTTTTCAAAAGTGTCAGTACTTCCTCCTCTTTGAATCTCATAGTTTCCATAGCTACTCTACTCTTTCCCCTTAACTCACCGAGTTCAATATCCTTCTCCTTGGTGAATACCGAAGAAAAGAAATTGTTCAATATCTCCCCATCTCTTTTGGCTCTGCAGATAGCTGTCCATTCTGGTTCTCTAATGGTCCAATTTTATCCCTCGTTATCCTTTTGCTATTAATATAGCTGTAGAAACCCTTTGGGTTTACTTTCACCTTTCTTGCCAAAGCAACCTCATATCTTCTTTTAGCCTTCCTAATTTCTTTCTTAAGATTCTTTTTACATTCTTTATACTCCTCTAGCACCTCATTTACTCCATGCCTCCTATAATTATTGTAGATATCTCTCTTTTTACAAACAAGTGTCCAATTTCCCTTGAAAACCATGGCTCGTTCCAATTTTTACTATTTCCTTTCAACCTAACAGGGACATAAAGATTCTGTACTCTTACAATTTCCCCTTTAAATGTCCTCCATTTCTCTTCTACATCCTTCCCATGAAACAAAGTGTCCCAATTCACTCCTTTAAAATCCTTACGCATTCCCTCAAAGTTAGCCTTTCTCCAATCAAAAATCTCTACCCTAGGTCCAGTTCTGACTCTCTCCATAATTATATTGAAACTAATGGTATTGTGATCACTGGTCCCGAAGTGCTCACCAACGCATACCTCCGTCACCTGACCTACCTCATTTCCTAACAGGAGGTCCAGCACTGCCCCTTCTCTGGTCGATACCTCTGTACTGCTGCAAAAAACTATCCTGCACACATTTTACAAACTCCAAACCATCCAGCCCATTTACAGAATGTGTTTCCCAGTCTATTTTTGGAAAATTGAAATCTCCCACAATCACTACCTTGTGCTTACTACTAATATCTGCTATTTCCTTACATATTTGCTCTTCCAATTCACGCTCCCCATTTGGCGGTCTATAATACACCCCTAAAAGTGTTGCTACACCGTTCCCACTTCTCAGTTCCACCCAAATAGCCTCCCTAGACGAGCCCTCTAATCTATCCTGCCAAAGCACTGCTGTAATATCTTCTCTGACAAGCAATGCAACACCTCCCCCTCTGGTCCCTCCAATTCTATCACACCTGAAGCAACGAAATCCTGGAATATTTAGTTTCCAATCACAGCCGTCCTGCAACCATGTTTCACTGATTGCCACAACATCATATTTCCAGGTGTCAATCCAGGCTCTAAGTTCGTCCACCTTACTTACAATGCTCCTAGCATTAAAATATACACATTTTAGAAACCCACCATGATGGTTTCCCTATATAAATTTCAGCTGGGTTCAGTCCAAATTTATCTACAGGCGTGACTCTTATTTAAAGCAAACCATGAAAAATGTTTCAATTCAACCAAATTCAGTCTCAGCCTTCAATTTAATATTTTAAATTTCAGTGTCCATCTCATTCTTCTCATTCCACTGCATTGTGGCCGATAACACAATTCCATTCCAATTCCTGTGGAATTCCCAGCTGTTCAAATTTAATCAAATCAATTTCCATATGTTGTCAATTTCATCATAAATCCAATTAAAAATGCCAATTCTAGGGACAATTTCTTTCCACCTTGATAATATAAGCCACTTTACTATAAAGGGTTAAACAATTTAGATCCACTGGTCAAATATATCGACTCTGATATCTCAACACCCATTTAAATTTCTCCTTCTAAGTAATTGAATAGATTTCTCCTCCAGAATTTCTTCCTTAGTATGTTGGCTCGGCTCTCAGTCCATGGGGGTTCTCTCTTATACTAGTTTCCTAACCATATAACCATATAACAATTACAGCACGGAGACAGGCCCTCTCGGCCCTTCCAGTCCGTGCCGACCATTTGTTTTCCCCTAGTCCCATCTACCTGCACTCAGACCATACCCCTCCATTCCCTTCCCGTCCATATACCTATCCACTGAGTAATTCCTAGATGGTCTCTTAAAGAGAAGTCTTGCTGATCACAGTTCCTCTTTTGACCATTACCAATTCCAACTCTCATGTTCCCTGAATAATTTCCATGTTACCAGATCTTCCAAAGTTCCATCCTTTCCTGATGTTCTCTGAATAATCCTTCCCATCTTTGGCTGCCTGTCTGGGGATGAGATAATATTAATTAATAATCAAACTGCAAATATTCCTAAGCCAATTCTCACAGGTCGGTTCCAAATCTCAAACTTTAAAGTCCCTCCAAGAGGGACTAAGGACACGATTCATTAAGGACACGATTTGATGAGCTTGCTTGGGTGCTGGTGAATCTGATGCTTCTACGACAGAACTCTAAGAGGATCTGATAAGATGCTGATAGATGCTATGTGAGTTGTATATCTTGTTTGTATGTGTAATTTGTCTTGTTAATAAATGTTGAGTGCAAATAAAAATAAAGTCCCTCCAATTCTTTACCATACAATTTAGAGACCAAATTCAAATTTTTATCAATTTATTTCTAATAATCATAATTTAGATCCAAAGTAGGTGTTTTGCCCCAAACCACAGAGGAATGCCCCAATAGTCATCATAGGAAAGATTGTTTCTTTAGGAAAGATTGGATTGTGTTATTTTCCTTTCCTTCACTGGTGTCAAAAGCCAGATGATGTTAAAGTTGGGCACTAGGGCAGGCATCCTTTTCTTCTTCTTCCTTGATGTCAGTTTCAAAGGAGTAGGGATACTGAAGAGCAGTTTTCTCTGTCTGTTAGCCTTCCCAGATCTATCTTAAAGGGGCAGGACAGTATCATTTCCTCCTTGTTGATGATTCCTGTTTCTGGGGAGCTACATTACTGAGCTGTCTTTCTGCCCGTTCTCAAGGGGTCTGTATATTTTTTACCTCACACCACAGATAGTATGTTGTTGATTATACCGAGAAGGAAGGGGGCAAAGAAGAGGACCACGGGGTTTCAGGAATCAGTGGATCCCGAGAGGTTACCAGCTCTCTGTTTACCTGTTTACGCCCACATCCCAAAGACGTGCGGGGTTGTTTGTTAATTGGACTGTAAATTGCCCCTAGTGTGTAGGGAATGGATGAAAAAATGGGATAACATAGAATTAGTTGAACAGATCAATGTTTGGTGTAGACTCGGTGGATGGAAGTTTCCATGCTCTATCTCTAAAGCTTTAATTTAATAGGAACCTGAGGGGTAACTTTTTTACACAAAGGGTGGTGGGTATATGGAACGAGCTGCCGGAGCTCGTTCCATATCCAATCACAACATTTAAGAGACATTTGGTACATGGATAGGATAGGTTTAAGACTCAAGAGAGTTCAAGAGTGTTTATTGTCATGTGTCCCTGATAGGACAATGAAATTCTTACTTTGCTTCAGCACCACAGACTTAGTAGGCATGACTACAGAACAGATCAGTGTGTCCATATGCCATTATATAAATATATACACACATGAATAAATAAACTGATAAAGTGCAAATAAACAGATAACGGGCTATTAATGTTCAGAGTTTTGTCCGAGCCAAGCTTAATAGCCTGATGGCTGTGGGGAAGTAGATATTCCTGAACCTGGTTGTTGCAGTCTTCAGGCTCCTGTACCTTCTACCTGAAGGTAGCGGAGAGATAAGTGTGTGGCCAGGATCGTGTGGTCCTTGATGATACTACCAGCCTCTTTGAGGCAGCGACTGCGATAGATCCCCTCGATGGAAGGAAGGTCAGAGCCGATGATGGACTGGGCAGTGTTTACTACTTTTTGTAGTCTTTTCCTCTCCAGGGCACTCAAATTGCCGAACCAAGCCACGATGCAACCGGTCAGCATGCTCTCTACTGTGTACCTGTAGAAGTTAGAGAGAGTCCTCCTTGACAAACCGACTCTCCGTAATCTTCTCAGGAAGTAGAGGTGCTGATATGCTTTCTTAATAATTGCATCAGTGTTCTCGGACCAGGAAAGATCTTCAGAGATGTGCACGCCCAGGAATTTGAAGCTCTTGACCCTTTCAACCATCGACCCGTTGATATAAACGGGTCCCCACCCTACTCCTTCCAAAGTCCACAATCAGTTCCTTGGTTTTGCTGGTGTTGAGGGCCAGGTTATTGTGCTGGCACCATATGGGCAGTCACTCGATCTCTCTTCTATACTCTGACTCATCCCCATCAGAGATACGTCCCACAACAGTGGTGTCGTCAGCGAACCTGATGATGGAGTTCGCACTATGACCGGCTACGCAGTCATGAGTATAGAGTGAGTACAGCAGGGGGATGAGCACGCAGCCTTGAGGTGCTCCCGTGCTGATTGCTATCGAGGCTGACACATTTCCACCAATACGAACAGACTGTGGTCTGTAAATGAGGAAGTCGAGGATCCTATTGCAGAGGGATGCGCAGAGACCCAGTTCTGCGAGTTTGGTAACCAGCTTGGAGGGGATGATTGTATTAAATGCCGAGATGTAATCAATGAATAACAGCCTGACATACGAGTTTTAGTTGCCCAAGTGGTCCAGAGCGGAGTGGAGGGCCAGCGAGATCGCATCCACCATTGATCTGTTGTGGCGGTAAGCAAACTGCAGTGGGTCCAGGTTTTTGTCAAAGTAGGAGTTGATTTGCACCATGATCAACCTCTCATTCATCATCACAGGCGTTAGTTTAAAGGGTTAGGGACCAAGCACGAGCAGGTGGGACTAGTGTAAATGGGGCCTGGTTGTTTAGTGTGGGCAAGTTGTGCTGAGGAGCCTGTTTCCACACTGCACGACTCTATTTAAACTTAGAATAATATAACAAATCTTATATTTAATGATTTGGCTATTAAAGGAAACTGTTCTATACAGGTTCTCCAGTTTAGGGTTCCGTTTCTGAAAACTGGTTGCAACCTGAACAGGTCACATGTTGGAAATGTGCTGGCAAAACTTACACGTTCTCACACATCAGAAGATGTCTGCAGGGGTGAGATGTCCCAATGGTGCAGATAGTCTGAGATGCATTTTAAATCTTGTTTTGCCTTTCTTGATAATAAAGCTAATAAACAACCTGAGCCTATCTCAGGCTAACAGTGATATTGTTTTAAAAGATTTTGCTGCAAAATGAGGTTTTAAAGGGGCACTGTTGCTGCCTAGCCCTGTCTCTAGCTACGCTTGGCAAAATGGACATCAACGTGTTAACTACAATGTATTCTTCCTGGGTTCAAGCTGGTGTCACTGGTAACCTGCAACCCTGCAGCAGATGGCAAAGTCATCCCATGGGTTTCCCAAACGCTCATTCGTATGTTTTTAAGGCAGGTGTTCATAAGCTGGGAAGGGGCTGTATTTTGAGGTTATTCACTTTGGTGGCAAAAACAGGAAACTAGACTATTATCTGAATGGTGGCCGATTAGGAAAAGGGGAGATGCAACAAGACCTGGGTGTCATGGTACACCAGTCATTGAAAGTAGGCATGCAGGTGCAGCAGGCAGTGAGAAAGCTAATGGTATATTAGCATTCATAGCAAAAGGATTTGAGTATAGGAGCATGGAGGTTCTACTGCAGTTGTACAGGGTCTTGGTGAGACCTCACCTGGAGTATTGCATACAGTTTTGGTCTCCAAATCTGAGGAAAGACATTCTTGCCATAGAGGGAGTACAGAGAAGGTTCACCAGACTAATTACTGGGACGTCAGGACTTTCATATGAAGAAAGACGGGATAGACTCGGCCTGCACTTGCTAGAATTTAGAAGATTGAGGGGGGATCTTATAGAAACTTACAAAA
Organism: Okamejei kenojei; assembly: GCA_035221665.1. Taxonomy (NCBI): domain Eukaryota; kingdom Metazoa; phylum Chordata; class Chondrichthyes; order Rajiformes; family Rajidae; genus Okamejei; species Okamejei kenojei. Next base: position 168,447,576 of record CM069131.1, on the reverse strand, counting down.
TTCTTAAGGGGTTGGACAGGCTAGATGCAGGAAGATTGTTCCCGATGTTGGGGAAGTCCAGAACAAGGGGTCACAATTTAAGGATAAGGGAGAAATCTTTTAGGACCGAGATGAGAAAATCATTTTTCACACAGAGAGTGGTGAGTCTCTGGAATTCTCTGCCACAGAAGGTAGTTGAGGCCAGTTCATTGGCTATATTTAAGAGGGAGTGAGACGTGGCCCTTGTGGCTAGAGGGATCAGGGGGTATGGAGAGAAGGCAGGTACGGGATACTGAGTTGGATGATCAGCCATGATTATATTGAATGGCGGTGCAGGCTCGAAGGGCCGAATGGCCTACTCCTATTTTCTATGTTTCTATGTTTCTATGTAAGAGACACAGCATTGAGAATTTCAGAGAACCATTGAAAACGCCTTGCCCATATTAGCACCTGTCCTGTCTTGTGGCACTAGAAATGATTGAAAAATCATAATCAGAGCCTTCCCTTATACTCTTTTACTTCTCAGCGGCCAAGGTGCTGGCCTAACGATTTATTTATTTGAGGAAGGCTGTCAAACTGTATTGCGGGACATAGATCAGCTACAGAAATGGGTGGAGAAATGGCAGATGGAGTTTAATCAGAGCAAGTGTGTCGTGTTTTACTTGGAGAGGTCAAATGTAAGGGGAAAAGATATAATTAACAGCACCGAGCAGCACTAATGTCCAGAATGATCTTGAGGACCATGCCCACAACTCTGTTTAGGTGGTAATACAATTAGATAGGATGGTAAGGAAGGCAGATGGTATGCTTGTTTTATTGATCATGGCATTGAATATAAGAGTCAGGAAGTCATGATGCATCTTTATAGGACTTTGGTTTGTAGTGTTGCATGCAGTACTGGTTGCCCCAATGCAGTAAGGATGTGGAGGGTTTGAAAAGTGTGCAGAAGAGGTTTACCAGAATAATGCCTGGATAAGTGAGTATTAGCTACAAGAAGAGGTTGAACAGACTTGAATTGTTTTCTCTGGAGCGCCTGAGGTTAAGGGAAGACATCAAAGAAGTATATAAAATTATGAAAGGCATTGATAGTTTGGGTAAACAAAACCTTTTTTCCAGGCTGGAAATATCAACTTTAAGATGAGAGGGGGAAATTAAGAGTAGATGTGCGGGACAAGTTGTTTTACACAGGGTGGTGGGTGCTTGGAACACGCTACCAGAGGTAGTGGTGGAGGCAAATACGATAGCACTGTTCAAGAGGCTTTAGGATAGGCACATGGATATGCAAGGAATGGAGTGATGTGGATTATGTGCATGCAGATGAGGGTACTTTATCTTGGTATCATGTTCTGCACAGAGATTGTGGGCCAAAGGGCCTGTTCCTGAGCTGCACTGTTTAATTTTGTATTTGGCCTTGCATCAACTGTCCACTATTCCTATTCCTACCCCAGCCTCGTCCTGTCGCATAACTATTCTATGCTAATGATACGCCCATCAACATTTTCTCCCACCGATACTTGTTACATTTTATTGGTTTCCTTTGCCAAAATTAGGTCCCTTGTTGGTCCTACAATCTATTGGAAAGTCTCAAAAGTACTTCATTAATTTTGCACCATATTCGCTCAGTTAACAGTAAAGTGGTTGAATTCTACTATTGTCACTATCCTACTGTTTTATACTTCACAGAAATATATATTTTGCTTTTATATCAAGACATAGTTGTCACTAGGAAAGCAAGCAGTTGTTGCCCATCCTTAATCGTCCTTGAACTGAGTGGCATGCTGGAGCTTTTCAGAGTCAACCACATTACTGAGCATCCAGAGTCACTTTCAGGCCAGACTAAGCAAGGATAGCAACTTCCTCCCCTGAAGGACATTAGTGATCCAGATAAGTTTTAAAAACAATACGGTAATTTCATGGTCATCATGCCTAACACCATTTGTTTGTTATTAAAAAAATCTAGATTATTGAATTTCACAGTTGTCATGGTAGGATTTATACTCATATCTCTGAATGATTAGGCCAGACACCTGTGTTACGAGTTTAGTACATTAACCATACCCTATGTTTTTTCCTCCACCCCTATTTGGTTTTCTCTGAGTTTAATATCCACACAGCGATGTAATTACCCCCGATTCCCCTTCAGATCAACCTTCATGGACTAACTTTTTGATTTAATGCATCATTCCTCTTTACTGGTAATTTTTTTTAAACTAAAATTACTATAATTCCCTCTTTTTTTATCCCTCTATCCCATCTGAAAACCTTGTAACCAGGTATACAGCAATGTCATTCCTTTCCTTCTTTAAGCCATATTTCAATATTAGTGATGCCGTCTACTGCTGCATAACTCTCAGCTAAGCTGTTAGGACGGTGAGATCTGTTGAATTGAAGATTGGGTAGTGAGAAACCACTTATTTTCCTTTTTATTAAGCTTTATTGCTTCTAATCTTTCTTATTGATTTGTCGCCATTTATATTCAACTTATTCTCAGAAAATAAAATATTGTACCTACCACTCCAACCCCACCCGCACTTTGGAAAACATAACCATCAGGATGTGCTGCTGCTCCCTGTTTATAAGCATAAACTGAAGCATGAGGATCATGTACAGAAAATTATACAAAGTGTATAATTCTCTGCCTCAGAAGGCGGTGGAGGCCGGTTCTCTGGATGCTTTCAAGAGAGAGATAGATACTCTTAAAGCTAGCAGAGTCAGGGGATATGGGCAGAAAGCAGGAATGGGGTACTGATTTCGGTTGATCAGCCTTGATCACATTGAATGGTGGTGCTGGTTCAAAGGGCCAAATGGCCTTCTCCTGCACCTATTGTCTATTATCTATTGTAGGAAGGAACTGCAGATGATGGTTTAAACTGAAGATAGACACAAAAAGCTGGAGTAACTCAGTGGATCAGATGGCATCTCTGGGGAAAAGGAATAGGTGACGTTTCGGGTCGAGACCCTTCTTCAGACTCAGCGTTGCTTTGATGTAATAGACAGCTTAGGACTGATCCGTGACCACTCCAGACTAGTCCATGTTCAAAAACTCAGCAGCCAACCTAATTGAGTACATCGTTGTTGTCACAGACTTTGTCAGTAAGAGCCAAAGAAGTCAATCCAAGTATTCCCCATCCATAAACTGTAGATGAACTGTGAGGTCCACTCCCAAGTGAACACTAATTCTGAGGTGTTCAAGTCGTGTGTTTCTGATATGTACTAGTAATCTTCGATTAACCTTCGCAAAGCAATCAGGGATGCCAAGAGACAATTCCAGACCAAACCGGCATCCCAGACTAACCACATAGACACCCATTGACTGTGACAAGGCTCTGCATGCTATAATGGGCTACAAAGCGATGTTGTACTGAATCTCTGGCAACAGCGCATCGCTTCCTGAACAGAAGGTCAGTGGAATGACATCACAGGCCGCGAGAGCTTTGAGTACATCTGTACCCACAGTCACTGACACAGACAACTGCCTTCCTGAGAGTGTACCTGCAGAGGGCGACTGGCACAGATGGACTCCTAGGCCGTCCTCGGAACTTGCAAGGACCAATTGGCAAGAATATTCATGGATATCTTGAACAACTCCCTCCTCCAATATGAGGTTCCCATCTGCTTTAAGAAGACTGCTATCATCCTGGTGCAAAACAAAAACAAGGTTGTGTGTGCTTTAACTACCATAATGAAGTGCTTTGAGAAACTGGTCATGATGTACACCAACTCCAGCCTCCCACACAGCTGCAGTGATCCACTGCAATTGGTCTATCATGACAGGTTCAGGGCGGACACTGCTTCTCTGGACGTACATTCATCCCGTGAAAAACAGGATAACAAGGATATCTACATCAGACTCCTACTTATTGACTTTAGCTCTACTTTATCAACATTACCAATCAAAGTAATGTCCAAACAGCTGGACCTAAGACTCGGCATCCCTTTCTGCAACAGAACCCTTGACTTCCTGACTCCATCTCATCATTGTTTGTGATTCACTACGATGGTATCTGCTGCAAAATGTAAATAGTGTTAGAGAAGAAACCAGTCATTACCAACCTTCCACCCCCATTGACTCCATTTACACTTCACTTTGCCTCAGGAAAGCAGCCGACACTATCATGGATCACTCACATAGGGTCCTTCTCTCGTCTTCCCTCTAGCATTGGTTAGGAGATGCAAAAGCTTAACAGCACATACCACGAGTTTCAAGAGTCACTTCTTCCCTGCTATTATTAGTTTTGAATGCTGATGTTGAATGATATCTTTCAATCTACCTTATTGCGGCCCTTGCTCTTTATTTTAGTTTGCATATTGTCTGTAGCTCTAACACTACATGTTGCACTCCATTTATTCTCTATATTGCACAGTCTGATTGTGCTCATATAGCATGATTTGCTTGGCTAGCACCCAAAAAAAGTTTTTCACTGTATCTCGGTACACAAGACAATAATAAACCAATACCATCCCACTGTCAAGTTTAAAGTGCTGATGATAAACTTCTGCAGTAAGCATATTTGTCCTGCTGTGTTAAATACAACTCATCCAGTTTGTTCCCTTCCACCTTCTGCAGAAGTAGCCCCATTGATCCAGAAATATAAAGCCTTCTTTCTGCATTGCCTCTTCACTCATAGAAACATAGAAAATAGGTGCAGGAGAAGGCCATTCGGCCCTTCGAGCCTGCACCGCCATTCAATATGATCATGGCTGATCATCCAACTCAGTATCCTGTACCTGCCTTCTCTCCATACCCCCCGATCCCTTTAGCCACAAGGGCCACATCTAACTCCCTCTTAAATATAGACAATAAACTGGCCTCAACTACCTCAACTACCTACATGGTAAATGGTAGGGAATTGAGGAATGCTGTTGAACAGAGGGATTTAGGAATAAACTGTGCATAGTTCCCTGAAGGTGGAATCGCATGTAGATAGGGTGGTAAAGAAAGCATTTGGTGTGCTGGCCTTTATAAATCAGAGCATTGAATATAGGAGTAGGGAAGTAATGTTAAAATTGTACAAGGCATTGGTAAGACCAATTCTGAAGTATGGTGTACAATTTTGGTCGCCTAGTTATAGGAAGGATGTCAACAAAATAGAGAGAGTACATAGGAGATTTACTAGAATGTTGCCAGGGTTCCAGCAACTATGTTACAGAGAAAGGTTGAACAAGTTAGGTCTTTATTCTTTGGAGCGCAGAAGGTTAAGGGGGGACTTGATTGAGGTCTTTAAAATGATGAAAGGGATAGACAGAGTTAACGTGGATACGTTTTTCCCATTGAGGGTAGGGAAGATTCAAACAAGAGGGCATGACATGAGAATTAAGGGACAGAAGTTTATTTCTCAGTCTTATGGATTCTTTGACTTTAATTGGCACAACTTTGGTCCTCATGTTGATAAAGGACCACAACTTTGGTCCTCATGTTAATTCTCATGTTTGACATGAGAATTAAGGGACAGAAGTTTAGGGGTAACGTGAGGGGGAACTTCTTTACTCAGAGGGTGGTGGCTGTGTGGAATCAGCTTCCAGCAGAAGTGGTGGAGGCAGGATCGATTTTAACATTTAAAAGTAAAGTGGATAGGTATATGGACGTGAAGGGAATGGAGGGGTATGGTCTGAGTGCAGACAAATGGTCGGCACGGACTGGAAGGGCCGAGAGGGCCTGTCTCCGTGCTGTAATGGTTATATGGTTATATGGTTACCTTCTGTGGCAGAGAATTCCACAGATTCACCACTCTCTGTGTGAAAAATGTTTCTCTCATCTTGGTCCTAAAAGACTTCCCCCTTATCCTTAAACTGTGACCCCTGGTTCTGGACTTCCCCAACATCGAGAACAATCTTCCTGCATCTAGCCTGTCCAACTGTCATGATGGATGTACAGTTATCTCCATTTAATGTTTAATACACGATTCTTATTTTGTGCATTTGTGTCTATGTTACAATTCATACGCCAGACTAAGCTTGAACAGTTTTGTCTCATTCTGCAAATTGTTTTGCTCTTATCACGCTCCAAAGCTGATTTCCATTTGCTGTGCGCTATTAACAGACTTTCATCACTGTGGCACTTTCACAACACTGTCTAGGACACTGTAAGATCTAGCATATTCCTGTATGAAATACAAACACTTCCAAAATAATTCTGAAGTCATTGTATTTAGTATTTCACAATAATATCATGCAAAATTCACTTTGAATATACAATCCCAAAATGAGAAATGTTGTATAGAGAGAAGCAGATTGGGCTACATTTCCTAGCCTATTTATTTCTAAATAATGTTTGTTTTCATTGTCTGGCCATTGCAGATAAGACCCTGATTTATTGATGATCTTTATTTGCCTTCATTTAATGCAACTATGTGACTTGCTTGGACTCATTGGAAGGCAGTTAATATTCACACATTTTAGTGAATATTAACTGGATGGGTGAGTAAGAGTGGACTATTTCTTTAACTGTTGCGAGTTTGTCATTTTTAGGTTGAACACGAATTTCAACTGCGGGATTTGAACTACCATCTTCTTCGGCGATCTTTCAGACTCAAAGATGACTCATTTTTGCTCCATGTTTGTGGCAAATGGGGGCAATGTGGGAATCGCATTCTCTTCCATAGATGCCGGAGCAGGTTTGTGACTTGTGAGGTGATGTGTTCCTTTCACCGTATACACGGGTTTCCGTGTGCTCTTGATGCATGCTCTTAAAGTTCTCTATACCACCTTAAATGTCCCTTCTCCACTTTGACGATCGTAGTGGAGATAAGTGGGGATGTTTCAGTTTGTTATGGAAGCTTTTGAGCAAATCTCTGCATCTATTCCTTTAGTTTAGTTTTAGTTTAGTTTAGTGTAGTTTAGAGATACAGCATGCAAACGGGCCCTTTGGCCCACCGAGTCTGCACAAACCAGCGATCCCCACACACTAACACTATCCTACACACACTAGTGACAATTTACAATGTTACCAAGCCAATTAATCTACAAACCTGCACGTCTTTGGATTGTGGGAGGAAACCGGAGCACCCAGAGAAAATTCACACAGGTCACAGGGAGAACATACAAACACCGTGCTGACAGCACCCATAGTCAGGATTGAACCCGAGTCTCTGGCGCTGTAAGGCAGCTACTCTACCACTGCACCATTACACTGAGACACAGGGAATTAATTTACATAATTTCAAGAGAAAAGTGTTGTGCAGTTGAAAGTTTTGATGATCTGTAGTGAAGCAGTTCTAGGTGCCTAGGACACACTGGGAAATTCAACTCGAGATTTTTCAATAGAAATTCCCCCAAATAACACCTGAACAGAAGGGTCTCCAACCGATACGTCGCCTATTCCTTCTCTTCATAGATGCTGCCTCACCCGCTGAGTTTCTCCAGCATTTTTGTCTACCTTTAACAGTATTGCTGCTCATTTGAGAGATAACTCAAATTTCCACATTCAAGAAGAGGAGACTTCATCTTCTTTACCTTTAGTCCACAAGAATAGGCAAAGCAGCCATGTGCATTTGAGTGAATTGCAGGCTTTTGAAAGGTACAGACAAGGCACGGTGGCAGAGTAGCAGTGGAGTTGCTGCCTAACAGCCCCAGAGGCCCAGGTTTGATCCTGACTGCAGGTTCTGTCTGTATGGAGTTAGTTCATTATCTCTGTAACTGCGTGGGGCTTCTCCGGGTGCTCTGGTTTCCACCCACATTCCAAAAGGTGTGCAGGTTTGTAGGTTAATTGGCTTCTGTAAATGCCAATGCTGCCTTGGGGATCATGTTGCAAAAGCTGGTTTACAAAAGAAACAAAGTGCTGAAGTATTTCAGTGGGTCATGCAAAGGTGTTATTTTGGGTCGGGTCCTTCTTCAACACTGCACTAATATCCTTGGAAAAAAAACTCGCAGGTCACCTCGTGCCAGGAACATCAAGCTGCAGAGCTGGCGGGTCGTCCAAGATCACCTGCACAAAAAACATGCCTCCTGTGCGCACTGTTCTTCAGCCTGTTCAATCCCCCCACTGACATCCTTGGAGCATTCTTCAGCATCTCTCCCTGATACTCTCCTCTCCCATAACCGCCCCGTCATGGCAGAATCTATTTTCTCAGAGGCTATGTTCTTCAGTAGCTTGGAAAGTATTGTATCTTGCCTGCATTATAAAATGCCTCCCTTTAAGAGCTGTCATCAGAGATCACAATCACTGGGCTAAATTCCTGCATGCTTTATATGCTTGCAACTGGTTTGCAGAGGATACCGCACTGAAACTGTCCAGTTCAGCATTGTTGGTAAAAATGTTACTCTCCACCATCCATTGGGAATAGTTGGGGCCGGCTGGTCAAACAAGCAGGATGGTCAATAGAACATAAGAACATTAGAAAATGGAAGCAGGAGTAGGCCATCTCGCCACTGTCATTCAACAGGATCATAAGTGACCTGTTGCAGGTCTTATCCTCCCTCAGTGTCCACATTTCACTGATCTTGCAAACTAAATTCTGCCTCCTCTTTAAATACTTCCAGTGAACTAGCCTCTATAACCCTCTGGGATAGAGGATTCCAGAGATTCATCACCCTTTGCAAGTGCTTATTAATTTTTATGCTTTCTCCACGTGACTGCGTGGGTTTTCTGGGGGTGCTCTGGTTTCCTCCCACATTGCAAAGACACACAGGTTGGTAGGTTAATTGGCTTTGCTAACATTGGAAACTGTCCCTAGTGTGTAGGATAGTGCTAATGTACGCGGTGGTTGCTGGTCAGCACGGCCTGTTTCCGTGCTGTATCTTTGAAGTTAAAAGTAACTAGACAGTTTTTTAAAGAACGATTTTTCTATTCATGCAATAAATTTTACTTCAGCAAAAATGGTCACAATGCAATTAGTTTGGACGGCTGAATTATTTCAAGAAAGATTTAATCAAAAATAGTCAGAAATGGGGGGGTTTTGATCAAACAGGGATTCAGTTCTTAGTGTATCGACAGCTATTTTAGAGGACCCTCAGTGTACAGATCAGTTTGCTGTGATATACAGTGCTCTCCACAATGTTTGTGACAAAGACCCATCATTTCTTTATTTGCCTCTGTACTCCACAATTAGAGATTTGTAATAGAAAAAAATCACATGTGGGTAAAATGTACATTGTCAGATTTTAATAAAGGTCATTTTTATACATTTTGGTTTCACCATGTAGAAATTGCAGCAGTGTTTATACAAAGTCCCTCCCCTATTTCAGGGCACCATAAAGTGTGGGAGACAGCAATGTCATGTAAATGAAGGTAGTCATGTTTTGTATTTTGTTGCAATGACTGCTTGAAGTCATTCAATATGATCATGGCTGATCATCCAACTCAGTATCCTGTACCTGCCTTCTCTCCATACCCCCTGATCCCTTTAGCCACAAGGGCCAGATCTAACTCCCTCTTAAATATAGCCAATGAAATGGCCTCAACTACCTTCTGTGGCAGAGAATTCCACAGACTCACCAGTTGCTGGGTGTCTTTTCTGGTGATGCTCTGCCAGGCCTGTATTGCAGCCATCTTTAGCTATGCTTGTTTTGGGGGCTAGTTCCCTTCAGTTTTCTCAGCATATAAAAGGCATTCTCAATTGGGTTCTGATCGGGTGATTGATTTGGCCATTCAAGAAATTATCATTTTTTAGCTTTGAAAAACTCCTTTGTTGCTTTAGCAGTATGTTTGGGATCATTGTCTTGCTGTAGAATGAACCGCCAACATGCGGCATTTGTTTGATCTTGAGCAGATAGGATGTGTCTACACACATCAGAATTCATTATGCTACTACCATCAGCAGTTGTATCATCAATGAAGGTAAGTGAGCCAGTACCTTCAGCAGCCATACATGCCCAGGCCATAACACCTGCACCGCCTTGTTTCACAGATGAGGTGGTATGCTTAGATCTTGGGCAGTTCCTTCTCTCCTCCATACTTTGCTCTTGCCATCACTCTGATATAAGTTAATCTTCGTTTCATCTGTCCACAAGACCTTTTTTCAGAACTGCAGTTGCTCTTTTAAGTACTTCTTGGCAAACGTGTAACCTGGCCATCCTATTTTTGCGGGTAACCAGTGGTTTGCATCTCGCAGTGTAGCCTCTGTATTTCTGTTCATTAAGTCTTCTGTGGACAGTGGTCATTGACAAATCTATACCTGAAGATTGTTTCCGATCTGTCAGACAGGTGTTTGGGGATTTCTCTTTAGTATAGAGAGAATTCTTCTGTCACCACCTGTGGAGGTCTTCCTTGGCCATCCAGTCCCTTTGCGATTAGTAAGCTCACCAGTGCTCTCTTTCTTCTTAATGATGTTCCAAACAGTTGATTTTAGTAAGCCTAAGGTTTGGCTGATGTCTATAAACAGTTTTATTCTTATTTCTCAGTCTTATGGATTCTTTGACTTTAATTGGCACAACTTTGGTCCTCATGTTGATAAAGGACCACAACTTTGGTCCTCATGTTAATTCTCATGTTTGACATGAGAATTAAGGGACAGAAGTTTAGGGGTAACATGAGGGGGAACTTCTTTACTCAGAGGGTGTTGGCTGTGTGGAATGAGCTTCCAGCAGAAGTGGTGGAGGCAGGATCGATTTTAACATTTAAAAGTAAAGTGGATAGGTATATGGACGTGAAGGGAATGGAGGGGTATGGAGGGAATGGAGCAGGTAGATGGGACTAGGGGAAAACAAATGGTCGGCCCGGACTGGACGGGCCGAGACGGCCTGTTTCCGTGCTGTAATTGGTATATGGTATATGGTAACAGCAATAAAAGTTTCCAAAGATGATGAAAAGACTGGAGGAACAAGTAGGTGCTGAGAGCTCTCTTATACCTGCATTAAGGAGACAATTAAACACACCTGAGCAATTACAAATGCCTGTGCGCTCATGTGTCCCAAACACTATGGTGCCCTGAAATGGGGGACTTTGTATGTGACGTCACAATGGGATCCCGATACTCATTTACATTAAAAATCACGATTTTCAAAAAAACTCTGTTTTAATCAAATTCTTGGGAGATTCATTTACAAAAACAACATTGTGATTTCCATTTTGGGGTGGGATAGGGGACAGGTTTCATTTACAAACAAAACATGGCAATTTTCATTGTGGGGGGGTGGAGAGAGGTGAGTGGGGGAGCAGGGGGATAGAGGGAGAGGAGGGCGGTAGGGAAGGGAAAGTGGGGGAGGTGAGGAGGGAGAATGGAGGAGGAGGGGGGATTGAGGGAGAGGAGGGGGAATGGGGAGGTAGGGAGTGGGGGGATAGAACGCGGGGGGGAGGTCAGGAGGGAGAGTAGGCGGGTGGGATACGGGGAGGTGAGTGGGTGAGGTGGGGGATATAGGGATAGAAGGGGTTAGGGAAGGGAGAGGGCTTATGGAGGGAAGGGGGAGTGATAGGGTTGGGGAAAGGAGAGCGAGGAGGTGAGGGAGGGAGTGAGGAGGGGATGAGGAGAAGGGAAAGAAGGAGGGTGAAGAGGAGGGGGAGGGAGTGCTGGGGGATGAGGGGGAATGGAGGAGGATAGGGGTAGGAAGAGGGATGGCGAGGTGCAGTTGGGGGAGGGTTGCCGTGACTCGACTCACAACGGGGATCTCTGGCGTCACAACGGGAACCCCTGAGCCGCGCTTGCGCAGTTGGGGGCTATGGGTCAGTGGTGGAATGTTCCCTTGGGGATGGGGCTCAACGGGTCCCACTTGGTCTAGTCTATTATAAACCTACTACTTCCACAGCTATCTGGACTATACAGTACTTCTTCCCACCTTGCCTCCTGCAAGACTCTATCCCTTACTCCCAATTCCTCTGTCCACACCGCATCTGTGCCCAAGATGAGGTGTTCCATACCAGGACATTCATCCACTCAGTCTGCCTAAACCTAGCAGATCCCCCGTTTGCTAAACACTTTAACTCCCCCTCCCATTTCCACACTGACCTTTCTGTTCTGGGTCTCCTCCACTGTCAGAGTGAGGCCCAGCGCAAATTGGAGGAACAGCACCTCATATTTCGCTTGGGCAGCTTACACCCGACAGGTATGAATGTTGATTTCTCTAACTGCGTTACCTTTGGTTTCCCTCTCTCTCCATCCCTCCCTCTTCCTAGTTCTTCGTCCAGTCTGACTGTGCCCCTGATTAAATGGTATCTTTCTATGCGTCGTTGTCAGTTTCTCCTATCTAATAATGATCACTTCTACATTTTCCTTGAAAAGCATCCCCTTTGATGTCTCAGTTTCACACCTTACCCTTCCTTATCTCTCCCCTGATTCTCAGTCTCAAGAAGGGTCTCGACCCGAAACATCACCCATTCCTTCTATCCAGAGATGCTGCCTGTCCCGCTGAGTTACTCCAGCATTTTGTGCCTATCTTCGATGTAAACCAGCATCTGCAGTTCTTTCCTACACAGGGGAGTTAGGAGTCGTTTCGTTCATTGTCATGTGTACCAAGGTTCAGTGAAAGGTTTTTGTTGCGTGCTATCCAAAGTAAGAGTACATTACCAGCACATCCTGGAAGGGGTGTCAAAGACGAGATTGATTCAGGAGCCAATTCATGTGTCAATGGCAATCTTTGACAATACAATCTTTGACAATACAGTCTTTCTGATGCACTGTGAAGTTATAATGGCTAATCCCAGGGTCCATTGTAATGAGGGTTTACTGTAGTGTGCGGAAGCTGGAGCTTTAACTGGAATGTTAAATATCTCCCCCTGCTGGTACAATCTAATTGTTCATGTTCACTGTTGAAGTAGTAGTTCAGGGATTATTTCTGCAAGCTCTCCCTTTGTTGTTTCACCCGAGTTCCCATAAATCTTTTGCTAAAGTTATGATGAACAATTAAGAGAAATCCTTAATTAAAATCCGCGTTCCGCAGGGGTCGGTGCTGGGGCCACTACTCTTCACGTTGTATTTAAATGATTTGGATGAGGGGATCAAAGGCTTTGTGGCTAAGTGTGGATGATATGAAAATAGGTGGTGGGGCAGGTAGTGTAGAAAAAGGAAAGACTTTGCAGAAGGACAGTTATGAAAATACGTGGAGGAGCAGGTGGTGTAGAGAAAGCAGGGACTCTGCAGAAGGACTTGGACTGGTTGGGAGAGTGAGCAGAGAAGTGTCAGGTGGAACATAGTGTAGCAAAGTGTGGATTCATGCATTTTGGTAGTAGGAATAAAGGTGTAGACTGTGTAATACATTTTATTGAGCCATCAAAAATGGGCACAGATTATGTTGCCATATCCAAGCTAATTTTTTCCAAATATACATATCAAAACAGAACATTTGAGTATTATACAAACAATATGGACGGGCATGTTTATAAAAACAACATCTTAAAAAACAAACAAATAAATAAATAATGGGGGGGGGGGAGTAAATAATAAAAATAAATAAATACATAAGTAAAGTGCAGAAGGTGGCTACAGTACATAGGGAGCAGTTCAGTGCAATAATTCTTTGTGAAGAAATTTCTAAATGAGGTGTGAATCCAGAAATCGGAGATGCAAAGGGATTTGGGAGTGTTCCCAAAAAGTTAATCTGCAAATCAAATCGGTAGTAAGGAAAGCAAACTCAATGGAAGCATTTATTCGAGAGGGCTAGAATACAAAAACAGGGATGTAATGCTGAGGCTTTATAAGGCGCTGGTCAGGTGCATTTGGAATATTGTGAGCAATTTTGGGCACCATGTCTGAGGATGTGCCGGCTCTGGAGAGGGTCCGGAGGAGGTTTACAAGAATGATCCCAGGAATGAGTAGGTTAACATATTATGACCGTTTGACGGCACTGGGCCTGTACTCGCTGGAATTCAGAAGAATGAGGGAGAACCTCATTGAATCGTACAGAATAGTGAAAGGCTTGGATAGAGTGGATGTGGAGAGGATGTTTCCACCAGTGAGAGAGTCTAGAACTAGAGGTCATAGCCTCAGAATTAGACGTTCTTTTAGGAAGGAGAGGAGGAGGAATTTATTTAGTCAGAGCGTGGTCAATCTGTGGAATTATTGCCACAGAAGGATGTGGAGGCCAAGTCAATGGATATTTCTTTAAGGCAGAGATTGATAGAATCTTGATTAGTGCGGTTATAAAGGTTATGGGGAGAAGGCAGTAAAATGGGGTTAGGAGGGAGAGATAGATCAGCCATGATAGAATGGTGGATTAGACAATGGGCCGAATAGCTTAATTTTGCTTTTATCATTTATGACATAACTGAAAAGCATTGTGACTCCGCCTAGAGTTACAAAGATTAAACCCAACATGGCGCAATGCAGGAATACAATACCGTCCAAACCAAATCCTCGGAGAGGACCCTGCGGAACACTATCCCAAATTTTCTCAGTCATATAAGACACAAAGATAGGGTAGAAACAAGGAAGTGCAGTTGCTGGGTTATACCAAAGATGGACACAAAGTGCTGGAGTAACAGCAGTTAGGCAGTATCGCTGGAGAAAAAAGATGGGTGAGGTTTCGAATCTGCAGTTGTACAGAGCCCTAGTGAGACCACACCTGGAGTATTGTGTGCAGTTTTTAGGAAGGACATTCTTGCTATTGAGGGAGTGCAGCGTAGGTTTACAAGGTTAAATCCCGGGATGGTGGGACTGTCATATGCTGAGAGGATGGAGCAGCTGGGCCATTTAGAAGGATGAGAGGTGATCTCATTGAAACATATAAGATTGTTAAGGGCTTGGACAAACTAGAAGCAGGAAACATGTTCCCGATGCTGGGGGAGTCCAGAACCAGGGGCCACAGTTTAAGAATAAGGGGTAAAGGGCCTGTCCCACCAGCATGCTACTCCATGCGGCAAGCGCGACCTAACATGGTCGCTTGAGCCGTCTGGCCTCGCGGGGCCGGTTCCACTTCGATCGCCAGAGCCGCATGGACTTGTGCAGAGCTAGTCCCAACATCGTGCGGGGCTCCGAAAAACTGACCGTGTTCAAAATTCCGCACGGCAACATCGACGCCGTGCGCATCACCTCAACGTCGTGCCTCCGTGACCCTCTCTATGTGTCCCTCTCTATGTGCCTCCGTGTCCCTCTCTATGGGCCTCCGTGACCCTCTCTGTGTGCCTCCGTAACCCTCTCTGTGTGTCCCTCTCTGTGTGCCTCCGTGACCCTCTCTATGGGCCTCCGTGACCCTCTCTATGTGTCCCTCTCTATGTGCCTCCGTGACCCTCTCTGTGTGCCTCCATGACCCTCTCTATGTGCCTCCGTGACCCTCTCTGTGTGCCTCCATGACCCTCTCTATGTGCCTCCGTGACCCTCTCTGTCTGTCCCTGTCTATGTGCCTCCGTGACCCTCTGTTTGTGCCTCCGTGACCCTCTCTGTGTGCCTCCGTGACCCTCTCTGTGTGCCTCCGTGACCCCTCTCTGTGTGACCCTCTCTGTGTGCCTCCGTGACCCTCTCTGTGTGCCTCCGTGACCCTCTCTGTGTGACCCTCTCTGTGTGCCTCCGTGACCCTCTCTGTGTGCCTCCGTGACCCTCTCTATGTGCCTCCGTGACCCTCTCTGTGTGCCTCCGTGACCCTCTCTGTGTGTCCCTGTCTATGTGCCTCCGTGACCCTCTCTGTGTGCCTCCGTGACCCTCTCTATGTGCCTCCGTGACCCTCTCTGTGTGACCCTCTGTGTGCCTCCGTGACCCTCTCTGTGTGCCTCCGTGACCCTCTCTGTGTGTCCCTCTCTATGTGCCTCTGTGACCCTCTCTGTGTGCCTCCGTGACCCTCTCTGTGTGCCTCCGTGACCCTCTCTATGTGCCTCCGTGACCCTGGGCCTCTGTGTGCCTCCGTGACCCTCTCTGTGTGCCTCCGTGACCCTCTCTGTGTGCCTCCGTGACCCTCTCTGTGTGCCTCCGTGTCCCTCTCTATGTGCCTCCGTGACCCTCTCTGCGTGTGCCTCTGTGTCCCTCTCTATGTGCCTCCGTGACCCTCTCTGTCCTTACCGCGGACTTTGCTCCAACTTTGCGTCACTCACCCGACCTCCGCTTCTGGTTTGGTCGCGCTCGCCGCATGCAGGCGGATGCTGGTGGGCCCGGCCCTGTACGGGGATCACTCGACCTCCGCCCAACCCCCGCTTCTGGTTTGGTCGCGCTTGCCGCATGCAGGTCGCATGCTCGTGGGACAGGCCCTTTAGCCATTTAAAACGGAGGCGAGGAAACACTTTTTCACACAGAGAGTGGTGAGTCTGTGGAATTCTCTGCCTCAGTGGGTGGTGGAGGCAGGTTCTCTGGATGCTTTCAAGAGAGAACTAGATAGGGCTCTTGAAAATAACGGAGTCAGGGGATATGGGGAGAAGGCAGGAACGGGGTACTGAGTGGGGATGATCAGCCATGATCACATTGAATGGCGGTGCTGGCTCGAAGGGCCAAATGGCCTACTCCTGCACCTATTGTCTATTGAATCCTGACCGGAAACATCACCCATCCTTTTTCTCCAGAGATGTTGGCTGACCTGCTGAGTTACTAAAGCACTTTGTGTCCATCTTTGGTATAACCCAGTCAAAAATACTAAAATAGAAAGACGTTTGCTCGGTTGTAATATTGTTGTTTATTCATAATTGGGGAATAGGTTTATGAACTGGTAGTGTATTGAGGTTGGTTACCTGTCTTTCAAGGTGTCTGAGTTTATTGAAACGTTTGATAATGTAGAGTGTTGTCTACCTGAGTGATGAATAATCTGTCATATTCATGGTCAACCAAATAATGAGGATTTTGAGGGGAATGTACAACCTCTGCTTTGTTCTTGTAGACAAAATAAGGTGATAGCCACAGAAAGTTTCCAAAAACATTGTGAGATAAGGTAATCAATCTTGGAAGGGAGTAACAAATTTACGCTAACTAAATTAATATTTCTTCTGGGAGTGTAGACCTTGCAGAAATAGAAGGATCCAAACAGAACTGGAACAAAGGAAGCCCCTTGAGACATGGAACATAGAAAAGTACTGCACTGGGCAGGCCCTTTGGCCCATAATGAGTGTGCTGATTATGATGCCAAGATCAACTACTCTTGAGACACAGCTTGGAGTGTAGGATCCTTTAGAGACGTCTTCTGTGTGGAGGATGTGAGTGTAATCAGTGAAGAAGTTGATCAATGTGAAAACGAGTTCAGCCAACCGGAGGTATAGTTGGTGTATATACATCGTACATAGTGAAGAAGGTTATCAAAAATTACAGCAGGATTTTGATCAGCCGGGCAAGTAGGCTGATGAATAGTAACTGGAGTTTAATGCAAATAAGTATGAGGCGTTGCATTTTGTGAAGTCAAACCACGGCAGGGCTTTCATAGTCAATGGCGGGGCTCTGGGAAGTGCTGTAAAGCAGAGGGATCCAGGAGCGCAGGTGCATTGTTCCTTGAAGATGGTGTCACAGGTAGATAGAGTGGTCAAGAAGGCACATTGGCCTTCATCAGCCAGAGTATTGAGTATAGAAGTTGGGAGATTACAGTACAGTTGTACAAGACGTTAGCGAGGCCACATTTGGAGTATTGTGTTCAGATTTGGTTGCCCTGTTATAGGAAAGATGTTAAGATGGAAAGGGTGCAGAAAAGATTCGTGAGGATGTTGCCAGAACTCAGGGGCCTAAGCTATAAGGAGAGGTTGAGCTGGCTAGGACTTTATTTCTTGAAGCACAGAAGATGTTGAATAATCTTATAGAAGTGTATAAGATCTTGAGGGGGATAGGGTAAATGCACAGAGTTTATGGTGAAAGGGGAAAGGTGTAATAGGAAACCTGAGGGGAAACTTTTTTGCACAAAGAGTGGTATATATATGGAATGTTGCTATAGGAGGCAATTGGGGCAGGTGCTATCACTACATTTAAAGGACATTAGACCTGTCGGGTCTGCTCCCCCAAAGCAATATTCCAGCACTCACCCATTTGGCTTTTTTTTTTAACTTTAATCATGAATAACCTGGAGGAGGGGGGGGGGGGGGGGGGGGGAGTGGTGAGGGGGCAGGTGTGGCACTTGGCAGCTTGAGTGTCCAATGTGACTGGTGCACTGGAGGGGGGGGGGTGGGGGGGTAAATGGCAATTTTAAATTTCAACGATGAATAATTTCGAAAATATAGGTGGAAATGCGATGGGAAGATGTTTATCGCCACCACGGGAAAAATGTGAGTGGGATGTGTGAAAATAGGAAGGCGGTGGCCTAGCGTTTGGAAGAAGATATGAATTAACCAGATTGACACACACAGGGACACAAACAAGGCGAAGACGTTTAGTTATATAGAGAAGATTTGGCCAGGTACGTGGATAGGAAAGGTTTAGAAGGATATGGGCCAATTGCAGGGAGGTGGGACTAGTGTAGATGGGGCATATTGGTTACCATGGGCAAGTTGTGTCAAAGGACTGTTTCCATGCTGTTTAACTATGATTCTCGTTGCAAATGAATTAAAAATTGTTCAATCACAACTAAACATCCCCATTTCTGAAGTTTAGTTTATTATTGTCACATGAACCGAGGTCCAAAACTTTTTGTTGTGCGCTATCCAGAAAAAAAAAGACTGTACATGATTACAATGAAATCATGATTGCATGGCAATCATTGATGAAACACCTGAAAATAGTTTTTTTTCTGTTGAGCTCCCAGATGTCCTGGAGTAAGGATGAATGTCCTCCAAAAACTAGTCAGTCTGTGGAAGAGTTTTGACTCAAATCATCATCTATCCATGTTTTCCAGAGATGTTGCCTGACCTGCTGAGTTACTCTAGCACTCTGTGTCCCCTTGTGCTTTCTCCAGTGCATCCATAGACTCGACAAACTTCCTAATTCTCCTCAGGAAATATAGTTGGTGGTGTAACCTCTTGGCTATTGCATCAATGTGTTTGGTTCATGATGGATTGTTGGTAACATTAACATCAAGGAACTTGAAGCTCTCAAACATTTCCACTTCAGCACCACTGATGCTCATAGGGGCATATCGTTCGCCATTCATCCTGAAGTCGGCAACTAGCTCCTTCATTTTGCTGACATTGAGGGCGAGGTTATTGTCCTGATACCATGCTACTAACTCCTTCCTGTACTTCGTCTCGTCATTGTTCATGATTTGGCCCACCAGATTGTGCCCACACAGTGCAAACTTGTAGATGGAGTTAGGCCAGAATTTGGCTGCACTGTCGTGAGCGTAAAAGGGAGTACAGTAAGGGACTGAGAACGCATCCTTGCGAGGCTCTGATGGTGAAAATTATTGTGGAGGAGGTGTTGTCACCAATCCTCATGGATTGTGGTCTTTTGTGAAAAGTGAGACTCCAACCGCTGGACTGTATTCTCTTCCAGAAGCATCGACTGCTGATTTACAAGGATTCTTCATGCTACAAGCTAGGGGAAAACAAATGGTCGGCACGGACTGGAAGGGCCGAGAGGGCCTGTCTCCGTGCTGTAATTGTTATATGGTTATATATGGTTTATACATCACCTCAAATGACACCTTAATGTTACAGGGTGGCAGCATCTCAGCATATCAAACAGCAAATTCTCATCCATCTCAGTACAATTAACTTAGATCCAAATTATCTCAAGAGAGAAATGTCTAATCCAAATTTCCATGATGACTTTTGAAAATATTACAATGCCAGAACAATTTCATTAATGCATCCAAAATCAAGATTTTGGAAAATATACTCTCTTAAAATGGTGTAAATGCTTACTAGGGAAGCCAGCATCAGTGGAGAAATAAACAGTTAACATTTTAGGTTTATTTGCTTTCAACAGAACTGTATGTATACATTTAAGATGAGTGGGAGAAGTTTTAAAGGGCATTTGTTTTAGACAGTGAGGCATTTTTACACAGAGAGTGATAGATATCTCTTTGTGTACCATACCTTTAAGGCATAGAATGATACAGACCTAATGTGAGCAGGTTATTGTAAATGGGCAAAAAATGTTGGCACGGAAGGGGAGGTATTGTGCTGTACACTCTGTGTGTTGTTATATTCTCTTGTGATGTTCACTTTGATGTCGTTAAGCAAGCATTTGTGTCCCTATAGTATATATTTTTTAACCACTAGAGGGAATCCATCAAAGTTTATCAGTGTATGCAATATGCTCCAGCTTTAAAGAGATTCAGCAATTGACAATATGTTGAAAACATTGCCCATATTTTTCGATAGAAGCTTCGGACCTATCCTAATCACCTTAATCAGATGGAGATTCATAATGGTTCATTGGTACTTTATTTGTCACATATACTGAGGCACAGTGAAATTTATTTTTGTATACAGTTCAGTACAAGTATCACTGGATATAAGCACTTAGTTACATCTTAGATCAGCATCTCAGATACAGTACAAGCGTATAGCAGTAGTACACTGGGACAGTATACAGTCGCCAGTTTGCAGCAATTTTCAAGTCCCAGTTGTTGTAAGTGCCGGGATCTTGACCTCACCATAAAGGCCCATTGTCCTGGCGGTGTTGCAGGGTCGGCCTGGCCAAACGCAGGCATTGGTGTCCTCCGCTGCTGCTCCACTACTGTAGGCTACGTGCGGTCCATGTGCTCAGCCTCTTGGAGTTGCGCCCATTCCAGCTGAGCCCCAGACTGCTGTCGGGCCCATTGCTGTTTATCATCTATATCAATGATTTGGATGAGAATGGTCAAGGCATGATTAGTACGTTTGCAGATGACACTAAAGAGGGTGGTATTGCAGATAGCAAAGATGGTTGTCAAAAATTGCAGCAGGATTTTAATCGGTTGGGCAGGTGGGCTGAGAGATTGTGAATAGAGTTTAATACAGAGAAATGTGAGGTATTACATTTTGAGGTCAAATCAGGGCAGAACCTACAAAGTGAAAGGTAGGGCTCTGGAGAGTCTTGTAGATCAGAGGGATGTAGGAGAGCAGTTCCTTGAAAGTGGCATCACAAGTAGATAAGATGGTCAAGAAGGCTTTTGGCACATTGGCCTTCATCAGTCAGAGTATTATGTATAAAAGTTTGTGAGTGAGGCCACATTTGTAGTATTGTATTCAGATTTGGTTGCCCTGTTACAGGAAAGATGTTAAGCTGGAAAGGGTGCAGACAAGATTCACTAGGATGTTGCCAGGACTTGAGGACCTGAGCTAGAGGTAGAAATTGAGCTGGCTAGGACTTTATTTCTTGCAATGCAGGAGGATGATGTGGTGATGTTATAGAGGTGTATAAGATCATGAGGGGAATAGATAGGGCACAGTACATGCCCAGAGCGGGAGAATCAAGAACAAGAGGACATAGGTTTAAGGTGAGGAGGGATAGATTTGACAGGAACCTGAGGGGCAACCTTTTTACACAAACGCTGGCCGGTATATGGAACGAGCTGTCAGAGGAGGTAGTTGTGGCAGCTACAATGTTTTAAACATTTTTGGAAAGGTACATGGATAGGATAGGTTTATAAGAAGCTGTTCTTGAACTTGGAGGTAAAGGTTTTCAGGCTCCTGTACCTTTTTTCCCAATGGTAGCAACACGATGAGAGCTTGTCCAGGATGCTGTGCATCCTTTAGGTATGTTACAAAACTTACCTTCAGCGGCTCTGCAGTTCTGCCACTGGCCGTGTGCGCGACTTTGGGGCCTTTGAGGGGGGGGGGGGGGGGGAGGGGGGGGGGGGGGGGGGGGGGGGGGGGGGGGGGGGGGTTTAAATGCCGTTTTCTACAGCCTGTTGAAGTCGATCTTTGTCAGGCTGTTTAGCTGCTGAAGAAAAATCGATCCGACTTGCTTTTTATCAAGTTTTTTAAAAACAGCGCTGGATTATTTAATAGCAGGAGTAAAATAAAGATCGTCTTCTAAAGCTGTCAACGCCGACAACGGGACGGATCTCACGTATGGGACAAAGCAAGGTAAGCCGTTTATTTTTACATATAAAAGTGCTTCTTATGATGCCTTTAATCAATATTTCATGTTGCGAAAAGGTGATTTAGGCCCCATACGAACCGGCAGTATTTTTCCTGCCGATATGGGTTTAAATTCACCGCAAATGCAACGTTCCAAACGTTCCACAAAATCCTACTCGCAAGATGAATTAAATGCCCATTAATTTACGGGAATTAAACACTAAATTCCTTCCATTTGACCTATAAATTCATGACAATGAGATTTAAAAATCATGTTATATTGCAAATTCTTGTGTGAATGTTATTTGGACACTTAGGTTATTTAAAAATGTTAACCTTTTCTTAAGAAATGGATAAATGTTTAGATCTAGTAATTTAGTTTTGTAATTAGCTACAATTAGGTAACTAACTAATTATATGCTTTAATTTCAGGTCATCCAAGTAAGATTGTTTTATATTTGTTTCTGAATGTTTCAATCTATTATAACTGAAAATTTAATTCAGTTTTCTTAATTTTTAAGAAAGTTATGGGCTTTTGACTGTCCTCGATCACAGCTTTTGAGTTACAGTGGCTTGCAAAAGTATTCGTACCCCTTGAACTTTTCCACATTTTGTCACGTTACAACCACAAACATAAATGTATTTTATTGGGATTTTATGTGATAGACCAACACAAAGTGGTGCATAATTGTGAAGTGGAAGGAAAATGATACATGGTTTCCAAATTTTATTACAAATAAAAAACTGAAAAGTGTGGCGTGCAAAAGTATTCAGCTCCCCCAGAGTCAATACTTTGTAGAACCACCTTTCGCTGCAATTAGAGCTGCAAGTTTTTTGGGGTATGTCTCTACCAGCTTTGCACATCTAGAGACTGAAATTTTTGCCCATTCTTCTTTGCAAAATAGCTCAAGCTCAGTCAGATTGGATGGAGAGCGTCTGTGAACAGCAATTTTCAAGTCTTGCCAGAGATTCTCAATTGGATTTAGGTCTGGACTTTGACTGGGCCATTCTTACACATGAATATGCTTTGATCTAAACCATTCCATTGTAGCTCTGGCTGTATGTTTAGGGTTGTTGTCCTGCTGGAAGGTGAACCTCCGCCCCAGTCTCAAGTCTTTTGCAGATTCTAACAGGTTTTCTTCCAAGATTGCCCTGTATTTGGCTCCATCCATCTTCCCATCAACTCTGACCAGTTTCCCTGTCCCTGCTGAGGAAAAGCATCCCCACAGCATGATGCTGCCACCACCATGTTTCACAGTGGGGATGGTGTGTTCAGGGTGATGTGCAGTGTTAGTTTTCCTTCACACATAGCGTTTTGCATTTAGGCCAAAAACTTCAATTTTGGTCTCATCAGACCAGAGCACCTTCCTTCACATGTTTG
Organism: Okamejei kenojei; assembly: GCA_035221665.1. Classification (NCBI taxonomy): domain Eukaryota; kingdom Metazoa; phylum Chordata; class Chondrichthyes; order Rajiformes; family Rajidae; genus Okamejei; species Okamejei kenojei. Next base: position 168,424,510 of record CM069131.1, on the reverse strand, counting down.
CTGTGTCCCCCACATGGCTTGTGGCAAACTGCAAACGGGACTTCTTATGGCTTTGTTTCAACAATGGCTTTCTTCTTGCCACTCTTCCATAAAGGCCCGATTTGTGGAGTGCACGACTAATAGTTGGCCTGTGGACAGATTCTCCCACCTGAGCTGTGGATCTCTGCAGCTCCTCCAGAGTTACCATGGGCCTCTTGGCTGCTTGTCTGATCAATGCTCTCTTTGCCCGGCCTGTCAGTTTAGGTGGACGGCCATGTCTTGGTAGGTTTGCAGTTGTGCCATACTCTTTCCATTTTCGGATGATGGATTGAACAGTGCTCCATGAGATGTTCAAAGCTTGGGATATTTTTTGATAACCTAACCTTGCTTTAAACTTCTCCACAACTTTATCCCTGACCTGTCTGGTGTGTTCCTTGGGCTTCATAATGCTGTTTGTTCACTAATGTTCTCTAACAAACCTCTGAGGACTTCACAGAACATCTGTATTTATACTGAGATTAGATTACACACAAGTGGACTCTATTTACTAATTAGGTGACTTCTGAAGGCAATTGGTTGCACTGGATTTTATTTAGGGGTATCAGAGTAAAGGGGGCTGAATATTTTTGCACGCCACATCTTTCAGTTTTTTATTTGTAAAAAAATTTGGAAACCATGTATCATTTTCCTTCCACTTCACAATTATGCGCCACGTTGTGTTGGTCTATCATATAAAATCCCAATAAAATACATTTACGTTTGTGGTTGTAACGTGACAAAATGTGGAAAAGTTCAAGGGGTATGAAAACTTTTGCAAGCCACTCTAAGTCAATGGAAAAGCAATAGGGAACATGATGGTAATTTCAGAGTATGAAAATGGCCATCACTTTTTTAATACTGAAGATATGAAAGTGAATTAGGTGTCAAATTAAACTTCTTTTTATGCTTTACCTGATGGGATAAATTGCAGACTTGATTTTTAAAATCTCAAAATTGTGTAACATTGCTACATCTTTAATGATATTAACCGCCTTACTTTGTCCCTCTGACCTTAAAGCTATGCCCTCTGGTCTTTGACATTTCCACTCTGGGAGAAAGGTTCGGACTGTCTACTCTATGTACGCCTCACATAATTTTACATACTTCTATCAGGACTCCCCTTAACTTCCGATGCTCCAGAGAAAAAAATCCCAGTTTGTTCATCCTCTCCTTATAGCTAATACCATCTAATCCCCACAATGTTTCAGATGCACCCTGATCAAAATGGAATACATTTTTGAAACCATGAAGATTCAGACATAAAATTGATTTCAACAGGATTCAATTTTCAAAACTATAGGAATCTTGAAGATATTTTTGTCAAAGCGCTTTAAAAAAAAATTGGAAAATTAATTTCAACCATCACTCATCCCTTGATGGAAACTACAACTTAATTTGCCATAAAGCCAAGAAACAAAATGGAAACATTGATTTGTGTTGTCAGTGATACAGCTGTGACCTCTATAGGCAAACAACTCATTGACAATGATTCCTTAGACTCTTTACTGGAAGAATGATAGATTTCATCAGAAGGATCCACAGAAACATATTAAAGCACGAGGAGCTGCATTTTAGGAAAGTGGATATGGGACGAGAAAAAGTAAACTTTAAACAAAAGTTATTTTTGTGATTAGGCTTATTTTGTCTACTCAAACATTTTACACTGACTGGCTTCATATGTAAAGGTCAACAAGTCATACCAATGTCACTCCCAACATTCATCATCAAAATGTACCGTAAACATATCAATCCACATACAAAGATACAACTTTTATTTTCCACCCCTAGGTAGCAGAGATGGGGATATCATCACTTGGTACTCCCAGTTTTAGGAACCATTATTAAGAGAATAAGTTGCTTGGACCACACACTTCAAAACAAATACCTTTGTTCATAAAATTTAATGAGGACAGCAATTAAGTAGATTATCATGTACAACCACAACAGACTTACACATATTAAAATGTAGAAAAGGGATAGCCTTCCATCACAAAATACAAGTAACTATATTGATAGCCTATGATATTTGAACTAGCTTTATTTGTCACAGTTGCTGCTATAGAATAGTCTTCAAACACTCGAATTATTAATTTAAAAATTTCATCCCCTGACCATTAATACCTACAAAATGGGTGGCTGGTGCTGCTTCATGCATTTTTCCTGAAGTTGTTGAAAACATATCCACTATGCTTCCAGATGGACGGAATCTACAGCTGTGATGGCACCAAAACTGGTGGCTTTGTTGACAGTGAGGAAAGTTGTCAAAGGAACAGCAAGATATATGGACAACTTTCAGTTCCTTTGCATGGACTATGATATAATTTAATAGGTACCAATGCTTGGACTGAGGATGTTGCCATAACAGTTTGTGCTTGTCCCTCACACAAAGCGAATGATCATTTGTCATGGCTATGAAGCCTTGCAAACTACCTTGCTTTCCATGCATTGCCAGAGGGTTGCATTATTTCCCCATCACAAAGACTAGTTTTCGCCCTGTTGACTCCATATGCACCTCATGCTAGCTTGGGAAAGCAGCCAACATAATCAAGGACCTTTTCACACCAGACATTCCCTCTTCTCCCCTCTCCCATTGGGCAGAAGATTTGGTGTAACTTTCTAAAAATGTTTTGTGCTTCTGATGTTTTTGATTTTATTCCTGCAGATTACAATAGAAGCAATTGTGCAACTCCTGCATTTGCCTGCATCCTTGTTACTGTGACTAACTTGTGCAGTGATAGTGACCCTCCTTTGTGATGAGTAAGTCTAGTGCAAGTTGAGAAAGGGAAGACGGGTTTTTTCATTGAATTTTATTATTGATTAAAATATTGCCTGAAGAAATGTTAGTCTAGTGTCAGCTGTTGACAGTAGTTTTTCAGAATGCATCTAAGATTGGGTTTCTCATGGGGATGCAAAGTTGCAGGAGCACTTACAGTCTGGAATCCACCTGAGCAACTGCTTGTTTGGACGGTGCAAGGACACCATCCCCATTCATTGCTATAGAAGGGAACAACAGGGGCTAAGGTGTGTCCATTTATGTGTGAGCAGCATAGCTTTGTCTCCAGTCATCTTGATCCCCCTTGCCACTGGATCGTGATCTTGTTCTGTGAATCCCCTGTGACAACAGATACCCCGCATTAAAAGATATTCACACGGCCAACAAGGTGAAATTCAGCACATAGAGTGTCTGGCCTTTCATGGACAGTCCCAACAGTAACAGACATGAATGTCACTTCATTATCATAGCTCCAGAGCGCAGATGCTTTGATGTTGCGTTTGCCACACTGAGTGAGAGACGACAGGCAGGTTTAAATGCCAGGTTTAATGAATAAAGTGATGGGTATATTTTCTGTTGTAAGGACAAAATAGAAGAGGAAAACTATCGACATGGAGTGAGCTTTGTCATCAAGAGTGAGCTAATCTGCTGTCTGAGTGATTTCCTTTGCAGTATTAGTGAATGCATTATGACCCTTTGGCTCACTCTAACATGCTGAGAAGAGTGGACATGGCCCAACCCTGGAAGCTTCAAAACACACCTTGAAAAAATCCTGCTTTCTAAAGGAAGAGGAACTGATCCTCATGGACGACCATAATGTTGGAATGGGGTGGACCACGTGAAGGTTGCAATCTCCCACCCGAAACCATGTTGTGATGCAACTCAACAATGTGGAAGGAAGCAGAGGGTGGTGGTGGAATTTCAGACTGGACTAGTGTTCCTCAGAAATTCGTGCTAGACTCATTGCTGTTTGTATCAAAGATTTTAAATAAGAATATGCAAAGCATGATTAGTAAGTTTGCAGATGACACGAAAGTAAGTGATATAAACAGTGAAGATGGTTCTCAAAAATTATGAATGGATCTTGATCGGCTGCTCAAGTGGGGTGATGAATGGCTAAGGGAGTTCAATGCAGATAAGGGTGAGCTGTTATATTTAGGGACCCCAAACTAGAGCAGCACCAACACAGTGAATGGCAGGGTTTTGGAGAATATATGATAGAACACATGGATATAGGAATACAGGTGCACGGTTCCTTGATAGTGGTGTCGTAGATAAATAGGGTGGTAAAGAAGGTTTTTAGCCTTCATCAGTCAGTGTAGACATAATGTTCCAATCTCTATACTCTTCATTGAATATAGACATCGGGACATTATGTTCCAGTTGTACATGACGTTGGTAAGGCTGCATCTGGAGTTTTGTGATCAGTTTTGGTCATCCTATCATACGAAGGATGTTATTAAGCTGGAAAGAGTATAGAGAAGATTTACAATTGGCAGGACTTGAGGGCCTGAGCTACAGTAAGAAATTGGGCAAGCTAGAACTTTATTCATTGGAGTGAAGGAAGCTGAGGGGTGATCTTTCAGAGGTGTATAAAATCATGAGGTGTATAAAATCATGAGGGGAATGGATAGGATGGATGTACGGAATATTTAACGCAGGATAGGGGAATCAAGAACTAGAGGAAATAGGTTTAAGATGAGAGGGGCAAGATTTAATAGGAACCTGAGAGGCAACTTTTTCACTCAAGTGTGGTGGGTATTTGGAATGGGCTGCCAGAGGAAGTAGTTGAGGCAGGTACAATATCAGCATTTAAAAGACACCAAGACGGATAGGAAATAGACAGATCGGAAATATGGGTCAAATGAGGGCAAATGTGACTGGATGGAGCATGTTCGTCGGCATGGATGAGTTGGGCCAAATGGTCTGTTTCCATGCTGTATGGCAGTATGCTTTCTATGGTGCATCTGTAGAAATGACTAACTTTTGCCTCTAAAAATGATGTACATTTCTCAGCACTGCTTTGCACTTGATCGATTCCCAAGTTTTCACAGTATACCATTGAGAATATTTACTTTTGCATGTAAGATTAAAGTCAGGATATTTCAAAGGTGACAATTGCATCAATCTGTATTCTTGCACCTGCAGGTCATGGCTTTAATTATTCACAGCTTTTACCTATATTTATGCTTGAAACTGAGGGAGTTTGATAATCTTGATCTGGGCTTTATTCTAAATCATCACCACAGGAAAATCAATTGTTAAATTAAATGTATGTGTGACGACATGCATAGCCAATGCATTTAGCTAGCCATTAAATTATTTGCTAGCTGAATTAAAGGCCTAAACAAAACACCGATTTCCAAGATGTCCAGTGATTTCCTACAAATAATGTTTTTTTAATGTTTCAATTATGATATTTAATCATTCCAAATCACCATTTATGCAAATGCGCATAATTTACACAAATGTTGAGTTTATTTGAGTTTTAGCCACCACAACGTGAACTAAAGCAGCTAAAGTCATATTTTACCAGCACAAATTCCCAGGACCACTGCTGAATAGCAGATTAACATTTTTCTGGTGGACATTGGAAAAGTAACAAATCTTTTCTTCCAGATAGTGAGAATGATCAAAGCTAGCTGGAGAATTATAGGAGGTAGTTTGGTGTACTGCATGTATTATTTTATCAGGTGTTGCAGAAATTATTTCGGTGACAAATGTACTTTAAAGGAAACCAATTCATCTTGTCGTCCCAATAAGGAAATCATCCACAATAATCATTAAGATAGCCACAGCAAAGCGATCGTCCACCTTTTCCCTCGCTCTCCTGTGAAAGATATTACACAGTTAAATAGCATGGCATCTTGGAGGTGGGCTACAACAGTTAATAGGAACACTTAATGAGCAGCAAAATTCACCACTGAATGCATTGCCATCCCTCTCACTTATGGCTGACTCTCTCCTGATCTCTGTAAGGTACTTCGTTGGAGGTGAATTGGGAACAGCACATAAATGGCAGCCTATCTCACATCCAATGGATTAGTTTAAAATAAAGATCAGTCTGTACAATGGACGCACATTATTTTGTTTTATTGGATAGCTTTTCCACCTGCTAGCAGCAACTGTCACCAATCTGACAAATTCATTTCAGTATATAGAGCTAGCCTACTTGTTACTCATTGCATAGAAGTGTGTGGCTGATTCTTCCCTCAGGCTAACTAATTAATTGGTTGGTTTAACCTTGAAATCTGCTTTCCTTTAACTGCTTGCAGTTTTGCCAATTTCACCCCACAGCTCATCCCTGCACCCATGGGCCTTGGGGCCTCCTTCTGTAACTTGATTCTGAACTTCAGACATCAGTTTCAATTTTATCAATTTAAAGAGTGATACACAGCCTGCTTTGTTAAGAATGCATTAGTCAGTTCATGTGAACCTGGTTTCTGTTCAGTAACCATTGTGTGGGTGGCACAGTGATGCAGTGGTACAGATTCAAGTTTGATCCTGACTATGGGCGCTGTCTATACGGAGATTGCACGTTCTCCCTGTGTGACCTAATGGGTTTTCTCCGGGTGCTCCAATTTCCTCCCACATTCCAATGTTTGTAGGTTAATTGGCTTTGGGAAAATTGTAAATTGTCCCTCGTGTGTTGGACAGGGCTAGTGTATGGGGATCGCTGGTCGGCATGGATGCAGTGGGCCAAAGGGCCTGTATCTCTAAACTAAATACAACTAATCTGTTAGAAGTTTGGTAAATGTGTTTATAAATCTGTAAATGAGACACATGATGTAATTACACCTTCATGGGTGTGAATTCTCTGCCACAGAAGGTAGTTGAGGCCAGTTTGTTGGCCATATTTAAGAGGGAGTTGGATGTGGACCTTGTGGCTGAAGGGATCAGGGGGTATGGAGAGAAGGCAGGTACAGGATACTGAGTTGGATGATCAGCCATGATCATATTGAATGGCGGTGCAGGCTCAAAGGGCCGAATGGCCTACTCCTGCACCTATTTTCTATGTTTCTATGTTTCTATGTGATGCACGGTCTTGATTTAAAATGTCAACAATTCCTTCCTCTCCACAGATGCTGCTTGATCTGCTGAGTTCCACCGGCAGCTTGTTTTTTGCTCCAGATGACAGTATTTGTTTTCTCTATATTTTCATTAATTGTTTATCGTCTGGAACAAAGTAGTACACAAGCCCTCTGTAACTCTAGCTTACTTCGAGACACTGTTATGTATTGCATTTCCACTCTACAAAACTGACTCAGAACACCTCCAAATATACTACTTGATGAGGTTAGTTCAGATCAGGGACGGGCCTGTGGCGCAGCGGTTGAGTTGCTGCTTACAGCGCCAAAGACCTGAGTTCGATCCTGACTACGGGTGCTGTCTGTATGGAGTTTGCTCTTTTTCCGTGTGACTGTGTAGGTTTTCTCAGGTTTTCTCCCGCATTCATTCCAAAGATGTGCAGGTTTGTCGGTTCTGTAAATTGTCCCTCGTGTGTCGGATAGAACTAAAGCAGGGGTGATCGCTGGTCGGCGAGGACTCGTTGGGCCGAAGGGCTTGTTTCCATGCTGTATCTCTAAAGCTAAAACTAGAAACATTTAATAACTAAAAGTCAGTCCAGAAAAAAAAATAGCTGTTTGAACAAACATTTTTAACTACCTGCAAAACACAAAGTGCTGGATTAACATGGCAGGTCAGGCAGCAATAATGAAGGAAATGGATAAGCGATGTTTCAGGTCAAGGAAAGAGCGTTCACGTCGCGGCCCTGTTTCCACCAATCTTTCCACCACCACGCACAAGAAGCACAAGAAACGCAAGACGCAATTGTATTCAGATGCCAAGAGGTGTGTTCAACTCTGGCTGAACAATTTCTAATCTTGTGATGTGGACTCGATAAGAAGAAGGTCAAGACCCTTCTTCCCATCCAGAAACATCGCCTAACCATTCCCTCCACAGATGCTGCCTGACTCCTGGTGTCGGGGTTTATGGGGCAAAGGCAAGAGAATGGGGTTGAGAGTGAAAGATCAGCTATGATTGTAGACTTGATGGGCCAAATGGCTTTATTATGCTCATAGAACTTATGAATATGAGCTTATGATGCACTGAGTTACACCAGCACTTTGTGTTATGTCCAGGATTCCAGCATCGGCAGCAGGGCTGGCCTTTGAAGGTGCGAAGGTCTGTAGAATCATAGAAATACAAATAAAGTCTATTATAGACTTTATATCTCTATGGTAGAATGGAAAGTAATCAAAATGTGCGCTTAAAAACTGCCTGCGAGTTAATGGACCAAACAGATCTAAGCTACATTTTAATATAAAATTGCATACATGTAAGCCTAAGAAGTGGCGAGTGGAGTGCCGTAAGGCTCGGTGTTGGGACCTACCATAAAGCTGGGTGGCAGTTTGAACTGTGAAGAGGATGTTAGGAGGTTGCAGAGGGACCTGGACAGGTTGAGTGAGTGGGCGGATGCATGGCAGATGCAGTATAATATAGATAAATGTGAGGTTATCCACTTTGGCGGCAAAAACAAGGGGGCAGATTATTATCTCAATGGGGTTAGGTTAGGTAAGGGGAAGGTACAGCAAGACCTGGGTGTCCTTGTACACCAGTCACTGAAAGTTGGCGTGCAGGTACAGCAGGCAGTGAAGAAAGCTAATGGAATGTTGGCCTTCATAACAAGAAGATTTCAGTACAGGAGTAAAGAGGTTCTTCTGCAGTTGTATAGGGTTCTGGTGAGACCACATCTGGAGTATTGTGTATCGTTTTGGTCTCCTAATTTGAGGAAGGACATCCTTGTGATTGAGGCAGTGCAACGTAGGTTCACAAGATTGATCCCTGGGATGGCGGGACTGTCATATGAGGAAAGATTGAAAAGACTAGGCTTGTATTCACTGGAGTTTAGAAGGATGAGGGGGATCTTATAGAAACATATAAAATTATAAAAGGACTGGACAAGCTAGATGCAGGAAAAATGTTCCCATTGTTGGGTGAGTCCAGAACCAGGGCCACAGTCTTAGAATAAAGGGGAGGTCATTTAAGACCGAGGTGAGAAAAAACTTTTTTACCCAGAGAGTTGTGAACTTATGGAATTCCCTGCCACAGAGGGCAGTGGAGGCCAAGTCACTGGATGGATTTAAGAGAGAGTTGGATAGAGCTCTAGGGGCTAGCGGAGTCAAGGGATATGGGAGAAGGCAGGCACGGTTTATTACATAGAAACATAGAAAATAGGTGCAGGAGTAGGCCATTCGACCCTTCGAGCCTGCACCGCCATTCAATATGATCATGGCTGATCATCCAACTCAGTATCCTGTACCTGCCTTCTCTCCATACCCCCGATCCCTTTAGCCACAAGGGCCACATCTAACTCCCTCTTAAATATAGCCAATGATAGCGGACGATCAGCCTAGTACTCTTGATAGCGGACAATCAGCCATGATCACAATGAATGGCGATGCTGGCTCGACGGGCTGAATGGCCTCTTCCTGCACCTATTTTCTGTTTCTATGCTTCTAACAAACACAGGGCTGCCAACATTGGGTGAGAGTTGGGAGCGAGAAATTGCGAGACCAAGCCCGAGGGAGCTTAGCGACTGGGGGGGGGGGGGGGGGGGGGGGGGGGGGGGGGGGGGGGGGGGGGGGAGGGTGTCCTCCCTCCCATTTGTATGGAACTTTTCCATTTTTCAGCTTGAAATTGTGTAATCTGCTGCATACTGTAGTGATTCTTTTAACTTACACTTGAATGCAATATATATGCTTTAAATTGGATTAGCTATGAATAAGGTTAGAGTAAATTACATTCCTAATTACATTCCACAATACAGCCCAGGCTCTGATCCATATGTGCAGCACATGAATGATCTTGGTGTATTCATGTATGAAAATCAGATTATAATCAAACACTTGGCCCATGTTGGCCAACCTGGGTCTCACTGCACACCTGGTACTACTACTGTCCCTAACTCCAGTTGCATACCTTCTCTCATTCCTGTCCCTGAGTCCAGCCTTACACCTGGTCCCCTATTCTACCCTGATCATAGCTGTTTACCTGCTTAGGTTCCCAGTGCCAAACACACCCCTGGTCCCAGCTTTGATTGCACTCCTAGTATTATTCCAGACCTTGACGCTGGATGCACACTAGGCCTTGCTCCTAGCCCCTTTGCAATGACAATATATCTGGCCCACACATAAAGCCCCATATCTGACCCCCTGACTTAAACCTATTACGTTTCAAGTCCTACAGGTGCTTAGCTAATGCAGTAATCCTTTATGGGGCACTTCACAGACCAAATGATGGATAACAAAATTTGCTACATTCATTGGCTTCCTTGTTATCTAACATGCTAGTTCACTTTGTCAAATAAGTCATCAATTGGTTGAACACAATTTCCCATCCATACAATTTATACTCACTCAGCTGTATAAGTATTCTGATACCATTTCTTTCATTTTCGTAACAAACTGTCCCTGAAGTCATCAGGCAAATTACAAATCAATAACATTAGCCAACTCCTAAACATGAAGCGCTGAGCATTGGGATCCAAACATCATGGACAACTGGCCTCAGTTCCCTGCTCACATTCTGGCAGTGTTCTCCATCTGAACCAGGGCCGCGGAGCGTTTTTGAAAGTGGGAGGCTGAGCGATCACTGATCACTACCCAGGCCTTGGGGGTACCCGGTGAGGGAGTGAGCAACCAAGTGGGGAGAGGTGTGGAAGAAGGGTGTCCCCCGCCTCCTCAGGGTAGGCACTTTTTGAAATTTGATGTATTAAAATCATGTTTAGTGGCATTGTGGAAGTATGATTTCAATGTTTTTTGTAAAAGTATTTTTAAGAGGTAACTTTTAGGGTAATTTTTATCCACATAAATGGTGGTGGGTGTTTGGAACAAGCTGCCAAGGAGGTAGTTTGAGGCAGCAATCATCCCAACATTTTAAGAAAACAGTTTAGAAGACTTATACACGGATAGGACAGGTTTGGAGGTATGGAACCAAAAGCAGGTAGCGTAGCTGGGACATGTTGGCGGTGTGGGCAAGTTGCGCTGAAGGGCCTTTTTCACACTGTATCACTCTATGACCACATTATACCTCCACCATGCATGAATGCTTCACAAAATCAAGTGAATCGAGTTTTATTGCCATATACTCAAGCATAGAAACGTAAAAATAGGTGCAGGAATAGGCCATCGGCCCTTCGAGAGCCAGCCACTGCTAATTCAATATGATCATGGCTATTCATCTAGAATCAGTCACCTCTTTCCTGTTTTTTCCCATATCCCTTGATTTGTGAACTAAATGTAACTCCTCTCTTGAAAACATCCCAGGAATGTGGGCCTGCACTGCCTTCTGTGGCAGAGATTCCACAATTCCACAACTCTTTGTGCACAGGAAGTTTGTCCTCATCTCAGTCTTAACTGCCCCACCCTTATTCTTAAAACTGTGACCCCCTGGTTCTGAACTTGTCCCCCAACATGGGGAAACATTTTTTCCTCAGTTACAGTAAGTGAAAATCTAGCAGGCAAGCAGGATGCTTTCTCCAACCACCCCCATTTGAAGTCCACTATCTCCTTCCAAAAATCTTCCCACCGTTTCTTTTCTACCCAGTGCCTGGGCTTACTTCCAGCAGCCACTGGTTGTCCTCCAGGATTGCACCGAGCCGCAGCCTGATCCATGCCGTCACCTGGGCGAATTTGGCACAGAGACTCTCACACGGCAGCGGCGCAACGAGCTTCCGACGCCTTGCTGCTGAGGCTGCTCCATGGCCGGAACTGCAGTGAGGCGACTCGCAAAACACGGCTATAATCACTCGCCAGCCACCGCTCCCCGTCGCATCTGTGCCCCGTCGCTGCTTCTGCTTCCAATCTCCCATGGCCCATGCGGTTGATATGAGTTTTTGAAATTTTCGTTGATCACAGAATTTTCATGACAAGAGGGTGAGAAATTTGTGATCAGCGTGAGAATTTGGCGAAATGCGTGATTCTCACGCTCAATGCATGGGATGGTTGGCCAGCCCTGCCTCTATCCCCCTCTCCCTACCTCTCTCCCCCCTTTTCTCTGCCCCCCCCTCTCTCTCACCCCCCACTCTCTCTCTCCTATCTCACTCTCCCCACCTCACTCTTCCCTCTCTCGTCATCCCTCTCACACTCTCTTCTGCTTCCTGTCTCCCTCTCACACCCTCATCCTGCTCTCTTATCCGTGCCTGCCTTCTATCTGGGCCCTCTCTTCCCCATGGCCCCTTCCCCCCTCTCGCTTCCCCTCTTCCTTCCCCTTCCCTCTCTCTCCCCCCTTTCCTCTCCTCCCTCCTTGCCCCTTCTCTCCCTTCTCCTCTCATCTTCTCTCCCCCACTTCTCTCCTCCCCTTCCTCCATGCCCCTCTTTCCTCTTCCCCTCTCTCTTCTCTCTCTCCTTCCTTCCTCGCCGATCGCCTCCACCTCCCCACCCTCTCTTTCGCCTCCTTCCCCCTTCCTCTATGCCATCCCCTTTTCTCCCTTCCCTCTCTATTCCCCCCGATCTCCTCTCTCCCTCCTCTAATTTTCTCTCTCACTCTCCCCCTCTCCTCTCCCTCTCTCTATCTCTCATCTCCCTCTCTTCACTCTCCATCTCTCTTCTTCTCTCCATCTTTCTCTCCTCCCTCTCCCTCTTTCTCTTCACTCACCCCCTCCTCTCCACCCTCACTTCACTTCCTACTCCACCGCTCCACCTCCACGTTCCTCCTCTTCACATTCACCCCCCCTCTGTATCCCTCTCAGTCCCCTCTCTCTCTCTCCCCCTGTCTCCTTCCCTCTCTCTCTCCACCTCCCCCCCCTTTGAATGTCTCCTGTCCCTAGTGGCCACAAGCGTGCAACGCCTCTCCGACGCCTCCGACGGCCCGGGACGCTGCACTGCTCCATGGCCGAGATGCAGCGAGCGACTACCGGCCCCGACAAACCACTTGTCGCCAGCCCCCCAAATACTCGCCAGCCCCGTAAACACTCGCCAGCCCCGGCTTTCCGTCCGCATCTGTTCCCACCGCTACATCTGCTTCCATCCCTCCCTCAGCCCCGCTCTCCAACACGCGTGACCATGCAGTTTATCTGAGTTTTCTCTAATTTTCGTTGACACAGAATTCCTCACCCAAAGCGTGAGAAACTTCTGAATCAGCGAGGGGGCTGAGAGAGTTCTTCAATACGTGATTCTCATCGCTCAAAGCGTTAAGAGTTTGGCAGGCCTCAACAAAATTTGTAGATCACACCTCTGAAAAGTAAATAATTACAATACCACTTTTTTAGTGACTGTGAAATAGTTTTTTTAATTAACTAGAGCCTGGAAAACCAATAACTATTGGCGAAAAACCTGTGTACAGGCATTACATATTGGGCTTCAGCCCCCTTCCTACCTACCCTTTGGTTTCCTTCTTCACCATCTAAACTAGTTTTGTGTGTGTGTGTGTTTTAAGTTGTATGTATGTTAGTTTCTGTGCTAAGTGATTTGTGGTGCTCTGGAGGGAAGGAGAGAAGGGAGTGAGGGAAGTAGAGAAAGGAGGAGGGAATAGAGAAAGAAGGGAGGGAGGGAGAAAAGGAAGGCAAAAAGAGAGGAGAGGAAGGAAGGATGAGGGAAGGGAGGGAAGGAGGTAGGGAGGGGCGGGAACGAGAGAAGGGAGAAGGGAGAGGGCCAGCTGCGGGTAACGGATGCTGGGTCCGGCTGAGCTGAGAGCCGAGTTGTAAATTTTGCCTCCAGGGCCGGCCTCCCTGTATTGTTCACCGCATCTTCCCGGAGAGAGGGGGGGGGGGGGGGGGGGGGGGGGGAGAGGCCGGGGCTGTGTGCGTGAAGCACGCAACTGGAGGGCGGAGCGCTGTCCCGGGACCGTGATGGCATCTCCCCCTTCTTCATTCCCTCCTCACACCCCCCTCCACGTCTACCCCTTTCTTCCCTCTAACTCTCTCTTCCCACCTCACCACCCGGGCAGATCTACCCGAGCCGAGAGCAGATTACTCCAAAGCAAAGCTGAGATATTAAAGGATAGACAAAATTGCAGCGGGTCGGGCGGCATTTCTGGACAAAAGGAATAGGTGACATTTCGGGTCGAGACCCGTCATGGGAAAGAGGAACTCAAACCATCCTCCCCCACCCCCCCCCCCTCCCTCCGACACGGAGCGATCGAGGGCCCCACTTTTATTTAGGTAAACATTTCCTTCCTTCGAGGTTTTTTTTAAAACTCCCCCCTTACGATTTCCGTTCTTTTTCGATAGCTGCCATGACCCATTTGATGTCATCCTTCGTCCTGCTCCTCGTAGCTGCTCCTGGTCTCGACCCGCACCGATCTGCCGGTCATGCTGTGTGTGTTTGAGGGGAGAAGCGCCGGCACCAAGAGCGAGCGACAGACGGACGAAAGCAACGATCATAGCGCGGAATAGGTGACCACAGATCTTTGTAGGTGACATTTCGAGTCGAGACCCTTCTTCAGACTGAGTCAGGGGAAAGAGGAGCAAGAGATATAGACGGTACTAAGGACAAATGAATGGAAGATATGCCCATATCTCCCGCTTCCCTTTCCATTGACTGTCAGTCTGAAGAAGGGTCTCGGCTTGATCTATGACCATTGCTTTCGTCCGTCTGTCCGCGCGTCCGCTCGCTCCTGGTGCAGGCGCTTCTCCCCTCATGGCAGCTATCCAAAAAGTCGACCCGAAATATCACCTAGTCCTCTCCAGAGATGCTGCCTGATCTGCTGATTTACTCCAGCCTTTTGTGTCTGTCTTCGGTTTAAAGCAGCATCTGCAGTTCCTCCCTGTACAAGGTATGTGCCGTTTAAAAATAAAAATTTAAAAAACATTTAAAACACATAATCTGTTCCCACGCAACGCTGCGAGAGGCATAACTGAAGTCGGTCGGGGTTACTGAAATGACGGAAGTTAAGGGCCTGTCCCACTTGGGCGTCATTTGCACGTCACGCAGGTGGCACTCGAAGATTTTGTGAATCCCAAAATCCTGGTGCGCCGCGAGCAGCCGTGTGTCACTGCCTATGCCACCACGCGCCATGAGCGCATCACGTGCGCACAAATGACGCCCAAGTGGGACAGGCCCTTTAAGCTCCGGTGCGTACTACACGTCAGTACATTGTATATCGCAGGAGTGGACCATTTTGCGTGCTATAAGATCTTTGCTCCAATAGATCTTTTGATTACTCTAGTGCGGGGCCCCCTTAGCTGCGGGGCACAATTGGGAGCAATCAGTCCAATCGGCTTAAGGCCGACCCTGATCGGCAGTTCCTTACGTCTCCATTGTTAAGTACCAACTGAGCACTGATCAGTAGCACTAACTGCAGGAATTTGAACCTCTGTGAAGTTTGATAAAGGAATCATGTGCAACAGCAGGAAACATAAACTCATCAATATCATCCAACCTCTTAAAAGTGCAAGAAAGATGTTTATACATATTCTTAAGGAAAACTTGAGGAGAAAGGTTTTCCAAGATGGCTGAGGTCAACTTTGAAACTGCATTGTTTAGTTCATTTCTTGAGTATCATACTTCATTCCAATACAGAATTTACCAAGGAGAACTGTTAATCCTGAGTGAAACCGTGCCAAGTTAGATACAATTCCATTACTTACTGACGAGTACATGAATGGACAACAGTCAAAAAGTGTTATGTATTTAATGTTATTTCAGGAGCTTGGATGTAACTTGAAACTTGTGTTGCCACCAGCTGCAGGTGAGGAGGTGGTATGTGTTCACTATTTCATAACAATATTTCTTGCTTGATCTGTCCAGTACCTGCAGACACATGCAGGAACTACACCAGTTATACATATCTTTCTGATACTTGATTCAAAGAGGAGTCTTGGGCCATAGAGTCGGTTATAGATCAACAGTCGGAACGCGTAGTCCAGGTTGGGTCAGGTGTCTGAAAGAAGTTGTCATGGCCAGAAACGTACGATTTCCCCCCCTTCTCTCTGCCAGAGATGTGCCTGTCCGCTGAGTTAAATTCCAGCATTTTACTTAGGAGTCACGTGAGTGACTACGTGAAGAGCCCGCCCTCACGCTGGTAACGGCATGACGTCAACGCTGACGGCGGAAGGGAGGAGCTGCGGTAAGGAGCAGCTCTCTCGACAGCGGTCGGAACGGCCCGCAGGTAAGTGAACTTACATCGGGACGGTTTTGAAGTTACGCTGAGTGGCTCCAGCTTCAAAAGTAAAGTAAAAAATTAGACGTTAGCGTGCTGATTGAGCACAGATAATTTAACAAAAATGGAGAAATCGGGAAAGAAGGTTTCGCGGGGTGAAGAGAGCCTCCCGGGGGGTGAAAGTAAATATACGGGACGCGAACCTAGAGTGGACCCGGTTCGATACCGCTGCGCACTGATTTACCCGATATAGAATTTCCAGATTCTCCAGAAATTATAACCACGGAGGAAAATGCTCCTAAGGAAAAGCAAAAAGGAAAGCTGTGAGGCCCGTGGTTTCTGATGATTCTGATTCTGAAAGACCTCCAGACAATAAAACTATGTGGCTAAAAATGGAGCATATGGAGAAAGTTCTCCAAAATAATTATGAGACAATGGGTCAAAGTACCCACATGAATCCAAAAAATCCCCTGAGGGGTTTGAATATGATGAATATGGCTGTGGGCCAAGTGGGGAATATGATACTCCAGCCCACGATTTGGGTGGAAGAAGTCTCATGGGATGATATCCCGATGGAATTAGGGCTGCAGAAGGCAGGACCCTGCTGAAGTTGAAATGGCTTTGAAAAGCACGCCACAAAGTAAAAAGAAAAGGCTTGATGTGCCTGGGATAGCACAAGATTTTGCTATACCGAAGGAAGCGGTGAGGCTATGGAAGAAAACCTAGCTGCCCAATATAAATTATATGGTATCTCACCAGCTTCCAATACTGTGATGATGAATTATCAGAATCATATAAAGCACCAGGCAATTGTGCCTCATTGGAAGTGCCTACGGTGAATCCGATGGTATGGGCGTCTATGACTCCAAGTATGAGAGCCCAAGAACGTGAATTTCAAAAGGTGCTAAATTATTTTCTGCTGCCATCACGGCATATGGCAGGCAAATGGAGAATCTGGAAATGGAAATGGAAAAGATTCAAAAAGATACTTTGGGCTTATTGTGCAATTCATTTTATGAGATCAATTGCATGAGGAAAATGGCGATTCGGCCCATATTTCACCTAGATTTGCAAGCCTGTGTCAAGAAAGTGGAGTTCAAGCTCCTGGGTATTTGTTTGGAGAAAATCTGCCGAAACAGCTGAAACAGTTGGATGAAGAAGCTAAATATTTTAGCACTATTAAGCCTTTTGTCTTTGGACAAAGAAGAGCGTTTTCGGCCCGAAGGGGTTTTGAATTTTCGTTACAGAGGCAGAAATTTGTCACGAAATATTATCGTGCTGCGCAGAGCCAGTACTTCCTGCATTCGGGAAAGAGGAGACCATCCACGCTCTTATGGAGAGGGTATTAAAGACTTCTATCCTTAAAAGAAACTGTGGATGAATCTCCAGTTGGAGGGAGGATTGCAAAGTTTTATAGTGATGCCTGGGCTTAATATTACTTCTGATCGATTTATATTACAAAGCAGTTTCGGGAGCTATTATTATTTTTAAAGTAGGGGTCAATCCTCCTGTACAGAATAAACCTGCTTATGCTTATGTGTTTTCTGCAGAAGAAAGAATGGAGATTAATGTGGAAAATTGACAAATTATCCGGAAAAAGGGGGTAATTGAAAAAACTTGTGAACATAAGCATCAATTTGTCTCTAATATATTTCGCAGAGATAAGAAAGATGGTGGTTGTAGAATTATTCTAGACCTTACAGGATCTAAATAAGTTTTGTAGAATACAAACATTTTAAGATGGAGACATTCAGTACTGCAAAATATCTGATTTCAGCAGGTTGTTATATGGCTAAGATTGATTTGAAAGACGCCTATATTCTGTAGCAATTCATCATCTTTTTCGGAGATACTTAAGTTTTATTGGCAGGGGCAATTATGGCAGTTCAAAGCTTTACCAAATGGATTGAGTTCGGCTCCTTAGACTCTTTACAAAACTGTTGAAACCAGTTTTAGCCCAATTAAGAGCACAGAAACACATTGTAATGGCTTATCTGGATGTTATTCTGATTATTAACGATAGGTCAAGAGTCAGCTGAGCACTCAATTTCAGTTACTAAAGCTTTGTTTAAAGAGCTTGGATTCTTAATTCATCCATTAAGTCCCAGCTGCAGCCAGTTCAATCAATTAATTTTCTGGGGTTTGTAATTAACTCAGTGACTATGTTAGTTACTTTGCCAGCAAAGAAGGCAATGATATTTCGCAAATGTGGTAATTACCTCATTCACAAACCTTATCCCTCCATCCGAGAAGTGGCAAAAGTCATTGGTACACTGGTGGCAGCATTTCCGGCAGTGGAATTTGGGCCATTACATTATCAAAATCTTCAAAGGGACAAAGTAAGGCTCTTAAAGATAGGCAGGTCACTTTGACAGGCCTATGCAATTAACAAGGAAGCAGTATTGGAATTGCAATGGTGGGTTTTGAAAATGTCCCACAAGCTGCTAAGAATATCATGATTAAACAGCCTGAAATGGTTTTACAAACAGTATGCTAGTGCTCTCGGATGGGGGGCCACAGATTTATCTCTCCAGTTGTGGAGGTAGATGGAAAACTGAAGAACAAGTGTTTCTCAAGAGTATGGTATTAACTATTTAGAATTATTGGGGGCCTTTTATGGGCTTAAAAGCATATTGTTGTGCTAAACAAGGTCTGCATGTGTTAATACAGTTAGACAATAAAACGGCTGTGGTTTAACATTAATCACATGGGGGGAGTTAGATCAGTATCATGTGATTGTCTGGTCAATGAGATATGGCAATGGTGTATTGGTCGGCAGATATGGATTTCAGCAAGCTATATTCCAGGTAAGGACAATGTGGTAGCAGATGAAAGGTCCAGGATTTTTAAAGATAATACGGAATGGATGCTTAAGCCAGCAATATTTAAGAATATTGTTAGCCGATTTGGGTTGCCAGAAATTTGATTTGTTTGCATCCAGGCTTAATCATCAATTGCCTCATTATTGTGTCTTGGGAACACGATCCGGACGCAGTTGCAGTAGTGCGTTTTCATTACACTGGGGAAAGATGTTCTTTTATGCTTTTCCACATTTGCTCTGATTAGAGATGCTTGAAGAAAATAGAGCAAGATTCAGCTTCCGGATTGTTGGTAGTGCCAAATTGGCCAACTCAACCTTGGTTCCCAGTTATGCTGAATATTGATTAAAGAACCGTATATGCAGATTCCTAACTGTAGTGATATCTTGACTAATCCAGTAACCAAATGAAGGTTACCCATTATATGCATATATGAATTTGTTAATCTGCAGTTTTGACCAGACCACTACAGGAACTGGATTGTCGGACCAAACTTTGGCAGTTATTGGCGCATCATGGCGAGATAGCACACAAAAACAATATATGACACATATTAAGAAATGGGAAGAATTTTGCACACAGTCAAATATTTCTGATGATTCTGTGAAAGTTACTCATGTTTTGGAATTCCTTGCCAATTTGCACTTTGGGCAACATTTAAGTTACAGTGCCCATTAACACTGCACGCAGTGCCTTGTCGTCCTATTAGGACTTATGACTTGATGAAATCAATTGGTCGCATCCATTGATATCACGATTCATGAAAGGAATTTTTCACATGAATCCGCCAAAACCTAGATATACAGAAATTTGGGATGTGAGCATTGTACTTGCTCTACTTAGAGAATGGACTCCAATTGAAGGGGTTGCCATTGGATAGGTTAACATTGAAATTGGTTCATGTTAATGTCACTGGTCTCAGCTCAAAGAGTGCAAACTTTACAAATGTTCCGTTTAGACTGTATGCATGTGACTACAGATAACGTTGTCTTCTATGTTTAAACGATCTGATCAAACAAAGACCAGGGAGATCTGGAACAAAGGTAACCTTTCAGCTTTTCATATTTGACCTGCTTTGTGTGTGGTTAAGACATTTGAACCAATATATTAAAGTTACGGACACTTTTCGAGGGAAACGAAAAGACATTACTGCTTACCACAAAAAGCCACACACAAAAGCTTTCAGTTCAAACTATCTCAAAATGGTTGAACAGGTTGATGGTTTTAGCGGGAGTAGACATGATGTCTTCAAATCTCACTCCACCAGGGCGGCAGCTACGTCCGCGGGCGAAGGGGCGGGACGTACCTCTCGAGCATATTTTAAAAAAATCGCAGGGTGGAGTAAAGAAGAAACTTTTTCAAAGTTCTACAACAAACCTGTTCACACTATGACAAGCTTTGGACACGCGGTGTTGGGAGCACTATAATCACCTGCTTTGTTTGCTATTAATTGCTATTAATTGCTATAATCAGTTTGTGTAGTCACTGATATCTTTCGTCACTTGTAATCATTTTCCCTCAAATATAAAGAGGTATTATAATGGTCTTTCAACCATTTAAAAAAGTTAATTGTGAAAAGATCTAACATTTGTCTGCTTTCTCATGTATGTTTACTTAGCCGGACTGTCGTACGGATTAATTCTACGACATAAAAAACACAGAAAGCTTTTAAAAATCTTCACGTAGTCACTCACGTGACTCCGAAGTAAAATAGTAAGATTAAACGAGAACTTACCTGTGTTTGAAGTTTTGATCGTTATTTTACGAGGAGTTTACGATGAGGGATTACGTGTCCCTCCACTCCCACCCTCGTAAAATAAATGATCAAATGGTAGTTCTAATTCTTTTTATGAGCCTTACTATGTTACTCCGGCTTTGGTGTTCTGTGTTTTTCATGCCGCTGCTTTGAAGTATGCCGTTACCAGCGTGAGGCGGGCTCTTCACGTAATCCCTCATCGTAACTCCTCGTAAAATAACGATCAAACTTCGAACAGGTAAGTTCTCGTTTAATCTTACAATTTTTGTGTCTAGTCATGGGTCATAGATCTGTGTAGCATGGAAACATGTTATTTGGCACAACTTATCCTTGCCAACCAAGTTGGCATTCTGAGCTGGTCCCATTTGCTTGCATTTGGCCAACACTCTTCCAAACCCTTCCATCCATCTACCTGACTAAATGTCTTTTGAAAGTAATTATATTCACTGCTATAGCTTCCTCTGGCAGCTTGTTCCAGATATGGATTACCCACTGAATGAAATTATTTTCCCGAATTAAGCCTATATCTTCTAAGTGTACAATCCACTTCCCAGAGAAAAGGTCAGTGAGTGTTCACTTTATCAATGCCCCTCATGATTTTGCACACCTCAATAAGGTTATCCCTCAGCCTCCTGCATCCCTAAGCAAGAGCAACCAAATGCCTGGGTCCCACTTTCAGGGAATGGTGCACCAGTTCTCCTTGATCCCTCTGTTGTATAACATTCTCTACCATTTACTATGTATGCCATATGAAGTTACCAGAAAGAAATAGCAACCAGAGGATTGACAGATGTTTTAGAATTCTGCAAAATGAACCAAAAGATGAATTAAGTGCATCAAAGTATGAGAGTAAACTTGCGATCAACATAAAAGCAGATAGTAACCGTTTCCATTGTAAATTAATGAAGACTAATGTAGGTCCCTTCGTTAGAAATGGAAGAATCCATATTTAAAAAAATAAATAGTAGATCAATTTAACAAACACTTTAGTTATGGCTTCACAGAAGGCACACAAAAAACTTCCTCAGGGAGCCAAGATTCCAACAAAAAAAGGGGAGATTTAAGGAAATTAGCATTAGTTTAAAAAAAAGTAGGAGAAATGAATGGGACCAGAGCTGATAAATGGTCAGGTCTGATAGTCTACAGTCCAGAGTACGAACATATGTAGCCATGGAAATGGTGTATATATTGGTTGTCATCTTCCATAATCTGTATAGATTATAGAATGGTTCCTACACCATTGAAGGTTGTCAAATGTAACACCATTTTTTTGTAAAAGAAGGAAAGGGTAAACAGGGAACCATAGACTGGGTATCATCATTTCATTAGAATGGAACCAAAATGATATGATGAGAAGACACCTGGAGAATATCAATAAAATCAGCGGTCAGTATGGATTTTTTAACAGGAGATTATGTTTGACAAACCAACTTTGAAGCTATGACTGGTAAAACAGAAAGGAGATCCAGTGTATTTGGGTTTTCAAAAGGACAACATAAAAGTGTGCACTAATATTGTTTTTTTTAATTTTATTGAACTTTTTCAATAAAATAAAAAGAATTTAATAAAGTAAGATTAAATAGTAAGATTAAATGAGAACTTACCAGTTCGAAGTTTGATCTGTATTTTATGAGGAGTCACGATGAGGGATAACGTGAAGACCCCGTCCAGCACGCATGCGCGACATTCTTCAAAGCAGCGGTGTGGATTCACAGAAAAAACACAACGATTGAAATAAATATAGTAAAGAAAAAATAAGAACTTAATTACTAGTTGATCTGTATAATAGTGGGTGGGAGCGGAGGGCACGTAATCCCTCATCGTAACTCCTCATAAAATACTGATCAAACTTCGAACTGGTAAGTTCTCATTTAATCTTACTATTTTATTTCGGAGTCACGTGAGTGACTACGTGAAGACTTCGAAGCTCTGTGATTCCGAACCGTGTACCAGTTCATGCTTCACTCACTGTCTGAAGACCTTTGAGGGAGGAAGTATGTTATCACAATCAACAATAACCTGTTTGTGAACAAAAAAGGTTTATTAATAACAACAAAAAACAGAGAGCTCCCCCGGGCTTAAATTAAATATTATCTGCAGACTCTAAAATTCTATCTGCAAATGGAGCAGGTTCCGCCAGCGGCTTATTATAAAACCTTTGGAAAGTTCTTTCCCGAGGACCATCCTGCTCTGGCCAGAATATGGTCCATAGGCACGTCCATTCGCCTAGCCGCCGACGTGGATGCAGCCCTGGTGGAGTGAGATTTGTAAACATTAGTGTTGATTCCTGCGGACTTAAGCACCTGCTTGAGCCACCTTGAAATGGTTTGGCTCGTCACGTGACGATGGGGCTTCTTGTGGCTTATCCATAAGGCTTTTTCTCTCCCTCTTAAGTTGTATGTTGTGTCTATGTAAACGGCGAGATGGGTCTTGGCACACAGCCGTGGGTCAGATGAATATGCCTGGAACTCCATAACAGGAGGCGTGGTTCCTGGTCTAGTTTGTTTGACCAGACCCTGAATATGTAATGTGATACAGTCCAATGACTGTCGTGCTGTCCAGCCTCAGAAGGTGGAGGGATTGTACCCTTTGTGCTGACACTAGTGCCATGAGCATGACTGGTTTCAGGGTAAGTTGTTCCAGCGTGAGTGACCTGGGTGGTGGCCGTCCCCTAAGGTACGTCAGCACAATGCTGACATCCCAGATCTGAGTGTACCTTGGTCTGGGGGAATTAGTGTTAAAAATACCCCTCATGAGTTTGACCACCAGTGGATGGGACCCCAAAGCCTGTTGTCCTGCTGCTGGAACCAAATAAGCTGACAACGCACTCCTGGCTGTATTGATGGCGCTGTAGCTGAGTCCATCCCATTGTAATCCAACCAGGAACTCCACAATACTGGTAGCTGTTGCTGTTGAGTAGGTAGTTCCTGTTTTGGAGCAATACCGTTCCCATTTCCTTATGTTGGTCAGGTATTGTCTCCTGGTGGACTCCCGGTGGGATGCGGTCATCATGTTGATGGCGTCCTCAGACAGTCCCAGGCCCAGTAGAGGTCTTTTTAGAATCTGCAAGCCAGGAGATTGACTCTGTCATGGCACAGGTGACTAATGCCTGACACTGGGTGGATTAATAATTCTGGACTGCTGGGGAATTCCAACGGTGTTTCGACAGCCATGTCGAGGGCCACTGGGAACCATTGCAGTGTAGGCCAGTCGGGTATTAACAAGATTCCTGCGGAATCCAATTGAATCTTGCGTAATACCTGACTGATGAGGCAGAAGGGAGGAAAAGCATAGAAGAACATTTTCCCCCAATGCAGCGTGAATGCATCAACTGCTGCTGCCTCAGGGTCTGGTTCCCAAGCGACATACGTTGGTAATTGGTGATTCAGCCTAGATGCAAATAGATCGATATCTGGTGTGCCATATTGCTTTGTAATTTCAGCAAATACTTTGGGATTTAACATCCATTCGATGTTATCGTTAAATTTGCGTGACCTGGTGTCTGCCACTGTATTTTGCTTACCTGGTAGGTAAGTTGCTGATAACCAAATATGTCTTTCGACACACCATTGCCAGATTAGGTTGACCAAATTGTCACATGATATCGACTTTACACCACCCATGTGGTTGATATAAGCCACCACCGTGGTATTATCTAATTGCAACCGGACATGTGCGTGATGCGTATTAGATGAATATGCTTTTAAACCATAAAACGCACCCAACATTTCTAAGTAGTTAATACCCCGTGTCTGTAGGCAAGATGATTCAAAATTAGTTCATCTGCCCCCTGTGCTGGATTGCATGTTAGTTGCTCCCCAGCCCAAAGCACTGGCATCCGTTTGAATGGTTAATATTGGGTTGGTGATTATTATGGGACTGGAGCTAAGCCTAATGTTCCTTGTCCACCATTGTAACTGGAATGGATACAGCAGTTAAATTCATAACTCGGTCAAAGTGACCTGAGTTTTTCTTTAGCGCGTGCACTTTTGCTCTTTGTAAATTTTGATAGTGCAGAGGCCCAAATTGTACAGCTGGAAAGGCTGCTACCATTTTTCCAATGACACTAGCTACCTGCCGTATGGTTGGCTGATGATTAACCATTAGTTCGTTGCATGATTGTGCCAACTCTGATGCTTTCCCCTTCAGCAGAGTTACAGTCATGTGAATAGTGTCAATAGTAAATCCAAGATAGTCTATGGTTGTGGACGGTGTCAAATTGGATTTATCTGGATGTATGACAAACCCCAAAGTTTCAAACAAACGTTAGGTGGCTGCTACTGCCGAAATGGCCGTCTCCAAGGTTTTCCCTACTATTAAAACGTCGTCTAAGTACGCCATGACAATATGCTTTTGTTTCCTCAATAATGCCAAGGCAGGTTTTAAGATTTTTGTGAACAACGTTGGAGCTGAGGTTAGCCCATTTGGTAAGGCTTTAAATTGCCATAGGTGTTTCATCCAGATAAACTTTAGATATTTACAATAATCCTTGTGTATGGGTACTGAGTAGTAGACATCTTTTAAATCAATGCTTGCCAGAAAGTACCCTCTAGAAATCAATTCTCTGGCTTTTTCAAAAGTTTCCATTTTGAAATGTATATATTTAACAGATTTGTTTAAAGAAGTTAAGTCAATGATGATGCGACATCCACCATCTTTTTTAGTTTTAGTGAAAATATTAGACACAAATTCCAAAGGTTCATGTTTTGTTCTTTCAATGACACCTTTTGCTAGTAGCCTCATCAGTTCAGCTTGACCCTCTTGTTTCCCTTTGACTGAGAGGGTGAATACCCTTTGGGGTATATGCTGAACTGGCGGCATGTTTTCATGAACGAAGTCAATTTTATAGCCATGAATGCTGCTAAGTATATATTTGTCATTAGTGATAGACTCCCATGCATCCAAAAATAAATGCAATCTCCCCCTGTTAGTATAGAGCCCCTACTGCTCATATGCTGAGAGGAACCAGACCCACCTACCTCCATGGTTACTGGTGCTTCTTCTGCCTCTTCGCTGGACGATGAGGTGTCTGCTGGGCTGTAGAGGGCTGCTGTTGATTTGCTGTTGATGTTGATGTTGGGGGTGGCGCATTTTCCATGGGGTCTGCTCTGGGCCCTGGCCTAAAAAAGGCTTACGGGGAACGGTTGCGGACCCCGAGCTTTCACCAGTCCCATATGGTAGTCGGCGACTGGTGGACGCCGTGGGTTACTGCCGCCTGGGTTTGTTAGGTCTGCTCGGTCCCAAACCTGCCCTCACGAGACCAAAGGTCTTGGACTCTTCCTCCAGGTCTTTCACCTTTTTTGGAAGGTCCTTTCCAAAGAGCAGAATTGGAGGTTCTGAACCCGGTATTTTGCAAAGTCCTGCAAACTTAGGGTTAAGGGCAGGCTTGATGATTTCCTTCTGTAAATTGTTAATCTCAAATTGAGTGGTGCACAGCAGAGCAAATGTATCTTGCTGATTTGTGGTAATGTCCACACCATCTATGGACTGAGCATATGAAGTTATTCCTGCTATCAGGAGTTTTAGGGTTTTCTGGAGCTTCAACTCCAGGTTCCTGATATTCTGCCCCAAATTTGGCTCTTTACAGCTGGTACATTCAGTGATGTACAATTTTCTGGGGCTGAATATAATTCAAGAGCCTCATTGACCACCCGTTCTTGTAGGGGTTTTGAGGACAGGTGGTCAATGCTGGCTGCAAGTTTTGGCTCTAAAGGCCGACCTGCTCGTGGAGTGGCCACGTAGCGGTTGACCACACCCAGCAGCTCTTCCTGATCCTGTACACCGTGCGTACTCCAGACATCTTCAGCCAGCGACCCCTCTTCCTGACCAGCCCGTAAAGGGCACTGCGGGAGTGTCTGAGCTCCCTTGGCGAGTCTGCTGCTGCTCTCTCAGCAGATCTCGCTGGAGCAATTGCTCCATAAGCCGTTCCATTCGGCTTTTGGCGGCTGCCTTTGCCACTCTCGAGCGGTGAGGCATCTTCATCCGAATTGTCGGATACTGCCGCCCGGTTCTGGCTGCAGGTACCTCCAGCCCGCTGCTCGGCTCAGTAGTCAATCCTGCCGCCTCTCGCCCACCCTCCAAAGAACGCTCCTCAACGGGAGACGAACGGGGGCGAGCTACAGATTTCTTTCCTCTGGTCTTGCTCATTCTTTCTGGAACACAAAGCAGACCACAGAGAAAATACACACGGCCACGGTAAAACACTTATCTGTCGGCCCGACTTTCAAATTGTAGCGGGAGCGCCTTGAACTCCCGTTCGTCGCGGGTGCACTGCATGAACGCTAATGTCGCGCATGCGTGCTGGACGGGGTCTTCACGTAGTCACTCACGTGACTCCGAAATAAAATAAGATGAAATAAGTAAGATAAAATAAGTAAGATAAAATAAGTAAGAATTTCATTGTTCTGTTTTGTGACAATTAAACACTCTCGATTCTTGTTCTTGAATCAAATCACATGGGATTAGTGGTAACATACTGGCAAGGACTGAAAATTGGTTGTCAGTTGGGAAACAATAGGAATAAATAGGTCTTTTTTAATATGACAAGCAGTGTCTGGTGGGATACCAGTGGGATCAGTGGTTTGGGGTCTAGCTATTCCAATTGTACGTCAACGACTTTGGAAAATGTTTGTCAATGACAAAATATCGCCATTGTGAGGAGGAGGTTAGAAGAGTTTGAAAGAATGAGGAAATACACATCGGATGCAGTATAAAATGGATAAATGGGAAGTGGTGATAAGAAAATTAAATTTCTCTACCTATAAATTCCTTTGAAGTAGAATTTCATGACAATGTAAGAAAATGGAATATGACTATTGTGAAAATGGGGTTAGGCCAGTTGCTTTATGTAGAGAAAGTATTAACATAAACTCGAAACCAAAGGGATTGAATCTGCACTTTATATGATAAACTGTCGGGTTTCCAAAGGTGAGTGCCTTTACACAAAATATCTTGTTTATTTTGCAGAAGGTAGCAGTTGTAAAGAATTCATAACAAAAAAAAAGTATTTTATACATCTTCTGTAAACAGGGCATTGCATTCATCTGGATATTTGCACTTTCATATCAGTAACAGGACAGATGAATAGGGATGGCATATTGCACAGTTAGTAGTGTTTTCACCTCACAGCTCCAGATACATAACTTTATTTATGAACTCCATGTTTGCATGTTCTCCCTGGGTTCGCAATAATGTCCGGCTTCCTTGCACATCCCAAACACATTTAGGTTGGTAGGTTAATTGGGCACTGTAAATTGCCCTGGTATGTATGTGAGTGATGGACCTGGAATGAGGGAGTTAGTGGAAATGTGGAGAACAAATAGGTTTAGCGTAAATGGGTGCTAGATGACTAACATGGACCAAAGGGCCTGTTTCTGTTATTTATGTATCTGTGCCTTCACGAGCCACAGATACGTAGGTTAGAAAACCTACGTTAAACCATTGAATTGGTAAGATTAAGTCAGTGCCATTGTCTTGACTGGAAACATCACCTATCCATGTTCTCTATAGATGCTGCCTGACCCAGGCAATCAGAGAAGGACCCATATTATCAGGCAATTGAACCATCCATCTGCAACTAGAGAGCAGTCCTGACTATCTACATCATCGGGGACCCTCGGACTGTCTTTGATTGTGCTTTACTAGCTTTAACTTGCACTGAACATTATTCCCTTATCTTATAACTGTACACTGTGAATGGCTCGATTGTAATCATGCATTGTCTTTTCGCTGCATGGTTAGTACGCAACAAAATCTTTTCACTGTACCTCTGTACACGTGACAATAAACTAAAACCGAATACCCGCTGAATTACTCCAGCTGAGTCTTGCACAGTTTTCTGAGCTGGATCTCGTCGCCCTAGATATTTTTTTTGTTTAAATAGTAGATAAATAAAATTGTGTTTTGACCTGGAATTGTTTTGTGGTACCTTCTGACTTGGGGTACAATAGTAGTGAGTCTTTTTAATGTTATGCTGTTTTCCCCCATTGTAAATCATCAATTGGTGCAAGGTGCAATCATCTTATAAACTAAGGGTATAATTACTCATGACTATCATGGCAAGATTGATAGAGAATGAAGGTGGCCTACCTTATAGCTAAAAATCCAGCAAGTAACATCAGTTCTCCCATTGCTTATGCAGTCTGCTGTTATGATTCTTCTGTAAGTGAAGACAGTATGTAAAGCAATCTAATATCCTGATGCTATTCTTCCCTTCCTTGCATATGGAGATGGTCCTTGCACAGTTTATTCTGAATATATAGAAATACAACAAATGTAGAACTTTTAACCCTTTTATGTTAATCAGAAATGATGTTTCCTTTGTTAACAAACTTCTTAATTAATTAAAGCAAATTAGTTCAATAAATTAAACCAAATACAAATCCGGCAACCTAACCAATGATATTCAGCTGAGAACACGTTTCTGGTTTTGATCAATGAATGAGCCAATATTGAGATCCCCCTTTAATTCCATGGAAAACTCACTTGAGTTATTGAAGAGATAGGAGTCACAAGAAGTACATAACATTACAAAAATAATTACATCAATTCTCCCACAAAACATCAGCAAAGGGAAAGCAGTTTCAAGTTCATGTAGGCTACAGTATTCAACTTCTTTGGACCCTTTTGTTTAAATACAATTATATAATAGATCAGTCATAGATCATTCAGTGGTCTGTAAAATTATTCATTGAAGACATTTTATACATAAAATGTAAAGATAAATTCCGCACTATCATCCATTTATGTTTCATTTTCACCGTCAGAAAGTAAATGTCAAACTATGGAAATGTATCTCTGCATTCATTTCAATTTGTTTAAAACTCATCATCTTCTTCTTTACTTACTAGTCTCCGGAATAGAAGCAGCAGGGTTAAATTGCATGCCCCATGGATCACTGGTTGAGAAATAGTGTCGGGGTAAGTGAGAGAAACCATTGTTGTGAGTCAGGCTAAAAGCAAAGATGCTCCTGTCCCTTTCATCTATGACATGGTTCCCATTCAACATGTTCGCCATGAAGTTTTCTCTTTCTTCAACTGGTGTTTTGCTGATGAAGGTCTTGGAATTATGAGCATCTACATTAAAGTGCTTTTCAATGTAGCCGAGCTCCCTCTTGCTTGCCTTTGGAATTCTGTCCTCTTCTTTTGGCAGGATGCTGATGCCACTTTCATTGGAAGTTGTGCCCTGAGATGGGCCGCCGTGTGTGTAGAGGAGGCTCGTGGAGCGCCAGGCAGCAGGCTTACGGCCCCGCCGAGGCCGTGGCAGGCGGCAGCTCAGCCTCTTGATGTGTCTGTGCAGGTGATCAGAGCGGGTAAAGCTCTTGAAGCAGTGCACACACTGGTAAGGACGGACTCCTGTGTGTATCCGCATGTGGTTTTTTAAGTCATAGTTATGCACAAACCTAGCATTGCAATGAATACACGTGTAGGGTCTTTCCCCTGTATGCTTTCGCATGTGAATCTTCAGCTTGTCTTGTCTGCAAAACAATAGAAATCATCACAGAAGGAACAACAATGTGCGAGCACAAAGTTCATGATGTGTTCAAAGTTGTATTTTTAATCCTCTATCATTTTTTTTGGTACTCTTGATACAGTAAAACATTAAGGCAGTTCACACGGGCGTTAGCAAATTAAGGAAGAAACAATCTGCTGGAGGAACCCACCGGGTCAGGTATCATTTGTGGGGAGTGTGGAAAGGAATTGCCAACATTTCACATCAAAACAATGCATCAGGATGTGGTTACCAAATTAATAACATTACCAAATTAAAATTAACAACAATGGGTGGCACAGTATAATTGCTGCCATACAGCGCCAGAGACCCGTGGTCGATCCTGACTACGGGTGCTGTCTGTATGTTGGTTTGTACATTCACCCCATAAAGACGAAGAAGATTGGACCTTTTTTGCCTTCCATCACAGTGATGAATGTGCGGAATCCGTTTTTTTTGGATGTTTATGTTAATTTTTATGTAGTTGTGTGTCTTGTTGCTTTTTTTTTCGTATGGCTGAAAGGTAATTCGCAAATCACTGTACCTTTATTGGTACATGTGACAATAAAAGACCTTTTGAACCTTTGACCTGCATGGGTTTTCTCCTGGTGCTCCATTTTCCTCCCACACTCCAAAGACATACAGGTTTGTAGGTTAAATAATATGGTATAATTGTAAATTGTCCCCAGTGTGTGCAGGATAGTGCAAGTGTGCTGGAATCGCTGGTCGGCGCGGACTCAGTGAGCCGAAGGGTCTGTTTCCGCGCTGTATCGCTAATCTAAACTAAACGACAAAGGGAAACATAAGGTTGATGATTAATGGATAAGTCTGTGAGGTAAACGTTAATGAACACCTTAAAGGAGAGATGAAGTGGCAGAGTCTGTGATAGGGAGGTGATTGGAATCGAGAGCTTACAGCCTTCACAGCTGATGTCGTAACCATTAATGGTGGAGCGAGTTAAACTGGAGTATTCATGAAGCCAGTTTTGGACGGATGCAGATTTCTCAGCAGGTTGAATTGCTGGAAGAGATTACAAGGATAGGAAAGGTTGAGGCCATGAAGGAATTTTAAAAGAGGGGTGAGAATTTTAAAAATGAATAATTTTATTACTGAAGAAAAAGACAAAAGGTGCTGGAGTAACTCAACAGGTAAAGCAGCATTCCTGGAAATCATGGAAAGGTGATTGGTTCAGTCTGATCCTGACCCAAAGTGTCACCAGTCAGTCTGAAGAAGAGTCCTGACTTTGAACGTCCCTTTTCATATTCTCCAAGGATGTGGCCTAACCCAGTGTTAGTCTAGCACTTGTGTCTTTTTATGTCTTTTACCAACATCTGCAGTTCCTTTTTTCCACATTCTAAATTTTATAACTGGGTCATCAAGATTAAGGGTGGTGATTGAAGAGGACTTGATGCCACTTTGGATGTGGGCAGTGAAATCTTGGATGACCATGTTTATAAAGGTAGAATGATCAAGGTTAGCCTGAGTGGAGGTAATACAGGCATGAATTAGCAGAGGCAAGGCACTGTTGGGAAATGTAGCTCAGTTGGAATTAGATGCACTTAATAATGGCATGCAAATTTGTTTTAGATGAGGCAGTTACACTTCAGTGATGGCTCTGTCTCCCATCTGTTCACTAAGTCCTGCCATAAAGATTTTCTCTTTAGACATCATATGGGTATGTCATCATCCTTCACTGCTAACTCCAGTGTGCTGCTTTTGGTATATTTCGGGGCTGCCAACATTGGGTGAGAGTTAGGAGTGAGAAATTGTGAGAGACCAAGCCTGAGGGAACGTAGCGACCTGGGGGGGGGGGGGGGGGGTGGGGGGGGGGGGGGGGGAAGGGGGGGGAAGGGTGTGCGAGGGGGGGGGAAGGGTATGGTTCGTAGCTTTTGCATTTTTCAGCTTGAAATTGTGCAATCTGGTGCATACTGTAGCGAGTTACACTTGAATGCAATATTTATGCTTTAAATTGGATTAGCTATGAATAAGGTTAGGCTAAATTACATTCCTAATTACATTCCACAGTAGAGCCAGGCTCTGATCAACAGGTGCAGCACATGTAACTAGTGTAGCTGGGACATGGTGGCAGGTGTGGGCAAGTTGGGCCGAAGGGCCTGTTTACACACTGTATCACTATGATTTCATTATAACTCCACCATGCATGAATGCTTCAAAATCAAGTGGTCGAGTTTTATTGCCATATACTCAAGCATAGAAACATAGAAAATAGGTGCAGGAATAGGCCATTCGGCCTTTCGAACCAGCTCTGCCATTCAATATGATCATGGCTGTTCATCAGTAGCTCTTTCCTGTTTTTCCCCCATATCCCTTGATTTCGCTAGCCCCAAGAGCTAAATGTAACTCTCGCTTGAAAACATCCAGTAAATTGGCCTCCACTGCCTTCCGTGGCAGAGAATTCCACAGATTCACAACTTTCTGGGCGAAAAAAGTTTGTCCTCATCTCAGTTCCAAATGGCCTACCCCTTATTCTTAAACTGTGACCCCTGGTTCTGAACTCCCCCAACATCGGGAACATTTTTCCTGCAGTTACAGTAAGTGAAAATCTAGCAGGCAAGCAGGATGCTTTCTCCAACCACTCCCATTTGAAGGCCACTATCTTCCACGGCTTCTACCCAGTGCTTGGTACCTACTTTCAGCAGCCGCTGGTTGTCCTCCAGGATGCACCGAGCTGCAGCCTGGTCCATGCCGGTCACCACGGCGAATCGGGCGCAGAGACTCTCACGGCAGCGGCGCAACTCTTCCGACGGCCTGGGACTCTTGCACTGAGGCCTTACTTGCTGCGCTGGGTGACACCTATTCACTGCCCGGTCCATGTCTTTCAATGTAAATTTGCATGGGGACATACTTTGGAGGTGTGTGATGGTTCGGTCAAGTGAGAATAACAGAGAATAAGAATGCTGTTGTCTTGTCAACAGACGCGCACATAAGCAGTTGAAATTAGTTTTGAAATTCTCGTTGATCACAGAATTTCTAAGGACAGAGCATGAGAAATTTGTGATCAGCATGAGAATTGGGCAAAATGCGTGATTCTCATGCTCAATGCGTGATAGTTGGCAGCTCTGTATATTTTCATCAATGAACGTTACAAATCTTGGCCCTCTTGTTTTTTACTGGTATCAGTGGGTCCTAAAAACAGGAAGAACATTTTATGTTCATGGGAGGGGGGCATGCACTCAGGATCCAGGAGTTCCTTCCTCTTTAACCCATGGAGCCCAAGCGTTAAACCTGCGACCTGAAGTATGTGTTACCGATTGAAACTGAGACAAACTACCAGTTTGCTGAAAAGTTCACTGAAAGTAGTGCAAAATATGCATCTCAGTAGTTTGCACTCGACAACTGCTGCCAAATGTGGCTAAATATGCCAAATGTGGACTTTACTGTTGCCTGAAATGGCACTTCAGAAAGTGGTTATTTGGAGCAGGTGGCTGCAGAAACTGAACATAATCCAACATTCAAAGATCTGCCCATGGAGGAACGAAAGAAACATGCACATCTGCTCATAGTAACTTTAACTTTGGGGAAAACCTAATGTATCTAATAGAATTGGTAATATATACACCAGGAGAGGTGTAAAACTGGATATTAACCATGTAGGGAATTGGGAAGAAAGGTGGATTAATTCTGCCTTTGGCAGAGGAAAACAACATTTAGTGGATTGCACCCAAAACAAATAAAACACCAGTTGATTCTATAGTGGTGTCAGATGGAAGTGTTTGGCTGCATGCGTTAGCTAGCTGGCATGTGTTTGAAAGCAAAAGAGAATTCACACCTGGAAAATGCATGAAAAGCTCTTCCCAGAATGTTTCTACATTAAGCACAACCACAGGCAGGTCTTGGAAAAGTCTTGCAACAGAGTAAATCTACAGTAGTTCAACGGTAAGTTTGGTTTATACCTCGTTCTAAATTTGTAACTCGTATTTTTAATTGTTAATAATGACAATCACCCATTTAATGTTCACTATGATAAATTATAAATTCAGCAACATAGATTTAAATACACTTGTAGTCGGTAATCGACACTAAATATACAGGTTAACATTTCCTTTAAATTGGCAACGCTGTAATTCTGTCATAGATATCTCCCCCCACCACACTCCACCCCAATCCTAACCAAACTATATCTCTAATTTATATCAACTATACACTTACTGGACAATTATTTAAAATCGGCTAGTAGATGTAGTGTGGGTCAATATTCATCATTCAACCATAACTAATAGAAAATGAGCTACAATGCAAAAAGCTCTGGCTACAAACAGCATGTCTATTAGTTCCACCCATGTTCTATTTTTAGCAGGAATACAATGAACACAGGTAGGAGCAAAAGATGGAGCTTAGTTTGTCAATAAAATTAATCCCTGAACCTGACAGAATATCATTCCAAAAAAATGATGACCATCAAAAATGCATTTGGGCTTCGATCCACAGTTTATCTTCTAAAGTATGCTTCATGAAGAGCAGAGTTAATCGAAGAGAATTATTGTTGTTATATTCATAGAATAACTTGCTCAATATCAAATTGTTTTTACTGAGATGTTAGTATTTTTATGAGCTAACAATTGTCCTATTATTATCAGTTCCTTCTTTATCGTTAAGCCACATAAACTCCTACTGGATTATTTCAACCCTGCTTCTTGTTTCTGGTCACATTGAGGCATTGATACTGGTAGACCAGAATTCCCAAACTGGCATTAGGTTTCAACTGACGACCATAAGACCTATGAGCAGAATTAGGCCATTCGGCCCATCGGGTCATTCGATCATCTATTCATCATTCAGTTAATCTATTTTTCCCTCTCAACCTCATTCTCCTGCCTTCTCCCTGTAATCTTTGATGCCCTTACGAATCAAGCACCTATCAATCTCTGCCTTAAACATACCCAATGTTGTGTCACCATAGCTGGCTGCAGCAATGAATTAGACTGATTCACCACTCTATAGCTAAAGAAACTCCTCCTCATACCCATTCTAAAGGTACGTCCTTTTATTCTGAGGCTGTGCTCTCTGGTCCTAGACTCTCCCATTACAGGAAACATCCATTAATTCTGGACCTTTCATTATTTGGTAGGTTTCAATGTGGTCCCCCTCATCCTTCTAAACGCCAGCAAGAACAGGCCCAGAACCATCAAACACTCCTCATACATTAACCCAATCATTCATTGATAAGAGGGAGATTTCATTAAAAATACGCGATTTTCATTGTGAGGGGATGGGATAGGGTGGAGGTGAGGAGTGGGGGAGCAGGGGGAGAGGGAGAGGACGGGGTATGGAGGGGAGAGGGATTATGGAGGAAGCGAGGGAGAGGTGAGGGAGGGAGTTGGGGTGGGGAGGAGGAGAGGGGAAAGAAGAGGGTGAAGAGGAGGGGGAGGGAGTGCTGGGGGATGAGGGGGAATTGAGGAGGATAGGGGTAGGAAGCGGGTTAGGGTTAGGAGGGAGGAGGAAGGGGGTGATATTTGGGTTAGGGATAGGGTTAGGCAATGAGGGGGTGAGGTAATGGAGGTAATTAGGGGGCGAGGTAATGGAGGAGGGGAGGGGGAAGAGGGAGGAGGAAGGGGATGATATTTTACAGGTTATTGCCATTTTGAACTTTAAAAACGTCACTGTCGCGCTCCCACTTGCCGGCCGCGCTTGCGCAGTTGGGGGAGGGTTGCCGTGACTCGCATCACAATGGGGATATCTGGCGTCCCATCGTGAACCCGTCAGCCGCGCCTGCGCAGTTGGGTTTATGGGTGAGTGGTGGAATATTGACTTGGGGGACGAGGCTCAACGGGTCTGCACCTGGTCTAGTTATTACATTCTAAATGTGGCCTCAATAGACAACAGACAATAGGTGCGGGAGGAGGCCATTTGGCCCTTCGAGCCTGCACCGCCATTCAATGGGATCATGGCTGATCATCCACAATCAGTGCCCCGTTCTTGCCTTCTCCCCCTATCCCTTGACTCCGCTATCTTTAAGAGCTCTATCTAACTCTAACCGGCCTCCACCGCCCTCTGAGGCAGAGAATTCCACAGACTCACAACTTTCTGTGTGAAAAAGTATTTCCTCATCTCCGTTCTAAATGGCTTACCCCTTATTACTAGCGCCTTGTAAGCCATCTGCATTATATCCTTGCTTCTATATTCTAGTCCCCTTGAAATGAATGCTAGCATTGCATTTGCCTTCCTTTCTGCCAACTCAACTTGCAAATTAACCTTTTGGGAATCCTGCACCAGCATTCCCAAGTCCCTTTGCATCTTTATTTCCTGAATCCTCTCCCCATTTGGAAAATAGTCTACACCTTTATTCCTTCTACCAAGTGTATGACTGTACACGTTGCTGCGCTGTATTCCATTTGCCACTTTTTTTGCCCACTCTCCTGTCCAAGTCCATCTGCAGTCTCCTTGCTTCCTCAACACTGCTTGATGTTGTCAAGCTGGAAAGGGTGCAGAGAAGATTTACGAGAATGTTGCCAAGACTCAAGGACCTGAGCTATAGGGAGCGGTTGAGTAGGCTAGGACTCTATTCCTTGGAGCACAGGAGGATGAGGGCGATCTTATAGAAGTGTACGATATTGTGAGAGGAATAGATCGGGTAAATGCATAGAGAGAATCGAGAAGCAGGGCACATTGATTTAAGGCGAGGGGGGAATGATTTAATAGGAACCTGAGGGGTAACATTTTTACACGAAGGGTGGTGGGTATATGGAACGAGCTGCTGGGGGCAGTAGTAATTATCACAATGTTTAAAAAACATTTAGACAGGTGCAAGGATAGGATAGCTTTAAGAGGGGGTCAAACGCAGGCAGGTGGTATTAGCGTTGAAGGGACATCTTCTAATTAGGATCTAGAGTCATAGAGTGATACAGTGTGGAAAAAGGCCCTTTGCCAAACCCGCCCACACCAGGCAACAATGTCCCAGCTACACTAGTCCCACTTGCCTGCGCTTGGTCCATCTCCCTCCAAACCTGTCCTATCTATGTCCTCTGGTCCTCGATTCCCCTACTCAGGGCAAAAGACTGTGCATCTACCCAATCTATTCCTCTCATGATTTTGTATACCTCGATAAGATCTCCACTCCTCCTCCTGCGCTCCATGGAATAGAGACCCAGCCTACTCAACCTCTCCCCATATCACACCCACTAGTCCTGGCAACATCCTCGTAAATCTTTTCTAAACCCTTTCAAGCTTGACAATATCTTTCCTATAACATGGTGCCCAGAACTGAACACAATATTCTAAATGTGGTCTCACCAACGTCTTATACTACTGCAACATGACCTCCCAACTTCTACACTCAATACTCTGACTGATGAAGGCCAAAGTGCCAAAAGCCTTTTTGACCACCTTATCCACCTGCGACTCGAGCTTCATGGAACCATGCACCTGCACTCCTAGATCCCTCTGCTCTACAACACTACCCAGAGGCCTACCATTTACTGTGTAAACGTCCTGCCCTTGTTTGACATCCCAAAATGCAACACCTCACACTTCTCTGTATTAAACTCCATCAACCATGCCTCCGCCCACTTGGCCAATCGATCCAGATCCTGCTGCAATCTTTCACAACCATCTTCACTATCTGCAAAACCACTCACTTGTATGTAACAAGAATTACAAGTGAATCAAACCATGTAAAGATGGCAAGTTTGCTTCCCACAAGACACCCGTGAGGGAGATGGAATTTTACAGAAACCTTTTAGTCAATTATTTTGGCAGAGACTAATTTTTTACATTCAGATTTATTTCAGATGTGTTATCCCAATGAACACCAAGAAACTGCCTGATTGCAATTTGTGTTGCTGTCATGCCTAATCTTATTGGCAATGCACACATATACTTTCTAACAAGAATTGCTGCTTTCCTACCACACCGTTTAACTAGCTGGACAATCTTGAATTGCCAAGGCATAGGAGACTTTGCATCAGTGCTAGTCAATGTGATTAGTACACATGGGTTGGCATGACAGGGTGCGTCAAATAACATGTTTGTATGCTCTATGAGTCGATAGGGTGTTTTCCCATTTCAAAATGTGGGTAACCAAGCAAAATGAACTCTAATCAGTATAACACAAACACCAATTAACACTTGAATATTTGCTGAAAACCCTTCTCTTTCAGCATGCTTTCGGCCTTCTCACTGCAGTTTATTCATTTTATTTCCTTTCCCCCCCCATCCTCTGAAGCTTTATATTCTAAAGATATACAAAATTGAATTATGTAGTGCACAAATCGTTCTGCAGTCTAACAGTTAAAACCTCTTTAACAGAGAACTTTGTTCAGTATAAATACACAATGAAATCTATTCAGTCACAAAGAAAAAATGCAATGTTGAATCACGATAATTGAATATTGTGCCGAAGTGTAAATTATTGACTCCAAACCACAGCCTCTTTTGAAAACAAAGAACAACAAAGTCTTAAATTAAATATTAATTTTTGAAATTCAGTTCATCTACAAATCGCGCACAAGCCTTTTCCTACTGTACTAACGTTATTTGTTTAAGATAGAGCAGAGGAAAGGGAAATTAGGATAGAAACAAAAGGCAGGAAGGGCAAATGCAAAAATGGAAGGCAGAGGAATCATGAACAAAAAATAAACAGGGTCACAGGGCAAAATGTTAAATGTACGAAACATGTATAAAGACAAGCTGAAACATTTTGCATCATAATGCATGCAGTATTTGTTATACATTGGATTAATTAATCACAAAAATTGTTATAAATATGTATGATAAAAACGAACAGCTGCAGTAACTTAATGGGCCAGCCAGCATCTGTGACAGGAAATGGCCAGGCGACATTCTGAAAGAGGATTCTGTCCAAGATGTTATAGAGTAATACAGCATCAACCAACATGCCCCACTTAGTACATTAGTCCCACCTGCCTGCATTTGGCCAATATCCCTCTAAACCTATCCAAATGTTTCTTAAAGTGCAAGTCTTTGAGTGCAGGTCGGGCAAAGCACATAATTCCAAGCTCATCAGAGGAAGGAAGGTTAGGAGTGAGTGTGGGGATTGGCTGAACAATTAGATTGGAAGATTGGTAAATTGGACGATTAGGTAATTTAGCATCTGATATAAGCAAGACCTACTCAAGGGGTGTGGCCCTGTCAAGGGAAGTGTCCTGTGAGAAAAGTGCGAGTCTTTGGCTGCAAGTCTTCGGCGAGGAGGCTGAGGGAGGACGCCACACCAAACGCTGGAGAGGGAGCGACGAAAGAAGGAAATGTCAAGCAAGCTGATTCAGTGTGATGCTTGCAGGATGTGGGAGGTCAAGGACACCGCTGGTGCCTCTGGCTGCTACAAATGTGAGAAGTGCATCCAGGTACAGCTCCTGAAGGACCGTGTTGGTGAACTGGAGAAGTAAGTGAATGACCTCTGGTTTGTCCGAGAAATGGAGTCGTTCCTCGACAACTCCAGTAAAGTTGTTACAGCTAAGGTATTGGAAGAGAGAAGGTGGGTGATGGTTGGAAAGGGCAGGAAACATGGAATGCCAATGTCCCCGAGTGTTGTACCTGTACACTGCAAGGACCAGGAAGCAAGTGGGCAAGATCATCTCTGACCCCTCTCACCCTGGCCACAAACTCTTTGAATCACTTCCCTCTGGAAGGTGACTCCGGATTGTCAAAGCGGTCACAGCCAGACATAAAAACAGTTTTTATCCACGAGTAGTTGCTCTGCTCAACAGCCATAAAATCTGTAGCCTCCCTTTGATCTGGTATTGTGTTGGTTCACATGCTTGATCAATGGTGTTTTATCATTAATGTTTTATTATTATTAATGTTTAATGTTTTCTGAGTAATTCGTAACTGTCACTATGTCATGTTGTTACTTGTGGGCGGAGCACCAAGGCAAATTCCTTGTATGTGAATACTTGGCCTATAAACTTACTTACCTCTTGAGAACAGGTTCACCCACTTAGAAGCTGTTGGGACAGAAGCCGTTAACACACTGAGTGGCGGACTGGCTTGCGAAGCAAAAAGTGCTGTTGAGCCAAAACCAAAGAGGCTGAAGCCGTGGTAGTTGGAGACTCCGTTGTGAGAGGTACGGACAGGGGTTTCTGCGGCAACAGACGGGATTCAAGGATGGAGTGCTGCCTCCCTGGTTCCAGGATGTTACGGACAGAGTGCAGAAAATCCTCAAGGGCGAAGATGAACAGCCGGAAGTGGTCGTGCATGTCGGCACAAATTATGTCGGAAAGAAGGGGATGAATATTCTGCAGCATGACTTTAGAGAGCTCCGAAAAATGCTGAAAAGTAGGACCTCCAAGGTGGTTATCTCCAGTTTGCTTCCAGTTTTTCGTGCTGGCGAGAGCAGGAACAGGGAGATACGGGACCTAAATGTGTGGCTGAGGAACTGGTGCAGGGGGCAGGGATTTAGATTCTTAGATCACTGGGATCTGTTTTGGAGTAAGGGGGAACTGTACAAAAGGGAAGGATTGCACCTTAACAGGTGGGGGACCAGCATTCTGGCAGGCAGGATTGCCACTGCTGCACAGGTGGTTTTAAACTAAATAAGAACAGGTTGAATGAGTGGGCAGATGCGTGGCAGATGCAGTATAATATAGATAAATGTGAGGTTATCCACTTTGGCGGCAAAAATATGGGGGCAGATTATTCTCAATGGGGTTAGGTAAGGGGGAGGTGCAGCAAGACCTGGGTGTCCTTGTACACCAGTCACTGAAAGTTGGCGTGCAGGTACAGCAGGCAGTGAAGAAAGCTAATGGAATGTTGGCCTTCATAACAAGAGGATTTCAGTATAGGAGTAAAGAGTTTCTTCTGCAGTTGCATAGGGCTCTGGTGAGACCACATCTGGAGTATTGTGTACAGTTTTGGTCTCCTAATTTGAGGAAGGACATCCTTGTGATTGAGGCAGTGCAACGTAGGTTCACGAGATTGATCCCTGGGATGGCGGGACTGCCATATGAGGAAAGATTGAAAA
Organism: Okamejei kenojei; assembly: GCA_035221665.1. Lineage (NCBI taxonomy): Eukaryota > Metazoa > Chordata > Chondrichthyes > Rajiformes > Rajidae > Okamejei > Okamejei kenojei. Next base: position 168,383,618 of record CM069131.1, on the reverse strand, counting down.
GACTAGGCTTGTATTCACTGGAGTTTAGAAGGATGAGGGGGAATCTTATAGAAACATACAATGTTGGGTGAGTCCAGAACCAGGGGCCACAGTCTTAGAATAGAGGGAAGGCCATTTAAGACTGAGGTGAGAAAAAAACGTTTTCACCCAGAGAGTTGTGAATTTGTGGAATTCCCTGCCACAGAGGTCAGTGGAGGCCAAATCACTGGATGGATTTAAGACAGAGTTAGATAGAGCTCTAAGGGCTGGTGGAATCAAGGGATATGGGGAGAAGGCAGGCACGGGTTATTGATTGGGGACAATCAGCCAAGATCACAATGAATGGCGTTGCTGGCTTGAAGGGCCGAATGACCTCCTCCTATTTTCTATGTTTCTAATGTTGTGATAGTACCTGCAGCTGTCACCGAGTCATAGAGTGATACAGTATGGAAACGGGCCCTTTGGCCCAACGTGTCCACACCGGCCAACATGTCCCTGCTACACTAGTCCCACCTGCCTGTGCTTGGTCCATATCCTTCCAAACCTAACATATCCATGTACCTGTAACTGTTTCTTAAACGTTGGGATAGTCCCAGCCTCAATTACCTCATCTGGCAGCTTGTTCCATACACCCACCACCCTTTTGAGTGAAAAAGTTACCCCTCGGATTCCTATTAAATCTTTTCTCCTTCACCTTGAACCTATGTCCTCTGGTCCTAGATTCCCCAAGTCTGGGCAAGAGACTCTGTGCATCTACCCGATCTATTCCTCTCGTGGTTTTGTGCACCTCTCTATAAGATCACCCCTCATCCTAGGGGTGCTGCATGAAGGTTGCCTCAGCCTACAGTCTGTCTGTTTTTTTTTCATCTTTTTTAAATGTTTTAGTTTGTTTAAAAGTATGTTGAGGAGGTTACTTTAGTTTCTCTATGTGGGGGTAGGGTAAGGGGGAAACTGTCTCCCAGTTGCCTCCTGGCGAGGATGCGACTATTCTCCGAGTTGTGTCCTCGCCCGCCTCCTACCGCCTACCACCTGGATTGGTGCGGCCTTTCCTGTCGGGACCGGACCAGAACTCCAGCAGCAGCAGCAGCAGCAGCAGCAGTGGCGCAGCGCTAGATATTTCGCGGAGCGGGCGATGCCTCACCTGGGATCGCTGTTTGAAGCTCCGGAGTGCTGGGCCTGCTGCAGCAACATTGCGGGGCTGTGGTTTGTACAGCTTCCAGCGTGGGCGGCGCTTACTTCAACATCGCGGTGCCCTGGGGCCATTTGCCGAGGGCCACCAGCGTGGGTCTCCGCTCGGCGCGGCCTGTGGACTTCGGGAGCTGCGGACTCCGGTAGGAAGTGGTCGATTCGGAGGTCCAAGCCGCTGAGGTTGTTCTCCCGTTCCATCATCCTGGTGAGAGGGCCGGAGCATTGGGCCGCACGTAGTAGCGACTGTGGAGGGCTCGGGAGGCCCCGACCACAGGTGTACATCAAAGAACATCAAAGAGGAGGATGGCTGAACTTCGGGCCTTCCCTCACAGTAGGAAACTTTGATTCCACTGTGCAGGGGATGTTTATGTTAAAATACTATCGTGTTGTTTTTTTTTATTCATAAGGCTGTATGGTGACCCCAAATATCACTGTACCAATTGGTGCATGTGACAATAAATGTCTCTTGAATCCTCCTGCTTCCAAGGAATAGAGACCCAGCCTACTTAACCTAATCTGTCCATTTCCCTCCACAGACACTGAGTTCCTCCAGCATTTTGTTATTTGTTCATGATTCCAACATGTATAGGATGTTGATGAGAACTGCACATGGAATGTCGTTAGCAGTTCAGTTCACCATACTATAACAAAGATATGATTAAACTGTACGAGGTGTACAAAAGGTTCACAAGGATGTTGCAGGAACCAGTGGGCTTGAGTTATGAGGGGAGATGGGATACGTTGAGACTGTTTTCCTTGGAGCGAAGGTGGCTAAGGGGTGACCCAGTTGAGGTTTATAATATCATGAGGGGCATAAATAAAGTGGTCAGTCTTTTTCCTGGGGCAGGAGAGTCTAAAACTAGAAGTCATAGGTTTAATTTGATAAAAGATTTAAAAAGAACCCGAGGGGCAAGTTTTGATGGGTATATGGAATGAGCTGCCAGAGAAAGTGGCCGATGCAGGTACAATTATAACATTTACAGACATTTGGACATGCTCATGAATAGGTAAAAGTTTAGGGGGATATGGGCCAAATGGCAATAGTTCAGGAAGGCACCTTGGCCTGATGGGTTGGTTTGAAAAGCCGGTTTCTGCGTTGTATAACCCTATGACTCCACATATTAATACACTTTAAACATGCAACAAGTTTAAATCATGTTTCTGACATGGCCTGAGGAAACAGACATAAAAATTGTTTTAAAAAAAATAAACAAGTGTTTATGAAGTTATCAGATTATCACAAAAATACTGGTTGACTAACCATCTTTTAAGGAAGAATGGGTTAATACCATGACTTCACTGCATGTGAAAACAAGCAAATAATTTAGTTACATCAAATTCCTATAAAACAATTAAGAATTGCCAAGACATTCCAGCCTTTCAACAACATCCACTTACCAAGAATGAATAATTTTACAAACTTCCAGAGAGACAATTCAACATTTATTAGTCTTATTTATCATATTTATATTTATTTTTAAAGTTTCAAAGGCCCTTCCTTGTATTTAGCTGCACAATAGATTTTGTAAAAACTCATCGCTCAAAACTCTGCAGATTTCAAGAGTTCATTGAAAACTACAAATTATGACCACTGTCACATTTCAATGAGAACCAAACAGTTCTGAAGTGCAAAGGAGGTCGACGGTGGAAAATTGGGAAGGATTTATAGACAAGGAATATTTCAGGTTGATGAGTTTTCAGTCAGAAGCTGAGTTAAGTAACTAAATTCTCAACATACGAATCGGCTTCAGTATACGTACGTACACATTATATTCTGGAATGGTGATGGCTGAACTAATTCAGATGTACATCAAAATTAATCCTTATTCACAACTCCTAATAGATAAATGGCATTATCAACAAAGTTCGAATCATATAATCTGCACTTAATTGTACTGCCTTTTAGACAATACACAATAGGTACAGGAGTAGGCTCTTAGAGCCAGCACCGCCATTGAATGTGATCATGGCTGACCATCCACAATCAGTACCCCATTCCTGCCTTCTCCCCAGATCCCCTGACTCCGCTATCTTTAAGAGCCCTATCTAGCTCTCTCTTGAAAGTATCCAGAGAACCGGCCTCCACTGCCCTCTGAGGCTGAGAATTCCACAGACTCACAACTCTCTGTGTGAAAATGTGTTACCTCATCTCCGTTCTAAATGGCTTACCCCGTATTCTTAAACTATGACCCCTGGTTCTGGACTCCCCCAACATTGGGAACATGTTTCCTGCCTCTAGCGTGTCCAAACCCTTAATAATCTTATATGTTTCAATAATATCCCCTCTCGTCCTTCTAAATTCCAGAATATACAAGCCCAGCAGCTCCATTCTCCCAGCATATGACAGTCCTGCCATCCCTGGAATTAACCTTGTAAACCTATGCTACACTCCCTCAATAGCAAGAATGTCCTTCCTCAAATTTGGAGACCAAAACTGCACACAATACTCCAGATGTGGTCTCACTAGGGCCCTGTACAACTGCAGAAGGACCTCTTTGCTCCTAATCCCACTACTCTTAAACTCACTACTATTGGCAAATCCTTACTATCAACATAATGGGGGGCCATTACTGACCAGAATCCACCATAAGCCTTGCTCTGACCACTCTTTTAACAGCTTGATGACATATGGGCTATCAGAGGTACGTGGTGGACTGCCTGTTATATGCATGCAGAACCTCCAATGGCTGTGTTTCATATTTCTCCTGCAGGTGACCTTCCACCCTTCGGCTCCTACACCTCACTTTGCTTCATCCACGATTGTCATGCTGCATCTCACAACTTGGCCCCAGCACTTTAATTGTCAACCACAATGCCCATGACCACCATTCCTTCCCCAATGCTCCAATGCGAACCACATCTCCTACATCCCTACATGCAAATCTCTACATACAAATGTTTAAGAAACATTTGGACATCGATAAAACATGGTTTAGATGGATAAGGACCAAATACAGGCAGGTGGGACTGGTGTAGATGGGGCATGTTGGTCAATATGGGCAAGTTGGGCTGAAGGCCCTGTTTCCACCCTGCATGATCCAAATAATGTCTGTCCTGGTAAAGTCATATTGCACAGAAACAGGCTCTCCGGCCCATGCTGAACCAGATACCCCGTCTACACTAGTCCCACCTGCCTGCGTTTGGCCTGTGTCCCTCTAGACCGTTCCTATTCATGTACCTGTCCAAATGTCTTCTAAAAGTTGTTATAGTACCTGCCTCAACTACTTCACCTGGCAGCTCATGCCATAGGCCCTCAATCATGTGTGTGAAAAAGATCTTGGGTTTCTATTAAATCTTTCCCTTCACGCCTGATCAGCAGACCAAAGCCGCAATACAACCACTGATCCCACCCCGCAACTCCTTACTTTATACATATGGTCATGGATGCACTAAGCAAAGACCATGTCGTGCCTGGACAAGTTATGGTAAATGGCTACAAAAATAAATTATCAGAATGACGGAGATTACATCTTCCAGAATGAAGAAATTATGAAAGTAGAATATGCATGCTGGAAATTTCATATAAAATAGATACCATAAATATTTAGAATGTCTGTGGCAAGAGAAACAACATTAGCATTTCAGATCTCCTATTTCTCAGGAAAGGTCATTAAAATGAAATTCTAATTCTGTTTCACTCTCGATGGATGTTAACCTGTTGTTTTACTAAGATGATTGTTTTCAATCACTGTGCGCCTATGTTTTGGATTTGAGGTCTAGACTCCATTTCATTGTTGAAGAAATGTTGAAGGTGTTAAATGGTGAGGTAAAGAAAAGACACAATGTGCTGGAGTAATTCAGCGGGTCAAGCAACATCTCTGGAGAACATGGATAGGTGAGGTTTTGAGTCGGGACTATTCTTCGGACTCTTGAGACTGAAGAAGGATCCTGATCCAAAACGTCGCTTATGATTGTTCTCCGGAGATGCTGCCTGACTCACTGAGTTAATCCAGCACGTTATGTTTTTTTTGTAAACCAGCATCTGCAGTTCCTTGTGTCTAATGGGTGAAGTGGTTAGGGGAGTGAAGCATTCAGTATATTGCCTGAGGGTAAAATAAAACTATTTGCATGTGTTGCTTTAATATTAAAGGAATTGTTACATGCAGCAAATCTCTGTATGCTCTGTATGTGTATAAATTCAAGAGAGGTATAGATCGCCTGGACACAGAGTGGCGGATTCGAGAACCAGAGGGCATAGGTTTAAGGCGAAGGGGGAAAGATTTTATGGGAATCTGAGAGGTAATGTTTTCACGCAAAGGGTGGTGGGTGTATGGAACGAGACACTGGAGGAGGTAGTTGAGGCAAGGTCTATCGCAATGTTTAAAAAGCATTTAGACAGGTTTAGAGGAATGTATAGGCCAAGCACAGGCAAGTGGGACTAGTGTGGATGAGAGCTGTTGGTTGGTGTGGGCAAGTTGGGCCAAAGGGTTTGTTTCAACACAGAGACTGTGTCCCTGCGTTCCTTCAAGTAAACTACTTTTCAAATTAATTTAAATTCTAACCTTAAATGTTGGGATGAATGAGGTACAATGTTAACACCGTGCAAAATGGTGTGAGGCATAGATGTTGAGAGTGCTAATTTAGAATGTGGCAATGACTATATTCCTGGACATGGAAGGAACAACAAAAACAAACTGCTGCTAACCTGGTAAAACGGACTTCACATATATTGCACATGTATGGTTTCTCCCCTGTATGAGTCCGCATGTGTCGTGGTAACTTTCCTGCTCCTTGGATCACTTTGTTGCAGATCGGGCATTGTTGAGATGCCTTGGGTCTCATTTTTTTCTCATATTCCAAGGGCCAAGTTGGATAGACTGCTGCCAAATAGGAAGGGCCTAATATATTCAAATAGGAATTAAAATCCAGCCCATCTTTTAATGTATCCAGGTTGTTCTGACTGTTTCCCATCAGAATACCTTTAAAAAAGTCACAAAAACTTGTGGTTGTAGACAGATCTTCTTTGACCTCTTGTTTGATATTTTCCTTTTTCATCACCAGATTAAGGGGCAATTGGTCCACATCTTGACTCTCCACAAGCTGCGGAAATCCATTATATCCTCCATTCCAGTAGGGAGGAAATAATCCTGGTCCATGTGGAATCTCTCCATTCAGCAAATTCCCTCTGGAACTCAACCCTTCTTTTAAGAATGACTCCAAGGAGAAATCACTAACAGGCCCCAAGCTTCCATCAGGAATATTAACCGTAAATCGGTTTAGAAATTCTTGAGGCAGTTCTCTGCATTGCTTTTCTACAAGATTGCTAGTCAAGGAGCTTTTAAAATCACATTCCCTGCCCCAATGGTTTTGCTCAGATTCATTGGTAGGTTCTTGAGGTGATTGTTCAAGATCTTGTTTGAGAGATTCTTCAGGTTTTTGGTGGAGGCATTTCCTGACATCTTCTTGGGATGGGACATCTTCGAGCTCTTTGATGGTTGCATCTTCTGAAACTCCACTTTCATTGATCACCTCGCCACTTGCCTCCATGATATCAATGCATACTTGAATAACACACTGGATTTCCAACTGCTCCGCTGCACTTAAAACATCCTTTAAATTTGAGTTGCTAATAGTGAGGGTTGAAGTATAAGCAAACTCTAAAATCGCAGAAAGTGCTTCTGGTGTCACAAAGTCAATCTGGTAAACATTGTGTTGTTCTCCAAGAGTGTCTGAGGTAAACAGCGCCTTGAAGTATTTGCTACATGCAGCAAGGATTGACCTATGGGTCTTGTACTCCTGATCCTTTACTATCAGGACAACATCGCAGAAAAGACCATCCTGCCTCTGTTCATTTAAACTACAAAGCAGCTTGTTGCTATGGTCTGGAAATGGGATTCCAATGAGGTCATCAACAGCACCAGCCATCGTTATGCAAAGTGGTCTGTCAAATTAAACAAAGTGGGAAATAATCTAATTAGTGACAACGTCCATTCAAAAGTCTAATGCTGAAAATATTACAGAAACATCACATGCACACGTACTCAATAGTACATATACTTTATGGCATCATACAAATTGTTAAATGAAAAGGGACCATTGCATATTGAGTCTGAAGAAGGGTTTTGACCCGAAACATTGCCTATTTCCTTCGCTCCTTTGATGCTGCCTCACCCACTGAGTTTCTCCAGCATTTTTGACTACCATTGCATATTTGCCTTCTACTACCTTGGTAGTAATGTGATGCAATGAAAGGAGTTGGTTGCTAACATCACCGTTGACTAACCAATTTACTAATTAATTTATCTATCAATCAGTCTTCACCAGATCTAGACAGGGTGTGAAGATTATCCAGAGATGGATACCTTTTGGAACACTAATTCTGAGAAAACATATATTATTTTTCATATGCATTCATCCCAAAATGTGCTTTCTCTAAGAAATCTATCTAAATTATATCTGTGAATCAATATTAATTGTTTCCATAATTTCCTTGGGTGCCTGAACCCTCCACAATATTCTCCGTTTATCTTCTTTCATCTTTACCTTATGCTTGTTCAGATTAACACATTTTTCTACATTAATGATCATTATAAATTCTGTACGTTATGTTAAATCATGTTCATCTGTCAGGAGAATAATATATTTTCTGTGATCCACATTCAATATTTGTAAAACTAATCCAGTTAGCAAGTGATTAGTTACTGCAAATCATTACTAACCAGACTAGTTTAAAGAGCAACATTGGGAAAAAAACAAATAAAATCTATGATTAAAATATTCCACAGAACTGAATCAAAAATTATCAGGAATTTGACATCAATTTTCTAACTATATCATAATCGTGCCATAAGTGTCAATGACGCAACAAATGTGTTGTGTCCTCTCCTGTTAATCTCCTTGATATCTGATTGTGAGATCCACAAAATAACCAAAAAGGTAAAAGGGAGCCATGGTAACTATAAAGGGCAGAATTTAGCCAGAGGATGATACAGTATGTAGAATTACGTTGTTATTACAAAGACTCTTTGTTGCAGGAGATAGTTTTTATAATATGTTATATTCATTAACATCAATCTCAAGAAAAAATCCAGAGTATTTGAGAGAATGCAAATTTTCTGGGAGGTATGAACAGCATAATTTAATCCTTTATAGAAGGAGTGAATGCTTCAACCTTGGCAACCACTTACAATACCTGATATTTACAGGGAGTTAAAGTTGTGGAGGGAAGGCAAATTAAGAGATGATGATTTTATCTAAATTAACATTCAGCATCAGCTTTTAACCTCAGATCCTTCAGTGTTCTGAGTTCAGGTTTCCAGACTTGCATATTTGCATAATGGGAGTGTATAGGTGGAAGAAACCTCTGTTCTCCAAAATTGATACCCATGATTGCCAAGAGTCCAAAATGGAACAAAACCTCCATTCTTAAGATCTTAATTTTGATCTACGTTTACAGAATTTGAAAAACAACATCAGTGTGAAAAGGCCATTAATCCAGATTCTTCATTATTTAATCATATTTTTGTCAAACTTAGTTCAATCCTCTTCTCAGTTTTACCAAACTCCCAGCTGGATAATAGAACAAGGAAACTGTTCAACCTCTGTTAACCCATCTCCAGAACCAATGCAGCACTAACTTTGGTCATTAAATTACAAAATGTTGATAATGTTCATGTTCAAGGCTTCGAATCTGCCACCAAGCTCTTTGTCTTGTGAGGTGCAAATATCTAAACTCTCCTGTATGCATTGGACAGAAGTACAATTTACAGAAACATTTCAAAGCATCTGAGAGGGACTGACAATCCTGCTTCTGCAAAGTACTCCAAACTCACTGGCATTTTAAGCAAATCAATGTTGGTATCCTCTCCGAGGCTAACATCCTCAGCGACATAGCTATGGTCATGCTCAACCGTCTTCAATGGGAAGACCACATTGTCTGCATGTCTGAAACCGGACTCCCAAACAAGTCTAAGGAAGGATCCCAAACCAAAATGTTGCATGCTCATTCCCTCCCCAGATGCTGCCTGACCTGTGAATTCCTTTAGCACTTTGTGTTTTGTTTAATATTCCAGCATCTCAACATCTGCAGTTTTGTGTGTTTCCCAATCAAACATTCAGCTTTGAGAGCCACCATGGCAACTCAATTCCAGGAGGACAGAGAAAACACTTTAAGGACATCCGCATAACTTATTTGAAGATATATAACATCATCACTAACTCTTGAGAATCCTTGGCCCAGAGCTCTACAGAAATATGACGATATTTGAGCCTCTTTGTCAGTAACCCAACAAGTATAAGTGCAAATGGCGGAAGAAGTGTGCAATAATTCAATCATCCCATCCAACTGCTTTCTTTAGCTCTCACCTCTGGCAACATCTAGAGACGATAAGTATAATGTAGAATTAAAATGTCACCAATCTTTTCAAAAGGCAAAATCTTGTGTAACCAACATTTAATGTTTAGAGTGAATGGAGAGAATAGACAATGACAATGCAGTTGTATTTTTTCTAAATTTTCAATAGCCTGTTAATTAGCTAATCATAAATCAAACCAACAAATTACATCAGGGGGCAAGAGGCAGAATGGATTATTAACGGGCTTCAGGTAGAAAGCAGAGACTATGAATAAGAAGGCTGAGAGTGGTATTTAGTTTAATTTTGTTTATTTAGAGATACAGTATTGAAACAGGCCCTTTGGCCCACCGAGTCCTCGCCGACAAATGATCACCCATACACTAGTTCTATCCTTCACATGGAAATATAATATCAATACTAATAAATGCAAGGATGTATAATTTGGTAAGAACTGATCATGTCAATCCAGGTGAGGTAGAATAAATAATGAATGATGGACTGCAAGTAATCCAATCACTAAAATTGTTCCATAAGTGCATTGTCCCAAGATTACAGACAAAGCAGACTGGTCCTTTATTCTTGAGAAGATTGAGAGATAATCTCAGTACAACATACAAAGTCTCAGAGGTCTCAGCGAGGTAGATACAGGGAGGATGCATCTCTGACTGTGGAGGCTAGATCCATAGGTCACAGTCCCAAAATAAGAAACACATCATTTGGGACTGAAATTAGGATACATTTCTTCACTCAAGGATAGTGCAATGAACACAGAAAATGCTAGGAAAAGATACACACCAGGCAATACACACAAAATACACGAGAAAAAACAAATTAATGTTTTGGTTCAATGGACCTTTCATCAGTTCTGAACGATAATTTAGCTGAAGCAGAGAGCAGTGACTATTACAAAGCGTAGCTTTTATGGCTTTCATTAATCCGTGTTTGGCCCATATCCCTCAAAACCCATATTGGCCCATAAACCATATCTCTCAAAACCTTTGCTTTCCTTATACCTGTCCAAGTGCTGTTATTGAACTGGCCTCCACTACCTCCCCTGGGTAAAAGACTCTATCCATGCACCCTATCTATTCCCGTCATTATTGCATACACCTCTATAAGGTCACCCCTCAGCCTCCTGCGCTTCAAGGAATAAAGTCCCAGCCTCCCCAACCTCTCATAGAAACATAGTAGGTGCAGGAGTAGGCCATTCGGCCCTTCGAGCCTGCACCGCCATTCAATATGATCATGGCTGATCATCCAACTCAGTATCCTGTACCTGCCTTCTCTCCATACCCCTGATCCCTTTAGCCACAAGGGCCACATCTAACTCCCTCTTAAATATAGCCAATGAACTGGCCTCAACTACCTTCTGTGGCAGAGAATTCCAGAGACTCACCACCCTCTGTGTGAAAAATGTTTTCCTCATCTCTGTCCTAAAGGAATTCCCCCTTATCCTTTGACTGACCCCTTGTTCTGGACCTCCCCAACATCGGGAACAATCTTCCTGCATCTAGCCTATCCAACCCCTTAAGAATTTTGTAAGTTTCTATAAGATCCCCCTCAGTCTTCTAAATTCTAGCAAGTACAAGCCAAGTCCATCCAGTCGTTCCTCATATGAAAGTCCTGACAGCCCAGGAATCAGTCTGGTGAACCTTCTCTGTACGCCCTCTATCGCAAGAATGTCTTTTCTCAGATTTGGAGACCAAAACTGTTCGCAATACTGCAGGTGTGGTCTCACCAAAACCCTGTACAACTGCAGTAGAACCTCCCTGCTCCTATACTCAAATCCTTTCTCTATGAATGCTAACATACCATTTGCTTTCTTCACTGCCTGCTGCATCTGCATGCCTACTTTCAATGATTGGTGTACCATGACACCCAGGTCTCGTTGCATCTCCCCTTTTCCTAATTTGTCACCATTAAGATAATTCAATTCAATTCAATCTTTAATTGTCATTGTGCAGTGTACAATACAGAGACAATGAAATGCAGTGTACAATACAGAGACAACGAAATGCAGTATAGTCTACCCTCCTGTTTTTGCCACCAAAGTGGATAACCTCACATTTATCCACATTATACTGCATCTGCCATACATTTGCCCTCTCACCCAGCCTATCCAAGTCACCTTGCAGCCTCCTAGCATGCTCCTCGCACCTAACACTACCCCCGAGCTTAGTGTCATCCGCAAACTTGGAGATGTTGTATTCAATTCCCTCGTCCAAATCATTAATATATATAGTAAATAGCTGCGGTCCCAGCACTGAGTCTAGCGGTACTCCACTAGTCACTGCCTGCCATTCTGAAAAGGACCCGTTTACTCCTACACTTTGCCAGCCAGTTCTTTATCCACATCAATACTGAACCCCCAATTCCGTGTGCTTTAAGTTTGTATACTAATCTCTTATGTGGGACCTTGTCGAAAGCCTTCTGAAAGTCTAGATATAACACATCCACTGGTTCTCCCTTATCCACTCTGCTAGTTACATCCTCGAAAAATTCTATAAGGTTCGTCAGACATGATTGACCTTTCGTAAATCCATGCTGACTTTGTCTAATGATTTCACCACTTTCCAAATGTACTGCGATCCCATCTTTAATAACTGACTCTTGCAGTTTCCCCACTACCGATGTTAGACTAACTGGTCTGTAATTCGCTGTTTTCTCTCTCCCTCCTTTTTTAAAAATGGGGTTACATTAGCTACCCTCCAATCCTCAGGAACTACTCCAGAATCTAAGGAGTTTTGAAAAATTATCACTAATGCATCCACTATTTCTGTGGCTACTTCCTTGAGTACTCTGGGATGCAGTCTATCTGGGCCTGGGGATTTATCGGCCTTTAATCCATTCAATTTACCCAACACCACTTCCCGGCTAACCTGGATTTCACTCAGTTCCTCCACCTTATTTGACCCCCAGTCCCCTGCTATTTCCGGCAGATTATTTATGTCTTCCTTAGTGAAGACAGAACCAAAGTAGTTATTCAATTGGTCTGTCATGTCCTTTTTCCACATGATCAATTCACCTGTTTCTGACTGCAAGGGACCTACATTTGTTTTAACTAATCTCTTTCTCTACACATATCTATAAAAACTTTTGCAGTCAGTTTTTATGTTCCTTGCCAGTTTTCTTTCATAATCTATTTTCCCTTTCCTAATTAAGCCCTTTGTCCTCCTCTGCTGGACTCTGAATTTCTCCCAGTCCTCTGGCAGGCTGCTTTTTCTGGCTAATTTGTATGCTTCATCTTTTGTTTTTATACTATGCCTGATTTCCCTTGTTATCCATGGATGCACTACCTTCCCTGATTTATTCTTTTGCCAAACTGGGGTGAACAATTGTTGTAGTTCATCCATGCAGTCTTTAAATACCTTTCCATTGCACATCCACTGTCAACCCTTTAAGAATCACTTGCCAGTCTATCTTGGCCAATTCACATCTCATACCTTCAAAGTTACCTTTGTTTAAGTTCAGAACCCTTCTTTCTGACTTAATTATGTCACTCTCCATCCTAATGAAGAACTCAACCATATTATGGTCACTTATATGGGGCCACGCACAACAAGACTGCTAACTAACCCTTCCTCATTACTCAATACCCAGTCTAGAATAGCCTGCTCTCTCGTTGGTTGCTCTACATGTTGGTTTAGAAAACTATCCCGCACACATTCCAAGAAATCCTCTTCCTCAGCACCCCTGCCCATTTGATTCACCCAATCTATATGTAGATTGAAGTCGCCCATTATAACTGTTTTACCCTTGTTGCACGCATTTCTAATTTCCTGTTTGATGCCATCCCCAACTCCACTACTACTGTTAGGTGGCCTGTACACAACTCCCACTAGCGTTTTCTGCCCCTTAGAGTTTCGCAGCATTACCCATATCGATTCCACATCCTTCAAGCTAATGTCCTTCTTTTCTATCTCCTCTCTCACCAGCAACGCTACCCCACCTCCCTTTCCTTTCTGTCTATCCCTCCTGAGTATTGAATATCCCTGGATGTTCAGCTCCCAGCCTTGGTCCCCCTGGAGCCATGTCTCTGTGATCCCAACTATAGCATAGTCATTAATAGCTATCTGCACCTTCAACTCGTCCACCTTATTATGAATGCTCCTTGCATTGAAACACAAAGCCTTCAGGTTTGTTTTTACAACTCTTACTCCTTATACAATTATGTTGACAAGTGGCCCCTTTTGATTTTTGCCCTGGAAACCCACCACCTCTTATTCTCTGTTTATTATTTTTTTCTTCTTTCCCCCCCTACATGTTGGGTCTGAGTGCTTCCCTTCTCTGCCTCCTGCCTCAGACCCTGTCTACTGGCTTTCTCTATTTGAGTCCCTCCCACCAACCGTTCTAGTTTAAAGTCCCCCCGGTAGCCTTTGCAAATTTCCCTGCCAGGATACTGGTCCCCCTCGGGTTCAAGTGCAACCCGTCCTTTTTATACAGGTCACTCCTTCCCCAAAAGAGGTTCCATTGATCCAGAAACTTGAATCCCTGCCCTCTGCACCAGTCCTTCAGCCAGGCATTTATCCTCCACCTTGCTCCATTCCTTCTCTCACTGTCGCGTGGCACAGGAAGTAATCCTGAGATTGTTATGTTTGCGGTTCTTAACTCTCTTCCTAACTCCCTAAATTCTCCTTTCAGGATCTCTTTTCTTTTTTATCTATGTCATTGGTACAATATGTATCACAACCTCAGGCTCCTCTCCCTCCCTTTTCAGGATATCTTGGACACGTTCAGACACATCCCGGACCCTGGCACCAGGGAGGCAGTGGAATGGAGACAATTTTTAAGAAATAACTCTCGATATAGCGTAGCCCCTCAAGTCCTGGCAACATCGTCATAAAGCTTTTCTGCACTCTTTCTAGTTTAATAATATCCTTCCTATAGTAGGTGACCATAACTAACAACAGTACTCCAAATGTGGCCTCAACAATATCTAGTACAACTGAAACATAATGTCCCAAATTCTATACTCAAAACCTTGACTGTTGAAGGCCAACGTACCAAAAATCCTTCTTTACCATGCTATCTACCCATGATGCCACTTTTTGGGAACTATGTACCAATAATCCTAGATCCCTTTGCTCTGAAACACTCTCCAGGGCCCTAATGGCCAGATAGGCTGCATCCCAGAGTACTTAAGGAAGTAGCTCAGGAAATAGTGGATGCATTAGTGATAATCTTTCAAAACTCTTTAGATTCTGGAGTAGTTCCTGAGGATTGGCGGGTAGCAAATGTAACCCCTCTTTTTAAGAAGGGAGGGAGAGAGAAAACGGGGAATTACAGACCAGTTAATCTAACATCGGTAGTGGGGAAACTGCTAGTTATTAAAGATGGGATAGCAGCACATTTGGAAAGTGGTGAAATCATTGGACAAAGTCAGCATGGATTTACAAAAGGTAAATCATGTCTGACGAATCTTGTGGAATTTTTCGAGGATATAACTAGTAGCGTGGATAAGGGAGAACCAGTGGATGTGGTATATCTGGACTTCCAGAAGGCTTTCGACAAGGTCCCACATAAGAGATTAGTATACAAACTTAAAGCATACGGTATTAGGGGTTCAGTATTGATGTGGATAGAGAACTGGCTGGCAAACAGGAAGCAAAGAGTAGGAGTAAACGGGTCCTTTTCACAATGGCAGGCAGTAACTAGTGGGGGTACCGCAGGGCTCAGTGCTGGGGCCCCAGCTATTTACAATATATATTAATGATCTGGATGAGGGAATTGAAGGCAATATCTCCAAGTTTGCGGATGACACTAAGCTGGGGGGCAGTGTTCGCTGTGAGGAGGATGCTAGGAGACTGCAAGGTGACTTGGATAGGCTGGGTGAGTGGGCAAATGTTTGGCAGATGCAGTATAATGTGGATAAATGTGAGGTTATCCACTTTGGTGGCAAAAACAGGAAAGCAGACTATTATTTAAATGGTGGCCGATTAGGAAAAGGGGAGATGCAGCGAGACCTGGGTGTCATGGTACACCAGTCATTGAAAGTAGGCATGCAGGTGCAGCAGGCAGTGAAAAAAGCGAATGGTATGTTAGCTTTCATAGCAAAGGATTTGAGTACAGGAGCAGGGAGGTTCTACTTCAGTTGTACAGGGTCTTGGTGAGACCACACCTGGAGTATTGCGTACAGTTTTGGTCTCCAAATCTGAGGAAGGACATTATTGCCATAGAGGGAGTGCAGAGAAGGTTCACCAGACTGATTCCTGGGATGTCAGGACTGTCTTATGAAGAAAGACTGGATAGACTCGGTTTATACTCTCTGGAATTTAGGAGATTGAGAGGGGATCTTATAGAAACTTACAAAATTCTTAAGGGGTTGGACAGGCTAGATGCAGGAAGATTGTTCCCGATGTTGGGGAAGTCCAGGACAAGGGGTCACAGCTTAAGGATAAGGGGGAAATCCTTTAAGACCGAGATGAGAAAGACTTTTTTCACACAGAGCGTGGTGAGTCTCTGGAACTCTCTGCCACAGAGGGTAGTTGAGGCCAGTTCATTGGCTATATTTAAGAGTGAGTTGGATGTGGCCCTTGTGGCTAAGGGGATCAGAGGGTATGGAGAGAAGGCAGGTACGGGATACTGAGTTGGATGATCAGCCATGATCATATTGAATGGCGGTGCAGGCTCGAAGGGCTGAATGGCCTACTCCTGCACCTAATTTCTATGTTTCTATGTTTCTATGTTTCTAATGGGCCTGTCCCACTTAGGCAACTGGAAGAGACTTTGCAGTCGCCACATGTTTGCGGGTGGTTGCCGGGGAGTCGCCTTCATGGTCGTGAGGAGTTCCCACATTTTGGGAACTAGTCGCGACCACATTATGGTCACCGAGAAATTTTCAACATGTTGAAAAATTAGCGGCGACTAGGATGAAGTCGCCATGGAGATTAGCGAGAATTCTTAAGCCATAGATGGGTTGCAAGGAGGTCCTAATGGGTCGCCAGTAGGTCAAAGGTTCTCGGAGGTTCTCGTAGGTTGGAGCCGGTGCTGACCGGTGAATTTCATTGGCTCATTGGGGGGAAAAAAAAGGTAAGCAGTAGTTTTCAGAACCAAGGAACAAACTGGTAATGTTAAATGTCCGCCGAGCTTCACAGCTGTGTATCTCTGGCTTCTTAAAAGTTGTCTCCACTCCTTCTCTCCTCTCTCCCCCACCTCTTTTAAAGGACTTACCGTACACTGTGCTTAAGCTGTCATAATTACAAAGGCAACCTTCCTGTTCATCGCAGTGTGTGTCTGTATCACCTTGGCTTTGCATCGTGGGAATTTTTTAAACAGCGCTCCCCCGCTTGCCCTGGCCCCCACCTTTGCGATGTGTTTGTGTGTGGGCGTTCCGCTCTGACAGTCGCCAGCAGTCCGCTGAAAAATCACCTAAGTGGGACAGGCCCATCACATTCACTGTGAAGTTAGGGCTGCTTCATCTTCCTTTCAAGATAATTTTGGATTTGATTGGACTTTACTTTCATCATAGTGCACGTTTTTGTATATAAAATTCCACTTGCACGCCCCCTCAAGTGCACAATACTCTATTCAGTGGAGCTCAGAAAAACAAAACAAAATCACTATTTAATATATTCCCCTTCTTACAAAAGATTCATAAATAAATGTCCTTATATTGCAGCTAGCATTCTGCCCTTCAACTCCCACGCTCACTGCTGCTGCGAACAGTGCGGGAGCAAGCAAACCACTGCCATGGGAATAATCCAAAAAATGTAACTAAATCTGAAACCAATGGTGCCACTAAAGAAATTCTGAGATCCACATTTGTTTGTATTTTTATCCTTTTCAATCACAAAGTATACAGCAACTGTTCTGCGTTACATAATACATAATATTTTTTAGATGTATTTTAACTTGACAAAGTTTACGCCAAACTACAAAAGGAGATGTTAGGCAAAAGCTTCCAAAAGCTTAGTGAAAGCAAAAGGTTGTCGGCAAAATCTTATGAAAATTGGAAGAGAGGTTTAGAAAGGAATTCAGAAACTTTGGGTCACGGCACAATGTTGGAGCGATTAAAATTAGAGATGACCAAGATACGACAACATCAGGAAGCATTTAAACTGGAGGAGAATAAGAACGATGGCTGGGTTGAGAGGATTGAGGATGGTAGAGAACAATTCTATGGAGCGATTTGAAATTTAACAAAATGTGTGTAGTACCGTGTGTAATTTGGGGCAACACGGTGGCGCTGCGGTAGAGTTGCTGCCTTACAGTGCTTGCAGCGCCGACTACGGGTGCTGTCTGTACAAAGTTTGTGCTTTCTTCCCATGACTTGCGTGCGTTTTCTCCGAGATCTTCGGTTTCCTCCCACACTCCAAAGACCTACAAGTTTGTAGGTCAATTGGCTTGGTATAAGTGTACATTGTCCCTGGTGTGTGTAAGATAGTGTCAAGGTACGGGGATCGCTGGTCGGCGCGGACTCGGTGGGCCGAAGGGCCTGTTTCTGCGCTGTAATTCTAAACTAAAACTAAACTTCGAAACTACTCAACAGTTCGCATAGACAATTTATGTGCAGATAGAATTTATTTCATTGTGCTTAGAGGCAATTTCCTTTCAACGAGGAGACCTGAAAACAAGAATGAAATCTTAAGACGGAAGGAAAGAGCATGGGAAACCCCTCAGAAATCAATAAAATAATCAATGATAACAACAGCGTGGATGTGGATTTCAACAGCGGATGAGCTGAAGAATAAATGTACTTGGATGACATTGCAAAAGTGAATGCAGATAGTCTCAGTTATGACGCAGATCTCATCTTGAAGTCAATTATGACACTAAGGTTATAAACGGTCTGTTCAGTTTCAGCTATTTCCCATCACGGAGTCGATGACTAAAGAATAACATTTGTGATTGGGACTGAAATATTGGCCGTGTTCTTTCCAATTTTTGGCTGGAATCAATTTTGGCTCATCCATGCTGGGCAAACAATCTGACACCTTGCAATCGGTACAGATGTTGACAGATGTGACAGCTGGATATGGGAAGCATAGGTTTAGTTTTGTTTATTGTCACGTGTACTGAGGTACAGTGAAAAGCATTTGTTGCGTGCTACCCAGTCAGCAGAAAGACTATACATGATTACAAACAAGACAGATACAAGAGAAAGGGAATAACGTTTAGTGCAAGATAAAGTCCAGTAAAGTCCGATTAAAGATACGCCAAGGGTTTCCAATGAGGTAGATAGTAGTTCAGGACCGCTCTCTAGTTGTTGATAGGATGATTCAGTTGCCTGATAATGGCTGGACATGGATGTGGAAACAAAATGTCATGTTTTTTGATGATGCTACTAAGGGCAGCATATTAGAAATGAAATAGACTCTTGTGGGGCACCAAAGTTAATGGTTCAAGGGTGAGAAGAGAAGCTCACGCTTGTGATTTCTTGGCTACATTAGACAGGTTAGAATGGTATCATTCAAATGGCAGTGGTAAGGCATAAGAGAAGATTCTGTGACCAACCATATTAAAGACTGCAGAGTTGCTCAGAACAAAATAAAAATAATAGATTTTCTTTTGTCACGCATGGTGTAATTTGTGACTTTTCTATTTTTCCATTCGGCAAGATTGAAAGAAAACCTTTTCAAGAACTTTATGGTACAAGAGAGGTTGGTAATGGTATGGCAGCTTGCAAGGACAGAGCAAGCGAAAAAAAATAATTAAAGAGAGTGATGCAAATAGTCGAGGCAGAACCATTAACAAAATTGGCTAACAATGGATCTGGAAACAGGTTAGATGGTCAACTTTTTAATGCCAAGGAGGTTGAAGATAGAACATATTGCAAAATTATCCGTTCATGCATATAAAAACATTTGCTCCTACCATTACTTAATTTTATTTATTCAATATTGTATGCATATCTTATTTATGCGTTCTTTAAATCTTACACTGTGGAATAATACATTTTCTAATCGACCCCAAGTTGAAAGGAAACACGGGTATCCCAAACCCTAATGCATGGCCCCAGTAAGTTTACAGGGAGCAGAATTTGGTAAGTTTAAAGAGAGAGCAGGAACTAGGGCCCTGATGTGTAGGAAGGGAGTGTGGGATCTGTGACTTCAGATGGTGAACAGAGAGTTCAGGAACTGTGGCCCCGATAAGTAGGGAATGTAGGATTTGTGACCTTGGCAACTGGTTGGGAGCACAGCAAACAGAACCCGAGCAATCATGATAATCAATGGCCCTTTTTAAAATGCATCAGTTTTGGCAACTGCACATGTCCATTTTCCTCGTTCTTTCCCTTCACCAGCGGCAAATACTGTACTGTCAGGATTTCCAAATATCTGCAACATGATTATCAGAG
Source organism: Okamejei kenojei (assembly GCA_035221665.1). Classification (NCBI taxonomy): domain Eukaryota; kingdom Metazoa; phylum Chordata; class Chondrichthyes; order Rajiformes; family Rajidae; genus Okamejei; species Okamejei kenojei. The sequence continues at coordinate 168,363,863 of CM069131.1, read as the reverse complement.
TTTTACTGTAGTAATGAAATTCAAAATCAGGTGGGTATACAGAATCATATAAATCTGTGTTATAATCATTTATGATGCAAAAAAATAGCAGAGTGGTAAAACACTAACAAACAGATAGTATTATTCCTAGAAATACCTGCCATTTTTTGTTCCAATGTCCTCCCTGCTAGTGTATCTTTCCGGTCAACTTTGGCCAGCTCCTCCCTCATGGCCCATAGTCCCCTTTATTCAACTGCAACACTGACACCTCTGATCTACCCTTCTCCCTCTCCAATTATAGATTAAACCTGACCATGTTATGGTCACTGCCTCTTAATGGCTGATTAATCTCGAGGTCCTTTATCAAATCCAGTTCATCACATAACACTAAATCCAGAATTGCCTTTTCCCTGGTAGGCTCCAATACAAGCTGTTCTAAGAATCCATCACAAAGGCACTCTACAAAGTCCCTTTCTTGGGGTCCAGTACCAACCTGATTTTCCCAGTCTAACTACATGTTGAAATCTCCCATAACAACTACAGCATTACTTTTGCTACATGCCAATTTTAACTCCTGATTCAACTTGCGCCCTATGTCCAGGCTACTGTTTGGGAGCCTATAGATTAGTCCCATTAGGGTCTTTTTACCCTTACAATTCCTTTGATGGTTTGAAATTGCCCCAGGTGAAGGCTGAAACTCTCACATCATTTAAGAAGTATCTAGATGATCACATGAATTGCCAAGGCATAGAAGGCTCAGATACGTCGGAGACACTTCACTTGGAGAGATTGAGACTTGTCCTTATGGATAGGTTAGATCTCTTCAAAGGGATTTGGTCTCCATACATTAAATATTTACAGGGTCATAATGGTTCGGCGCGGGGACTTGACTGAGGCCTGAATATCTGAATGGATGAAGAAATACATATAATAAATCATGAATGTATCTCCAAGAACGGATTATTGAGTAATATTTTAATCTCCACCAAACTTTTCACATTTTCTTTTCTATTTTCTACTTTCTATCTCTATCTTTCTATCTTTAAGTAGGAAAAAAAGTATAGAAACATATTATATATATTCTTAATATTAGTATGAATATACATATTATTAGTTGTATGAAAATATTATAGATGTCTTAAATTTGTAATTATATAAAATTGCGCATTTTCAACTATATAATAATTTTGAAATATAAAGTTAATAATAATACAAACACTCTTAATATTATGAAAATATCATGAATATCATAGAAGTTTGGTTAAGATTGGGTATTATGTAGTTATATTAGGGGGGATTTGTATTTGGTAATTAGAAGAAATATGTATGGTATGAGAAGTATGAGTATATTGCTTATTTTAGGAATATACTACATACACTCCCAATTATACAAAATAAATAACCAGGAAATGTATAATGGATAACATTACAAATAACACAAACAGTATCAATTGATAATCAATATTATATAATTTTGTATATTATATAATTTTTAATGCCGCATAAGAGTGTACTCTGTATATATTGTTTCTATAATAAAAAAAAAATTAAAAAAAAAAAAAAAGAAGGCTCAGATACAGTGTTGGCCATGGGATCAGACATCTTAACTGAAGACTTGCACTGCAGATCCATGCTCGTTACGTGTCAAAATGTACCAATAGAGTTCAGACTACAAAGGATAATGGAAAATATAAAGCAGTAGCGAAGGGAAAATATTCAAAACAGTGATAATTGCCAATTTCCCCTATTATCATCAACTGTTGATTTCTTGCTTTGTGAAATTCTTGCTTTTGGCTAAAGAAACTTGTTGTTTATTTTAACAGTGACATGACTCTATGAAATGTTAGGCCATAACAATTTTATTTACTAAATCCAGCTTTAAGACAGACTGCAGTCCTTCTGTGCTGATATGGCATCATCAATCGTCCATGGATGAAATTACAGACACACAACAAACATGAACTCGTATAAGGAGCAAAAATCTAGGGCGAATAGACACAAAAATATTCTGCCATTATGATGAATACATAAACAAAGAAGCATCTGAAGGGACTTAGGCATCAATAGGCCATTCAGCCCTTCGAGCCAGCACCGCCATTCACTGTGATCATGGCTGATCATCCACAAAGAAATGAAGGCATCGAAATTTGAACTCTTTGGTGCCTCCAACTCAGGAAGAGTGAACTTGAAAACATAACTTCTTTAAACGAATGTGGGGCATACAAAAAAACTGTTTTGTTCATATTTCATGTATCAAAAATCACAAGACTCTTCACGCCACGCAGCTACTTAAACAGGCCTTTACTGTGTTTGCATGACCAACAAATAAATGAGCAGGTACTGCTAAAGGGCATTCGTTTCAGTCCTTTATTCTTATGATACAATCTCCTTGTGTTGGTGTTTATTCTTGAACTGCAAGGGCAATCACCAATAGGTACGAAATGTAAACTTTGACAGAAGTAAATAGTGTAAACACAATGAAAGGCTTACATGACTTGTAAACACATTAAACATCTTGCAATTTAGAGTGCCAAGGCTGCGTTTTTATTACAGAGTGAAATTCCAGCTGTTAGTTTTCACCATTCTTGACATTTTTTTACAAAGTAACGATTTTTAGATTCCCAGCTCTGCCTCACAAAAAATATATATTTTTAATTAACTATCAATTAATTCATTGAGTTGAAATAAAGCTTGGTTAGGATGGCAAAATCACTTCGGAGGCCAAATCAAAAAACCCTGGATATTGTGTAGAAAGGAACTGCAGATGCTGGTTTAAACCAAAGATAGACACAAAAAGCTGGAGTAATTCAGCGAAACAGGCAGCATCTCTGGAGAGAAGGAATGGGTGACGTTTCGGTCGAGACCCTTCTTCAGACTGAAAGTCACGGGAATGGAAAATGAGATATACACGATGATGTAGAGAGATATGGAACAATGAATGAAAGATATAAATGAATGAGAGTAAGATAGAGCTCAGTAACTGATGTACAAGAACATCCAGGTCTCGTTGCACTTCCCCTTTTCCTAATCTGACACCATACAGAAGAAGGGTCTCGACCCGAAACGTCACCCATTCCTTTGCTCCAGAGATGCTGCCTGACCCGCTGAGTTACCCTACCCCCAATACCATGTGCTCTGATTTTGCCCACTAATCTCCTGTGTGGGACCTTATCTAATGCTTTCTTAAAGTCCAGGTACACTACATCCACTGGCTCTCCCTTATCCATGTTACTATCTACCTGAACTTAGTTGTTAGGGATAACATTCATTTATTTTCATTCATTTTTGAATGACAACTAATTTCAATTCAATTCAAAATGTACAGGTCTATTACCAAGAAGATCTTGGAACATTTCACATTGTTTGTTAATGCTCTGCATAGTCTACTCTTCTGACTCACTTTCCCAAAGTTAACAAATTTAGAGTCTTGTTTTCTGACTCATCCTTCTCCCTCTTAACTAGTATATCGAATACCATTCAACGGTAACTGCTCGCCAAGCGTTACTGCACCATTAACTAATTGACTAACTCAGACTAATTATTCATTATTTTTGCTAGCTGAAGGAAATATCGTTCCAGAAAAATTGAACACAATATTCTAACTTTGGCACAACCAATGATTTATATAAGTTTTCTATTAGCTTCTTAAGCATTATTTCCCATTTGAAAAAGTAGTATATCATTTGCTTTTGAAGGTTTGTATATCTGAACCCTGATTTTTTAAATGTGCACATTTTATGCATCTCCTTCCTCCAAAATACCTCCCAAAATACATCATCGAGTTTTCAAGAGCAGGCAGAGCGGGGGAGAGAGCGGAGAGCGGGGAGAGAGCGGAGTGCGGGGGAGAGAGCGGAGCGCGGGGGAGAGAGCGGAGCGCGGGGAGTTAGTGGAGAGCGGGGGAGAGAGCGGAGAGCGGGGAGTTAGTGGAGAGCGGGGGAGAGAGCGGAGAGCGGGGGAGAGAGCGGAGAGCGGGGGGAGAGAGCGGAGAGTGGGGAAGAGAGCGGAGAGCGGGGGAGAGAGCGGAGAGTGGGGGAGAGAGCGGAGAGCGGGGAGTTAGTGGAGAGCGAGGGAGAGAGCGGAGAGTGGGGAAGAGAGCGGAGAGCGGGGAGTTAGTGGAGAGCGAGGGAGAGAACAGAGAGCGGGGGGGAGAGAACAGAGAGCGGGGGAGAGAACAGAGAGCGGGGGAGAGAACAGAGAGCGAGGGAGAGAACAGAGAGCGGGGGAGAGAACAGAGAGCGGGGGGAGAGAACAGAGAGCGGGGGAGAGAACAGAGAGCGGAGAGCGGGGGAGAGGGGGGAGAGTGGGGAGAGCAGAGAGTGAGGGAGAGAGCGGAGAGCGGGGGAGGGAACGGAGAGCGGGGGAGAGAGCGGAGAGTGGGGAGAGAGCGGGGAGAGAGTGGAGAGCGGGGGAGAGAGTGGAGAGTGGGGGAGAGAGCGGAGAGTGGGGAGAGCGCGGAGAGCGGGGGAGAGGCATGGAGGCAAATAAAATAACGTGGAATAATAAAATAACGTGACTTTACCTGAGCCCGTGCTCGTGGTCCGGTAGCCCTGACCGTGAGTTTAAGAAATTCTCCCATGAATTGTATTCAAAGGAACACGGTGTTAAAACACAATTACATTTACTGAGGGTACACAAAAAAGCTGGAGAAACTCAGCGGGTGCAGCAGCATCTAAGGAGCGAAGGAGATAGGCGACGTTTCGGGTCGAGACCCTTCTTCAGACTGGTCAGGGATCAGGGAAACGAGAGATATAGACGGTGATGTGGAGAGATACATTTACTGAGGAATGTGGATCGATGTATTGATGACACATTGTATAACTACTGTTAACTACTGGCTGTTAACAAGTGCTAACAGTGGCTGTTAACAAATCGGTTTTGTCTGAGTTGAATAAAGTGAGAAACGGCTCGAATCTTTCTGCAGTACTCATTAAACCCGAGCTGGAAATTGCAAACTAGGGGAACGCCGTACCCCTGCGTATCCCCCCATTTCCATCATTGCTCACTATGATTGATACATCTCCAGCAGGGCTCCTGCAATTTCTTCCTTTAGCTTCCCAGTGACATTGGATATATCTGATCAGGCCTGAGAGATTTATGTCCCTGCATTTTGTGTGCCAGAGCTATCTCCTGACCCCTTTTAGGCCTCCCGATTTCCTTAAGTATGCTTCTTAGTTCCCTAATCTCCTCCAGAGATACACTTGATCCCAGCTGCTTGTACCACTGTCTTTCAATCGTAGAACTTATCTAATGATCTAATAAACCAATAGCAATAATAAACCAATACCAGGATATGTTTGAATAAAGTCACCTACCATTCTTCTAACCTTCTAGACAGACCCATCTGTCTAGCCTCTTTTGATAGTGCACCTCCTCATTCCAGGAATTAGACTGGTGAATCTCTTTTGGCCAGCCTCCAATGTTACTATATTGTTTTTTTAGATAAAAGGACCAAAATTGTATACAGTATTCCAGACGTGACCCACCCTGTATACATGTAACAAACCTCCCTATTCTTAAGCTCCAACCCTTTTGTAATAATAGCAAACATTCCATTTGCCTTCTTAACTATTTGTTTAACCTGTCTGCTAATTGTTTGTAATTCATACATGTGAACACCTAGATTCCTTTGAATTTCACTCAGTTTCAGTCTCCCTGCATTTAGGTCATAATCCACCTTTGGATTGATTTTACCGTAGTCCATGATCTCACTCACACATGCCCACAAGTCTCCATTTGTCAAGAGTGTAAAGCGTGTTTAATTGTAATTTGGTAGCGAGAACTGAACAAATAAATTCTTACTTGCAGCAGCATAACAGGATTGTAAAGACAGTACTTATAGATAACACAATAAACAAAAGAAAGTTCAATAAATTAAAAAAAAAAGACAACTTTGTTTATGTAATTTTAGAATGGACCTTCGTAGTTCATAGTTTAGTTGGTAGGTGGTTTGCAGTGATCAAGAGCCTGATGGATGTTGGGAAGAAGCAGTTCCTGAATGTGGAGGTCACAGTTTCCAGACTCCTATACCTTCTTTCCAATGGCAGGTGTGAAATGAGAGCGTGGGAAATGAGTAATGAGAAGTGAGTAAGCAATTTAGGGGCAAGATGGGATCCCTGGACTACATTAACTACTCCACTAGCTACATTCCTCCATCCCATGAAGGGCCAATTTATTCCACCTCTTTTTTTAATGTGACACCCAGTTTCATTTCATGCTGACATGCTCTCTCCATGACGTTGGGCTTCATGCACCAACCTGTTATGTGGCATCTTTTGAAATGCCTTTTGAAAATCTAAATACACCAGATTTTGAGCTAATTTATCAAACCTGATTTATGTTTCATAAAACCGTTGACTAGTTTAGTTTAGAGATACAGCGCGATAAGAGGTTCTTCGACCCACTGCGTCTGTGCCGACCAGCGATCCCCACACACACGAGGGACAATTTACAATTATACCAAGCCAATTAATCTACAAACTTGTACATCTTTGGAGTTTGGGAAGAAACTGGAGATCCCAGAGAAAACCCACGCCGGTCATGGGGAGAACATACAAACTGTGTAGACAGCACCTGTAGTCAGGATCAAATCTGGGTCTCTGGCGCTGCATTCGCTGTAAGGCAGCAACTCTACCGCTGTGCCACCGTGAGATTTGATTATATTCAGCTTTCCTTAATGATTAGTTAATTCTTCTATAATTATTGATTGTAGCACCTTGCAAACAATAGATGTTAAACTAACCGGCCTTTAGTTCCCCGCTTCCGTCTTCCTAATGGGCCTGTCCCACTTAGGCGATTTTTTAGGCGACTGCAGGAGACATGTTGCGTGGTTGCCGGGGAGTCGCCTTCACGGTCGTGAGGAGTTCCCGCATTCTGGGAACTAGTCGAGGCCTCATCATGGTCGCCGCAAATTTTTCAACATGTTGAAAAATTAGCGGCGACCAGAATGAAGCCGCCATGGAGAGTAGTGAGAATTTCCGTGCCGTAGGTGCAGTGGTATTGGGTTGCCAGGAGGTCGAAGGTTGTCGTAGGTTGTAGCTGACCGGTGAATTTCATTGGCTCATTGGGAAAAAAAACATAAGCAGTAGTTTTCAGAACCAAGGGTAACCGACCGGCAATGTTAATGTCCGCCGAGCTCCACAGCCGTGTATCTCTGGCTTCTTAAAAGTTGTCTCCTTCTCCCCCCTCTTTTAAAGGACTTACGCGACCCTTCCTGTACACTGTGCATCGTGGTGTGTGTCTGTATCGCATTGGCTTTGCACCATGTGAATTTCATTCAGAGAGTGCTCCCCCGCTTGCCCTGCCCCCACCTACATCACGGGCTGATGAAGGAAGCGATGTGTGTGTGTGTGATCCACTATGCAGTCGCCGTTCCTGTCACCGGTTTTTCAAGCGACTGCCAGCGACAGGCCCCTAAACATGGCAGTCATATTGGCTGTTTTCCAATCTTCCGAAATGCTGGATTTTAGCGAGTTTTGAAAGCAAATTCAAAAACCTTGGGTTTCAGCCATTGCATCCCAGTGCTTATCTGACTTTAGTCTCATAAATGTCTCATAAATACTTTGTTCCTTAATATTGTGAATTTTTACATTCTTCCCTGATGTTTGAACTTAACCCATGTCAAAAAAATATTGCTATTAACATCAACTTCTCAGCAACAGTATTCTGACTGCTAATGTCTCAGATGTCTGTTTTAACATTCATAATTCTTAAAGCCAGCTTGTAATTTTTGCATGTTTACACATCAGACGTTCTTTTCACTTGTTAAATACTGATTCAAGCAGAGATGTGATTTCAGGGCCAAAACTAAATCTTTGACACCCCACCATGAATATGCGAGATCATGTGAACCTACTGAAGGATAATGGGTTATTTAAACATGGTAGTCTTCACTCAACTAGATTTCTTTCACACCCAATGTTACTTAGATGTACATTTTTCAACAGTGCATGGGACGATGATGATCAAGATCAGCAACCCTGACAGACTTTATTCTTCTTCCTTAAAGTGATTAAACAACTCTCAGCACCTTTATCATCTCCTTGTTCCCAATGACCTATTCTTTTAATATTACATTCTCTTTGTAATTCATAATCTTAACAATCAATGAAGACTTTACTTGTGGTTCCTTTCATAAATGTAGGCAACATATCAGCCAATTTGTACAAAGCAAGTTCCCACAAACAAAAATGCACTAATAATCAAAACACTAGTGTTGGTGGAATTCAGTGGGTCAAGCAACATGTGTCGAGGGAATGATCAGACCATATTTTGGGTCGGGATCCTTCTTCAGTCTGGAGAAGGGTCCTGACCTGAAATGTCCATTCCCTCCACAGATGCTGCCTGAGCCACCGAGTTCCTCCAAACTTTTGTATTCTACTCATAATTCCAGCATTTGCAATTTCCAAGTCTGCATTAATGATCGGATATTTTCTTTTAAGGTAGGTATTGAGCAATAAGTATATAGACTATGCAATCCCTTCATCGTAAGAGATTAAGGAATAATGTATTTGAGATGTTTATACAATATTTAAAGGAACTAACAGGACAGATAGAAACTAAATGATAGAAACATAGAAAATAGGTGCAGGAGGAGGCCATTCGGCCCTTCAAGCCAACACCGCCATTCATTGTGATCATGGCTGATCATCCCCAATCAATAACCCGTGCCTGCCTTCTCCCCATATCCCTTGATTCCACCAGCCCCTAGAGCTCTATCTAATTCTCTTTAACTCCATCCAGTGATTTGGCCTCCACTGCCCTCTGTGGCAGGGAATTCCACAAATTCACAACTCTCTGGGTGAAAAAGTTTTTTCTCACCTCAGTCTTAAATGGCCTCCCCTTTATTCTAAGACTGTGGCCCCTGGTTCTGGACTCGCCCAACATTGGGAACATCTAGCTTGTCCAGTGCTTTTATAATTTCATATGTTTCCATAAGATTCCCCCTCATCCTTCTAAACTCCAGTGAATACAAGCCTAGTATTTTCAATCTTTCCTCATATGACAGTCCCGCCATCCCAGGGATCAATCTTGTGGTCCTACGCTGCACTGCCTCAATCACAAGGATGTCCTTCCTCAAATTAGGAGACCAAAACTGGACACAATATTCCAGATGTGGTCTCATCAGAACCCTATACAACTGCAGAAGAACCTCTTCATTCATATACTGAAATCCTCTTGTTATGAAGGCCAACATTCCATTAGCTTTCTTCACTGCCTGCTGTACCTGCACGCCAACTTTCAGTGACTGGTGTACAAGGACGCCCAGGTCTCGCTGCACCTCCCCCTTGCCTAACCTAACCCCATTGAGATAATAATCTGCCCCCTTGATTTTGCCGCCAAAGTGGATAACCTCACATTTATCTATATTATACTGCATCTGCCACGTATCTGCCCACTCACTCAACCTGTCCAGGTCACCCTGCAACCTCCTAACATCCTCTTCACAGTTCACACCGCCCCCCAGCTTTGTGTCATCCGCAAACTTGCTGGTGTTCCTCCTAATTCCCTCTTCCAAATCATTAATATCCTCTTCCAAATCATCATGGTGGAAAATGCAAGAATGGAAGGATATTACGTTGACACCCAAACCAGCTGCTTAGGGCCGACATCAGGAAGTATATTTTGCAGAAAGGATACTGCAGATCTTACTTTCTCTCCTCAGAAAGTTGTAGAAAAACCAAAACTATTTCAAATCCATTGTTTTTCAACCTTAAACCGTGTCTTTGTTCGGCAAATTCTCCCTGGACAGATGTGTGTTTCTTGCAATTACTGATTTTATTCAGTAATTCAGTTTAAGGGTGTTGGTAGGGTTAAAAATTGGTATTGAAAAGATACGTGAGAATTAATTCCAACCTTTCTCCTCAATATTTCATGTCCAAGAAAAGAAAGGATGAGGTTGAATTGGGGGAGGAAATTCAGGAATTATACAATTCCAGATGTCCTGCAGAAATTAACTCCAGAGTATTTGTTTTTCCCACAGGTTACATTGTATCTGGCAGGCAGACAGGAGCCAATGTCAGGGGAGGTTAACATTATCGTTGTGAGAGAATGGAGGGCTTTGTGGTTGGACATCCTTGGAAGGAGTGGAAAAAAGTCGGACATTGTGGGGAGGAACATTGTAGCAGTATGTCTGTGGATTAGGAGATGTGGTATAAGGGTGAACTATCACAAGGGTCAGCACGTCACATAGGCGGGCTGCAGTTAGGCTGAGAGAAAATATCACTGCCCACCTGGTCCAAAAACAGTACATAGATTTGCTCTTTATTATTTTCTTTCACATGCAAGGATTCCCAAGATTAGAAATCCCAATCTCAGTGAGATAATAATAAAAATCCTATTGTAAGCAGAAGACCAGTCATAAGATCATGTGATAGGACTAAAATTAGGCCATTCGACCCATCAAGTCTACCCCGCCATTCAATCATGGCTCATCTATCTCTCCGAACCCCATTCTCTAGGCTTTCTCCACATAACCTCTGACACCCGTACTAATAAGAATCTATCCTCCAGCCTCCAGGGAATTAGTTGATTATGGATTCTCTGTTGTCGAGTTTGGAGGTGGGTTTGGATAACGTTTTAGATTTCAAAATCATACCTTTTTACCCACCCATATAAAGTACTCCTGCATGATAACAAATTATGTAGTTGATTCAAAAAATGGCCTCATATTTGATAGTGAGCACATCACCTTTAGATGGCAGAAAAATGATAAATGTAGAAAGGAAGAACTGCACATGATGGTTTACAAACAAAAAAAACCACAAAGTGCTGGATTAATTTAGGGGGTCAGGCTGCATCTGTGAAGAACACAGATAGAGTGAATGTGGAGAGGATGTTTCCACCAGTGGGAAAGTCTGGGACTAGAAGCCACAGCCTCAGAATAAAAGGACATGCCTTTAGAAAGGAGACGAGGAGGAATTTATTTAGTCAAAGGGTAGTGAATCTGTGGAATTCATTGCCACAGAGGGTTATGGAAGCCAAGTCAATGGATATTTTTAAGGCGGATGTTGACAGATTCTTGATTACTGTGTCAGGGGTTATGGGGTGAAGGCAGGAGAATGCGGTTGAGAGGGATAGATGAACCATGATTGAATGGTGGAATAGACTTGATGGGCCGAGTGGCCTAATTCTGCTCCTAGAACTTATGAAAAGATGCTGTTTCGGGTCGGGACCCTCCTTTAGACTGATCATAGTAGCGACGGGGGGGGGGAGGGAGGGGGGGAGAAGCCTGAAGGAGAGGAGGGGTAGAACAAAGCATAGCAGGTAATAATAGGTGAACCAGGCGAGAGATTTTTTGATAGGCAGATGGTTGGACAAAATGGAAAGATGAAAAAACAGGTGTGAGACAAAAGGATTGAAGAGTTGCAAATTGTGCAGTCAGTGTGGAGGGGGAAGGGTGATCTATGTGCAAGTCCAGGTGGAGCACAGAGGAGGGGGATGTGGGCAAAGAAAAAGCTGTGTGGGTGAGAAAGGGGAGGGAGAGGAAGGGCTGTTAAAGGTTAATCTGTTCTTGATCAGAAAGTTAGATTGATTCAAAACTTAGAAATCAAAGAATTATTTGTTGTCCTCTCCTTATCTACAATTGTATCGCAAATTAAATAACATCAGAGGTGTACATTTCAGGCCAACAGCTGTCTTTGAGGTGTGGTCTATAGTTAAACTTAAATTTACTTAAATGTCACAACATATTAATACAGAGCAAAGCAGATGAGATTAGATCTATAAATATCAGACTTCAATTTGAGGCTAGGCACAGTAGAAAGGACTCAACTGAAGGTTTTTAATCGTGGCTGTTATACAGCATAATTCCCTGGAACATGATATCAGATAAAATTGTCAAAGCGTTTCACATGCTATGGGAAAGGCAGTAAAGTAGTTTTGACATTTGATGATGGTTATTTGAATGTTCAGTTAGATGGCAATTGGAAATTTTCCACAGATGGAAAACTATAATTTGAGTTTGTACACTAAATTCCTAATTACATGGGGATGAAGTGCAAAAGTGAATTGATGCAAACATTCAGCAATTATTTTACTGATTGATCGAGTGGGCTTGAGGGCCATTCTCATATTACACTTTAGCGATACAGCGTGGAAGCAGGCCCTTCGGCCCAACGAGTCTGCGCTGACCAGCGATCACATAGAAACAGAAAAATAGCTGCAGAAGTAGCCCATTCAGCCCTTCGAGCCAGCACCGCGATCCAATATGATCATGGCCGATCATCTAAAATCAGAACCCCTTTCCTGCTTTTTCTCCATATCACTTGATTCCTTTAGCCCTAAGAACTAAATCTGGCTCACTCTTGAAAACATCCAGTGAATTGGCCTCCACTGCTTTCTGTGGCAGAGAATTCCACAGATTCACAACTCTGTGGGTGAAAAAGTTTTTCCTTATCTCAGTCCTAAATGGCCTGTACACCAGCATTATCCTACACACTAAGGACAATTTACAATGTTACCACAGCCAATTAATCTACAAACCTGTACATCTTTGGGGTGTGGGAGGAAATCGGAGCTCTTGGAGAAAACCCACGCGGAGCAGATTTAAATAGAATTTGTAATAATAAAACAATACAGCACAGATAAAATGTTCTATTGAATCTGGAATAACTCTGAGTTATCCAGTTAGTTCCACCACCCCACTCTTTTCTCACATTGCTGCATATTTTTCCCCTTCAATTATTTATCCTTTTTCCATTTGGAGCCTATTACTGAATCTATACTCTTTGTGAAATGTTTAACTACATGGATCAGAATCCAAAGGCCAGATTCATAATCTGCAGGTGCACGCTCCTGTACCACAATGACAATAGTACGATTTAATACAAATAGTTAAAGAAAAAAATGGAATAAAAAGCCAGAATTACTTAATGGTGACTGGGAAACTACCAGGTTTGCAACACAAATCCATGTAATTTACTGAAGCCTCTCAAAAAAGTAAATTTGAAATGTTTGCCCAGGCTGAGTAACCTCACGTGACCCACGGCAATGCCGTTGCAGCACGGTGACACAACGGTAGAGTTGCTGCCTTACAGATCATTGATGTCTGTACGGAGTTTGTATGTTCTCCCCGCGACCGCGGGGGTTTTCTCCAAGATCTTCGGTTTCCTCCCACACTTTTTTGATTAATTGGCTTTCTATAAACGTAAATTGTCCCTGGTGTGTGTAGGACAGTGTTAATGTGCGGGAATCACTGGTCGGTGCAGACTCGGTGGGCCGAAGGGCCTGTTTCCATACTAGCTCTAAACTAAACTAAACTAAACAAAAAAACAAAACTTCCTACTGAATTGATGGGCATTCATTCAGTTCAGAGGTAGAGAGGGATGGGCACTAAATGCCGGTGAGGCCCACATATCACGGACAGAAAGATAAAAAATATTATAGGCATTTTTAATCTTAATAATTTATTCGATAAAAATGCCCGCACCACCATATATCTTCCCACTCTGAATCATAATAATTTAGGCAATTACATATTTATATAGATTCTGTCCTCTTTATTTAATGGGTTTCAATCTTGCTGATAAGTCTAATGGGTAGTCTTTAATCTTTATGCCTTTGGCAAATCTATATACATATAATTTGCACTGTTTTCAACTCTCAGTGACATAATCACCAATGTCAGCCAAACACCCTTTTTCCACGCTAATTCAATAAGCTGTGATTGTTTTTCCCCCCAGACACGAGGAACTGCCGATGCTGAAATCTTGAGCAAAATCAACGTACTGGAGTAACTCAGCAGATCAGGCAGCACTTATGGAGAGAATGGATACGTGATGTTTCGAGTTGGTACCCTTCTTTGGACTCAATCATTTAGTTTCTCAGCCCCACACCTTCCACCAATAAATTTGCATTTTACCAGCTAAGATTGCATCCTTTACTTTCTTTCTCCTGCCTTGAAACTTCAAAAAACTGAAGTAAAAATTAAGTTGTCATTTAATCCAATAACAAGCTATGTGAGTAATTTAAAGTAGTGGAACATCTGTTTCTTCTCCATCAAATTTATAAACTTATAAGAAGTAAGGTTGACATGACCAAAACACTGTTTCCAACTTACTTTAAGTCATCTTTCATCTGCTCTCCTTTTTTCAATGGAGACTGAAGAACTGCAAATGCTGGTTTACTAAAAAATGACACAAAGTGCTAGAGTAACTCAGCAGGTCAGGCAGCATCTCTGGAGATCATGGATAGTTCTGAATTAAAGTCCTGAACTGAAACATCACCTATCCATGTTCTCCAGTGCTACTGCCTGCCCGCTGAGTTACTCCAACACTTTGAGTCTACTTTGTTCAATGTTAGTGATAGAGAGTCAAGAGTGTTTTATTGTCCCAGATAAAACGATGAAATTATTACTTGCAGCAGCACAACAGATAAGACTCTAGATTTTAGCAATGTTTCACTAAGTTTGTCCAAACAGGTGGTAAATTAGCTTGTACTAACACTGAGAAACGTTCACTAGATCTGTTTCATCGGGTATTATTCCACAAACATCCACTTGGATGTTACTAAAATTTACGGCCTATGTCAAAATTAAGAACCATCTCAACTCTGACAACATGTACTGTGGATCTAATCCTTCAACGTGTCATTGAAAATTATCAATTGCTCAACTGTAACTATAAGAGTATTTTTAATAACTGTGAAAGGAATGGGTGAACAGAATACATGTTTGAACAATAGCAGAATATATGCAGAAATAAATGTAAAAAACACGAACAAATGTGAACTGAAAGATTTAATACTCATGTTCAACCTTCATTTCAACCTGCTCTCAATTTCTGATACACAGTTGGATCTTATTGAATGCCTGCACCACTGTTTCCTCTTAATTGTACTGCTGCCACCTCACCCAGCTGGAAAAAAGAGAACATCATATTATCACAGCTATCTCATTCTTCTCAGCACGTACAAATGCACTGCGGAATCAAGGGATATGGGGAAAAGGCAGGCACGGGTTACTGATTGTGGATGATCAGCCATGATCACAATGAATGGTGGTGCAGGCTCGAAGGGCCTTCTTAAATAAAAGCACTCATGAGCAACTCTCCAGTCCTCCGGACCTCGCCTGTAGCTAGAGAAGACACAAAGATCTTTGTCAAGGCTCGCGCCATCTCCCCCTTTCAATCTTTCAATACCTTGGGATAAATCCCATCAGGTCCTAGGGATTATCCACCTTCCAGAACCATATCCTCCCTCTTAATATCAAACTGCTACCTTCTTGCTGGTTATCCTCTTGTTTTTAATATAATACAGTAAACTTTGGGATTTTCTTTAGTCAGACTCACCAAAGCCATTTTGTGATCCCATTTGGCCCTTCAAATCACCCACTTGAGTTCTTTTCTCCTTCCTTTATATTCCTCAAAGGCCCTGTCTGGTTCCAACCTCTTAAATCTTGCATGCGCTTCCGTTTTCTTTTTGACTAAATTTACAACCTCTTTGGACATCTTAGGTTCCGTTACTTTGCCATCCTTTTCCCACCACTCTACTGGAACTTGCTAGTTCTGAACATCGATCAATTGGCCTTTAAACAATGTCCATGTCAGATGTACTCTCCTGAGTTCCTGCCTAATAATATTGTAGTTTGCTTTCTCCAATTTAGCATCTTCCCACAGGGTCCAGCCTTCTCCACTTCAAACCAATTTATTAGCAGTTGGTTATGGTGGTAATGAATTAGCATTGCCACCATCACCAACATTTTCAAAGGGTTGGATAGATTATTTGGATTTCTGAAAAGTATCAGAGGGTCTTGTTTTGTGAGTAAGGTTATTTTATGTTAAACTGGGTTACATTCAAAACATGCTTGATCAAGTATTATACAGAAGAGTTGCTAGCAAGATTAAACCCCATAGGAATACAGGAACAGTTGTTATATTGGTTAAGAGCTGATATAACCATATAACATATAACCATATAACAATTACAGCACGGAAACAGGCCCTCTTTGCCCTTCCAGTCCGTGCCGACCATTTGTTTTCCCCGAGTCCCATCTACCTGCACTCAGACCATATCCCTCCATTCCCTTCCCGTCCATATACCCATCCACTTTACTTTTAAATGTTAAAATGGATCCTGCCTCCACCACTTCTGCTGGAAGCTCATTCCACACAGCCATAACCTGAACCTGAACCTGAACCTGAACCTGATAGTAATAATGAATGGCTAGATTTCAGACTAGAGCATTCCGTACTGTTCACCAAATATTGGGTTCATTGATCTTGATGGTATAGGGATGCCCCAGATCTGGATTATGCATAACTTCAAAATATGTAGAACACAAACGCTCGTAAATACAGGAGATATCAGGCGTACACACACAAAAGTAGGAAGGACCCACACATAAGCAAAATGTAATGGAAAGGTGTCGGAAAAGATTCACTTTTTAGGAATAATGTGTGGAGGCAACTTAAAGAGGCTGCGTCAACAAAGATGGCTGTATTCTCATATTCACAAGTCTTTGAGGGAGGATGGGCAGCTTAACCAAAAACTGCTGAAAGGATTTATGAATTGAATGTAACATAAGGTAAGTTAGACTGAACCTTTACAACCTATGGGTTACACACATTGAAATATGTATTCAATTATAAGCATGATGTTTTAAAAATTATGTCAAGGCCTGAGAGAGGATGCAGACCAGATTTATGGGAATGTTAATACACGGATGGATTGAGAGAAAAGTAGAATAGTACACACAGCATGAAGGAGACCTTCGGGTATGTGCAGGCTCTTTTGAGGAGCAATCCCATTACCCTGGAAAATCATTCCTGCTCCGTTCCAATCCCTTCCCTCTCTCCCCACTCTACTTTTACAGTCCCAAATCCCTGTATTTTCCTTTCCTTCCTATTGTAGCTATTCAAAGTCCTGAAAGATTATGATACATTAATAAGGAAAAATATTTTCTTCCCGATCCCAAGAGCTTCGTAAGCAAAGAAAATAGACTTAAGGTAAATGGCAATGCAACTTTCAGGACAACAGAGAATCAAAAAAGTGAAATTTATCACAATCTGGATTCCGCAGTCTGGAGAGGTGTTAGAAGTCGATTCAATAAATGTTTTCAAAGGGAAATTTAATGAATACTTGAAAATGAAATATTTGCTGGGCTATTGAGAAAGAGCAAGAAAGGAGGAGTAATTGGCCTGCTCTTCAAATAACATGTTGTATCATTCTATTATTCGATGTGCATCTAGATTTTGAATCCAGTTCTGCAAAGATTTGATTTCACGGTTTCAATATGTTTTCATCAGTGTTTTTGTTTAAATCAGCTGTGTAGCACCAATGTGAACCAGACTGAAATGACTCAGAATGCATATATAAGCATAAAAACACACTTAACATCAGTTAAAAAAGGAAATGTGCACAAAACATACAAAAAGTAAAATCTATTGATTTGTTCAAGTATTTGCTTTAAACGATGCACATGTTAACGGATGTTAACTTTAGGCAATTATACCAGACACTAAAAGAATGTCCACACTGAATACTAGTGTCCATGGGGCACAATCTCCTAAAATTACTTAAAGAAACCCAATGAGATCCAAATTCTAATAGGTATTGATTTGATTTGATATTATTATAATAGGTATTCATTTGATTTGATATTATTATAACACAATAAGAACTCACTACAAACTGCTGAAATCTGATCGCCAATCAGCTGCTTACCCTAGTCCACTTCCCTCTTCCCATCAGAACTGCCCCCTCCATCGACTCCTTTAAGTCAAGACTAAAAACTTATCTATACTCCCAAGCCTTTATTGAAGTCCTCTGAGCAAGGGCTATATGTATGTAGTTTGTTTGTTTATGCTATTCTTATAACAAATGTAAAGCACTTTGGCCAACGAGAGTTGTTTTTGAAATGTGCTATATAAATAAATGTGACTTGACTTGAGCCCTGCGGTGTTCCTATGCTGAGGGTTTGCGGGTCCGAGATGTGCTTTCCCAGCCACACATGCTGCTTCATGTCTGTCAGGAAGCTGGTGATCCACCGACAGAGGGGTTCAGACACAGTCTTGTTCACATTCTTTTCAGTATTTTTCACTGTCTTGTCGATATTAATGCAACATATATAATTCATGTATAATTTATTTTTTGTGCGTTGTCTGAGTATATGTGGCTGTGATGCTGCTGCAAACAACAATTTCATTGTATTTATCCCTCACTGTACCTGTGCATATGACAATAAACTCAGCTTGACCTGATGTTTTTCGCAAATGCTTGTTTTCTTTTCCACTGTGACAGTGTGCCTTGAATTTCACAACGCTGCGATAAATCTGTCCTTTTGTCCAGAAATGACATGATCCAAATTTGTCCAAATAATTTTAATTCTGAATAGACTTGCAGTCGTTTCAACATTAGACCTACTGTACATGCCAAAGTTGAACCAAGTTATTTTTCAGCCAGCATTTCCATTATGGTAACAGGTATATGCTTGGATGCACTTTAAGTTTAGTTTAGTTTATTGTCACTTGTACCAAGGTACAGTTAAGGCTGCAACCTTTGGCAAACCAGCTGAGAAACTAGACAACAATTTTTTGTTTTATTTCAATTTTTATTTCATTTTTACAGGGCCCAATTCTATTCAGTACTTTCTCTATGACTCTATTTCAAACAACAGTTCCCATCCTGTGGATAAATGGCTGAGTTTATTGTACAGCAGCGGCTCATCTGCAGTCCGTCCGTTTTTCTTTTTTTTTGTTGTTTTCTTGTCTTGTTTTAGTGTTAATTTGAGCTATTATGTAGTGTATGTGTGTGGGAGGGGTGGGAGAAACGTTTTTAGTCTCTTCCTTTTGGGGGGGACGCGACTTTTCCTGTCGTATCCCCCGTCTCCGTCTGCGCTGAGGCCTAATGGCGGAGCTGACAGCCTCCAACTGCGACCGACCTCGAGGCTCCGGAGGTAGAGCCAGCCGGGACTTACCAGCGCGGGGCTGGCCGACTTCGGGGCTGTGGCGGGTTCAGGCGTTCCGGCGGCCCGACTCGGAGCTGTGGCGGCTTTCCGGTGGTGGTGGCGGCGGCAGCGACTTCGGAGGTTCGGCCGCGGGCCCAGTGGACGACATCGTCGGGAGCTCGCAGGTCACAGGTTGGTGACCTGTTTTTCCGGAGCTCCCGCGGCAACAGCTGCGTCCGCTGGACTGGAGGGCGGCAGCTTCGGCAGCTTCGACCGCCCCGGGCCGCAGAGTTGAACCGGCCCGCTTGCGGAGCGCGGTTCACCCGCGGGACTTATTTACATCACCCGGTGCGGTCACAACATCGGAGGCCCGGGTCGCCTCAGCGCAGAGGAAGAGGAAGAACAAGAAGGGAAGAGACAAAGACAAGATTTTTGCCTTCCATCACAGTGAGGAGGTGTCTGGTGAACTCACTGTGGTGGGTGTTAAATATGTGTTTATTGTGTGTTTTGTTATTTACTATATGTATGACTGCAGGCAACGAAATTTCGTTCAGACCGCAAGGTCTGAATGACAATAACGTTTTCCATGATTCCATGATCCATGATTCCATGTTATCCGTCTGTCTACCATGGTTCAATCTACCACATTATAGACTAACAAAAGATTATACAGGGTGGCAGTCCACCAGCACATCTAGCACAAAAAGAGGATTGGATGATACCAGATTATATCTACAGCATATATATTCCCAGCACACACATTTCTTTTCTCTCTTACCCAGTTCTGATGAAAGATCTTTGTCTTTAGACTTTAGAGATACAGCACAGAAACAGGCATTTCGGCCCACCAAGTCCGCACCGACCAGCAATCACCTCATATTCTAACACTATCCTACACACTAGGAATAATTTACAATGTTACCGAAGCCAATTAACCTACAAGCCTGCACGGAGTGTGGGGGGAAACCGGAGCAATCGGAGAAAACCCAAGCAGTCACAGGGCAAACGTACAAACTGTCTACAAACACCACCCGCAGTCAGGATCGAACCTGGGTTTCTGGCGATGTAAGGCAGCTCTACTGCTGCACCAGTCGGGCACCCGTAAATGTTAAACCTGAAACGTGAATCTGTTTCTATTCCCACAGACGTGACCTGACCTGTTGGGTATTTACAGCATTTTCTATTTAGGTTTCCAGCATTTGCAGTTCTTTTTGATTTTCACATTTTTAATACTGTCTTTGCAGATAAGCAATTTTACTTATTTGCATAATCAGCAGTGACAAGCAGTTTGTATTCACCCTTATACAGTAAATACTGTTTCTTGGAGATGGCTTAAAAATTTATTCAAATAACACCCCTCGCATCAAACAAATTCTTGCCAATGAACTGAAGTGGCTGCTTCAAATAAACTGTAAAGCCAATTTCAGGAAACTGCTCTGAAAAGTATAAATGCAACAGGTGAGAAATTGGATTGCATAATCTGTTTTTAGGTGCTAATTATGCAAAATGCAATTTTATTTGGCGAGGTTGGTGCAAAGAAGCATTTCCAGGTGAAATTGCATCGACGACAAAACTAAAATGGGCTCTGTTCTGCACAAACCATATTAAGGTGCCTGAACCTTTCCTGTCATCATACATGCACTTTGTGTGATTGCAGGGACATGAATAAGTGAACTGAATCAGCGGGAACAGGTCAAATGGGAAATGTTGGAAAAAATGAGAACCGTGCACTTTTCTGGGAAAATTCAAAATGCACAATGTTTTTGAGAGAGAGGGAGGGGGAGAGAGAGGGAGGATGGGAGAGAGGGGAGAGAGAGAGGGGGAGAGGGAGAGTGTGGGATGCCTCCCTGCTAGCCTTTTTCCCCTGTTGCAGGTTCGAATAAGACTGAGCCATTGAGGCAAACCTGAGACCGCCAGCACCAACTCCGTGATCTAGCCTGAGCTGCCTGGGAAGCTGGACACCTCCACTAGGGCTAGGACTGAGTTGACAGGGCAAGCCTGAGACCACCAGTTCCTCCACCTGCCAACAAACAATGAGGGACAGCCCCCATACAATGTGAGCTGTAGCATTTTGGGAAATCTAACATTGGCAGGACCTACACAGTGAATGGTAGGGGTCTGGGGAGTGTTGTAGAGCAGAGGGATCTAGGAGCGCAGGTCCATGGTTCCTTGATGGTTGAGTCACAGGTAGTTAAGAGACTTTTGGCACATTGGCCTTCATCAGTCAGAGTATTGAGTATAGAAGTTGAGAGGTCATGTTCCAGTTGTATAACGATGTTGGTGAGATCGCATTTAGGGCATTGTGTTCAGTACTTGGCACCATGTTATAGGAAAGATGTTGTCAAGTTGGAACGGGTGCAGACAAGATTTACGAGAATGTTGCCAGGACTAGAGGGTGTGAGCTATAGGGAGAAGTTGAGTAGGCTGGGTCTCTATTCCTTGGAGCGCAGGAGGATGAGGGGTGATCTTATTGAGGTGTATAAAGTCATGAGAAGAATAGGTTGGGTGGATGCACAGAGTCTCTTGCCCAGAGTAGGTGAATCGAGGATCAGAGGACATAGATTTAAGGTGAAGGGGAAAAGATTTAATAAGAATCTGAGCGTTAACTTTTTCAGACAAAGGGTGGTGTGTGCATGAAACAAGCTGCCAGAGGAAGTAGTTGAGGCAGGGACTATCCCAACATTTAAGAAACAGTTAGACAGATACATGAATAGGACAGGTTTGGCGGGATATGTACCAAAGGCGGGCAAGTTGGACTAGTACAGCTGGAACATGTTGGCTGGAGTGGGGGAGTTGGATCGAAGGGCCTGTTTCAACACTGTATCACTGCATGACCCTGTGACTCTGTAACACACCTAGAGGCAAAGACTGAACCACAAAGATCGCCAGCACTGCCTCTTCAAGCCTAAAGCTGAGCCACCAGGTGAAGCCTGAAACTGCCATTGCTCCTTCATGAGGCAAAGGTGAACTGCAGGGAGGGGCCTGAGATCACCACGCCTCCTCCTTCGACACCAGGGCTGAGCTACTGGGACAAGCCTGAGATCGTCAGCTGCACCTCACATGCGCCCTGATAACAATGGACAGCATCTCCATGCGGTCCTGGACTTTCAAGTCCCTGTATATAAAACATCACGTGAGTTCACTCTACTGCGAGTGTCGGTGACCATGCGTCATCCCTAACGCCACACCTCCCTCCTGTTCCTTACTGCCATAGCCGAAATGGAGGAGACAAAGAACGCTGAATGAGCTTTTCTTTATAATAACTTGCTGCATCGTGAGTGACTAAACTTGTGGGAAATGTGTCCAGCTTCAGGTCTTGACTGATAGCTGGAGCTGCATTTGGACCCTGTGATGCTGAGATTGGTGATTTTGCTCAAAGTACAGGCTGCAAGAAAGATTCAGAGTGTAGTCAGGGAGTGCAAGATTATGGTATGGACATTCCCCTCAGTAACAAGCATTTTGTTTGGATACTGTTGGAGATGGATGGCCCTGCAGAGAGGAGTGTAACAGCAGCAGCCAGGTCAGTGGCACAATGACTGGCTCTGATGCACAGCATTCGAAGGTAGGGACAAAGAGACCTGTTGTGACAGGAGTCTCAAGAGTAAGGGGGAAAAACTGGATATTTGGAGGACGCGAACAAAACTTTAAAATGGTACGAAGCTTCTGGGTCCCAAGGTGAAGGATATCTCCGAACAGTTGCAAAACATCCTTGAAACGGAGGGTGAGAAGCCAGAAGTCGTTATCCATATTGATATTTATGACAGGTAGAATGAGGGATCAGGTTCTTCAAATCAATATCTTAAAGCATAAATGCATGTACCACCAGATTCAGGAACAACATCTTTCCCTCAGTTACAGTATCAGACTATTGAATGGTATTCTCGCCAACCTCCACATCCAACACATAATTCTTTACTTTAGCTTAGTTTAGAGATACAGCGTGGAAACAGGCTCTTCGGCCCAACAGGCCTGCGCCGACCAGCGATCCCCGCATATTAACACTATCCTACACCACCTAGGGACAATTTTTACATTTACCACCAAGCCAATCAACCTCCAAAAATGTGCATCTTTGAAGTGTGGAAACCGAAGATCTTGGAGAAAACCCAAGCAGGTCACGGGGAGAATGTGCATACTCCATACCGACAGCACCCGCCACTGTGCCGCCCAACATTCTCTGACATTTCCACCACCTTCAACGTGATCCCACCACCAGTCACATCTTCCCATCCCTACTCCTTACCACTTTCTGCAGAGACTGCTCCTTCAGAGTTCCTGGCTCACTTATCCTTTCCCACCCAAACCACGCCCTCCCTGGGTACCATTCCCTGCAATCGCAGGTGACGTTACATCTGTCCCTATACCTCCTCCCTCACACCAATCTAGGGAACCCAGCAGCCTTTGTTCAGCAGCAGAGACCAGTGTTCATCCGCAACTCCTCTAACCTCATCTATTGCATTTGGTACTCCTGATGTGGTCTTCTTTGCATCGGCAAGTCCAAACGTAACGAGACAACCATTTCCCCAATCACTTGAACTTGGTCCACCAAGGCCTGCTGGATCTCCTAGTTGCCAATCATTTTATTTCCCCTTCCTATTCCCATACCTGCCTGCCTCTGTCCTGGGCCTCCTCCACTGCCAGTGTGAGGCCACATGCAAACGGGAGAAACTATAACTCATATTCAGCTTGAGTAGCTTAAAAACAATGGTATGAACATTGAATTCTCCAAGTTTAGGTAACTAACCAACAACAACCCTTTCCCTACCCCTGTCCCCTTCCTCCTATATCCCTTCTTCTGGCTTTACATTTCATGCCTCTTCTCTCCGTTCCTCCAAATCTCACTAACTTTCCTTTTCATCTCTGACTTTTTCCAACCATCTGCCATATAAAAAAACCCTGAC
The DNA here is from genome assembly GCA_035221665.1 of Okamejei kenojei. Taxonomy (NCBI): domain Eukaryota; kingdom Metazoa; phylum Chordata; class Chondrichthyes; order Rajiformes; family Rajidae; genus Okamejei; species Okamejei kenojei. The sequence goes on along the minus strand of CM069131.1, from coordinate 168,340,103 downwards.
CTGTGTCCACCGGCCACTGACCAGGCTCTTTCCTCCTCCCACCTCTCTTCTAGCTTTCTCCCCCCTACTACAATCAGCCTGAAAAGGGTCTCATAGAAACATAGAAAATAGGTGTAGGAGTAGGCCATTCAGCCCTTCGAGCCTGCACCGCCATTCAATATGATCATGGCTGATCATCCAACTCAGTATCCCATACCTGCCTTCTCTCTATACCCCCTGATCCCTTTAGCCACAAGGGCCACATCTAACTCCCTCTTAAATATAGCCAATGAACTGGCCTCAACTACCTTCTGTGGCAGAGAATTCCAGAGACTCACCACTCTCTGTGTGAAAAATGTTTTCCTCATCTCGGTCCTAAAGGAATTCCCCCTTATCCTTAGACTGTGACCCCTTGTTCTGGACCTCCCCAACATCGGGAACAATCTTCCTGCATCTAACCTGTCCAACCCCTTAAGAATTTTGTACGTTTCTATAAGATCCCCCTTCAGTCTTCTAAATTCTAGCGAGTACAAGCCAAGTCTATCCAGTCTTTCCTCATATGAAAGTCCTGACATCCCAGGAATCAGTCTGGTGAACCTTCTCTGTACTCCCTCTATGGCAAGAATGTCTTTCCTCAGATTTGGAGACCAAAACTGTACGCAATACTCCAGGTGTGGTCTCACCAAAACCCTGTACAACTGCAGTACAACCTCCCTGCTCCTATACTCAAATCCTTTCGCTATGAATGCTAACATACTATTTGCTTTCTTCACTGCCTGCTGCACCTGCAGGCCTACTTTCAATGACTGGTGTACCTTGACACCCAGGTCTCGTTGCATCTCCCCTTTTCCTAATTTGCCAACATTCAGATAATAGTCTACCCTCCTGTTTTTGCCACCAAAGTGGATAACCTCACATTTATCCACATTATACTGCATCTGCCATGATTTACCCACTCACCCAGCCTATCCAAGTCACCTTGCAGCCTCCTAGCATCCCCCTCACACCTAACACTACCCCCCAGCTTAGTGTCATCCGCAAACCTGGAGATGTTGCATTCAATTCCCTCGTCCAAATCATTAATATATATTGTAAATAGCTGGGGTCCCAGCACTGAGCCTTGCGGTACCGAACTAGTCACTGCCTGCCATTCTGAGAAGGACCCGTTTACTCCTACCCTTTGCTTCCTGTCTGCCAGCCAGTTCTCTATCCACATCAATACTGAACCCCCAATACCGTGTGCTTTAACTTTGTATACTAATCTTTTATGTGGGACCTTGTCGAAAGCCTTCTGAAAGTCTAGATATAACACATCCACTGGTTCTCCCTTATCCACTCTACTAGTTACATCCTCGAAAAATTCTATAAGATTCGTCAGACATGATTTACCTTTCGTAAATCCATGCTGACTTTGTCCAATTATTTCACCACTTTCCAAATGTACTGTTATCCCATCTTTAATAACTAGCAGTTTCCCCACTACCGATGTAATTCCCCGTTTTCTCTCTCTCCCTGTCTCAATAGACAATAGGTGCAGGAGTAGGCCATTTGGCCCTTCGAGCCAGCACCGCCATTCAATGTGATCATGACTGATCATCCCAAATCAGTACCCCGTTCCTGCCTTCTCCCCATATCCCCTGATTCTGCTATTTTTAAGAGCCCTATTTTCAAGAGCTCTCTCTTGAAATCATCCAGAGAAGCTGCCTCCTCTGAGGCAGAGAATTCCACAGACTTACCACTCTCTGTGAGAAAAAGTGTTTCCTCGTTTCCGTTCTAAATGGCTTACTCCTTATTCTTAAACTGTGGCCCCAGGTGCTGGACTCCCCCAACATCGGCAGCATGTTTCCTGCCTCTAGCGTGTCCAAGCCCTTAACATGTTTCAATGAGATATCCTCTCATCCTTCTAAACTCCAGAGTGTACAAGCCCGGCTGCTCCATTCTCTCAGCATATGAGAAGTCTCGTCCCAAATTGTCATCTATTCACGTTACCCAGAGATGCCTCCTGACCCGCTGAGTTACACCAGCACTTGGCATCTTTGTTTTCCTCTATTAAGTTTTCTAGGTCAGAAAGGATCAGATGCTGATTTTACATTACACACTTGTGGTAATTTGAAGGTGCACTGGTGTAAAATTAATGAATCTGAAATGGTGGCTTACCTTAATCACTTACAATTTTAATTTCCATCAAAGATTATCAAAAGTAAAGTTGAGAGAGATCGGAAAGAAGCTGCCAATTTGTTATCACCAGTTCCTTCACCATCGATATTATCCCCACTGCTCCTAAAGATGAGAATGGAACATTTGAAACTGGATTCACAACCCTGCAAGTATCACTGACTGAAGGAAGAATTCTAGTAAGAATAAATACCATACCATGGCATTTTCAAATTATACTCAATTTAGCCTTTTTTTTAAAAGGTTGCAAAATATCTGTAGGATGTTCAAAGGGGAAATGGTTGTGTGTTTTATTTTAAAATATGCCAATACACTGTCTGCTGACTGATGGCCACACGATCTTTATCATTCTAATGAAAAATATATACAATTAATGTATTTTATAAATATACATTTTGAAAAGTGTCAACAAAAATATTTTGCTACTTCTGGGACAATTTTTGTTCTTGTGAATGTAGAGAATTTGTCTTCAAAATGCTGCCAATAAAGTCAAAGGCAATAGGTTATCTAATAAAGCATAAGGTTGTCAGTCAGCAAAATAGAAAGTCATTAGATTGTGTTGGCATTAAACAGCGGAAAGGGTGGAAATTGTGCATAATCTGGCCACAATCCTCTTTGCATAAGAGGAGGCTCCAAAGGGTTGGAAGACCGCAAATCGTTACACCCTTTAAAAAATACACAGGAATAAACTCGGCAACCACGGGCTGAATTTATCACCGTCCATTTTTTTAATCCTGGGTGGCAGTGGCAAAATTCTGAAAGACAACAATCAAAGACAAAGTGAAATAACAAGCAGAGCATAATTTATTAAAGGCAAATCACGTCACAGAGTCATGCAGCATAAGAACAGGCCCTTCAGCCATCGCAACTATGCCGACCATCATGCTCCATCTAAGCTCGTCCAAATTACCCACGTTTGGTCCGTGTGCCTCTAAAACCTTCCTATCATATATCTGTACAAATGTCTTTTTAAATGCTGTTATTGTTCCTGGCTCACAACTTCCTCTGGCAGCTCGTGCCATATACACACCACCCTCTGTGTGAAAAAATTGCCTCTCAGGTTCCTATTAAATCTTTCCTCTCTCACCCGAAACCTGTGACCTCTTCATTCCCCTACACTGAGAAAAATACTGTGCATTCGCCATATCTATTTAACTCCATGATTTTATACACCTCTGTAAGATCATCCCTCGGCCGCCTGTACTGCAAGCAAGTGCAAGCCTGCTCAACCCCTCCTTATAGTCAGGCCCTTGAGTACTGTCAACAACCTCATAAATCTTCACTACACTCTTTCCTGATTAAAGGCATCTTTCCTATAGCAGGTTCAGTTTAATTATACACATTTTCAAAAAAGAGTCAACAAAAAGATATTGCTATTTTTGGGACAGAAGATTTTCTTGTGAAGATAGTGAGCATGATGATCAATCTTCAAAATGCTGCCATGAAAGAAAAAGGAAATAGGTGATATTAGAAAGCATGAAGATAAATAAGGTGGATTTAACTAAACATTTGTCAGTCTTAAAAATAGAAAATTCACCAGATTGTGAGGGCCCTAAACAGGAGAAAGGGTGGAAACAGTGAATAATCTGGCCACAATCCTCCACATAAGAAGAGGTGCCAAAGGGCTGGAAGACCGCAAGTCGTCACACCCTGCTCTCAAAAACACACAGGGATAAACTCAGCAACCGCAGGCTGAATTTATCCCTGTATATTTATATTTACAAAACTGAACACAATACTCCAAGTGCAGCGTCACCACATCTTGCACAACCATAATAAAATGTCCCAACTTCACTACTGATTTTCCTGACTGATGAAGTTCAGTGTGCCAAACGTTTTCTTCACCACCCTGTCAATCTGCAAGTTCACATGAAGGTGCAGGAGCCTGAAATCTGTGATGTCCAGGTTTCTGGAACAGCTGCTTCCCTGCAGTCATCAGGTTTTTGAACACTACAACCTCCAATAAGCTCCGAACTACATCGGCGTGGGGGCATTGATTTAGTCTTTTTCACTATCATTGTATGTTTTTTACGTGTACATATGTGCGCTTGTGTGTATGTACATACATATATACACATGTATACATATGTATATATATATATATATACACACACACACACACATATATAGTGCATACAGAAAGTATTCAGACCCCTTCACTTTTTCCACATTTTGTTACGTTACAACATACGTTTAAATGGATTAAATTCATTTTCTTTAGCATCAATCTACACACAACACCCCAGAATGAAGAATTTGGTAATTAAAATTAAATAACTGAAATATCACATTTACATAAGTATTCAGACCCTTTGCTATGACATTCAAAGTTCAGCTTAGGTTCATCCTGTTTCCATTGATTATCCTTGAGATTTTTCTACAACTTGATTGGAGTTCACCAGTGGTAAATTAAATTGATTGGACATGATTTGGAAAGGCACAAACCTTTCTATATAAGGTCCCGCAGTTGACAGTGCATGTCAGAGCAAAAACCAAGCCATGAAGATGAAGGAATTGTCCGTAGACCTTTGAGACAGGATTGTGTCGAGACACAGATCTGGGGAAGGGTATAACACAATTTTTGCAGCATTGCAGGTCCCAAAGAGCACAGTGGCCTCTGTCATTCTTAAATGGAAGAACTTTGGAACCACCAGGATTCTTCATAGAGCTGGCCACCCGGCCCGGCCAAACTGAGCAATCGGGTGAGAAGGGCCTTGGTCAGGGAGGTGACCAAGAACCCGATGGTCACTCTGACAGAGCTCCAGAGTTCCTCTGTGGAGATGGGAGAACCTTCCAGAAAGGCAACTATATCTGCAGCACTCCACCAATCAGGCCTTTATGGTAGAGTGGCCAGACGGAAGTCACTTCACAGTAAAAGGCACATGACAGCCTGCTTGGAGTCTGCCAAAAGGCACCTAAAGGACTCTCAGACCATGAGAAACAAGATTCTCTGATATGATGAAACCAAGATTGAACTCTTTGGCCTGAATGTCAAGTGTCACATCTGGAGGAAACCAGGCACTGCTCATCACCTGGCCAATACCATACCTACAGTGATGCATGGTGGTGGCAACATCATGCTGTGAGGATGTTTTTCAGTGGCAGGAACTGGGAGACTAGTCAGGATCGAGGGAAAGATGAACGTAGCAAAGTATAGAGAGATCCTTGATGAAAACCTGCTCCAGAGCGTTTTGGACTGGGGCGGAGGTTCGCCTTCGAACAGGACAACGACCCTAAGCACACAGCCAAGACAACGCAGGAGTGGCTTTGTGTGACAAGTCTGTGAATGTCCTTGAGTGGCCCAGCCAGAGCCCGGACTTGAACCCGATCGAACATCTCTGGAGGGACCTGAAAATGGCTGTGCATCGACGCTCCCCATCCAACCTGACAGAGCTTGAGAGGATTTGCAGAGAAGAATGGGAGAAATTACCCAAAATACAGGTGAGCCAAGCTTGTAATGTCATACCCAAGAAGACTTAAGGCTGTAATTGCTGCCAAAGGTGCCTCAACAAAGTACTGAGTAAAGGGTCTGAATACTTACGTAAATGTGTTATTTCTTTTTAATTTGCAAACATTTCTAAACACCTGGTTACACTTTTTTATTATGGGGTATTGTGTGTCGATTGATGATAAAAAAATGAATAATAATTTAATCCATTTTAGGGCTTGTAAATGACTTCCAGACTCAGTACATGATTCAAACACATCTTTAATCAGTACTAAAACTTAACAGCATGAAGGATGGTTAGTTATCCACACATCCTGGCTGCTCAAACTGTCGGTGCTGAGAAATAGTATTAGTATAAGTATTACAGTGGGGTGGAGTTAGAGATGCTGGCTGGTGTGTGATTGGTTAACATGCAACATCAATCTACAGGGCTGTAACATAACAAAATGTGGAAAAAGTGAAGGGGTCTGGATACTTTCTGAATGTACTATGTATGTGTATATATATGCATATGTATGTGTGTACCTGCCCTAAATTTTTCTCTTTTATTATATTGTTTACAGTGTACTATGTTTATATATTCTGTTGTGCTGCTGCAAGTATGAATTTTAATTGTTCTATCTGGGACAAGATTCTTGACTACCACCAATTTGATGATGCATTCTGTAACATTGGACATGCGTATCAGGCCATTGACTCTTATTCCGCATTATATCACCCACTGGAAGGCAGACAAAAATGCTGGAGAAACTAGGCGGGTGAGGCAGCATCTGTGGAGCGAAGGAATAGGTGCATTTTCGGGTCGCGACCCTTCTTCAGACATCACCTACAGGGATTGACATCTCAACTGGTCTTGATTGTCATGCCCTCTTTGTATGTCTGTTCATAAGTGATAGGAGGAGAATATGGCTATTCGGTCCATCGAGTCTGCCCCGCCATTCAATCATGGCTGATATCTTTCCCTCTCAAGCCCATTCTCCTGCCTTCTCCCCATAATCTTTGACACTTACTAATCAAGAACCTGTCAATCTCCGCTTTAAAATACCCACTACTTGGCCTCCGCAGTTGTCTATGGCAACAAATTCCACAGATTCACCACACTCTCACTAAAGAAATTCCTCCTTGTATTATTTCTAAATTCTGAGGCTATGCCCTCTGGTCCTCGACTCTCCCATCAGTGGAAACATCCTCTCCACATCCACTCTATCTAGGCCTTTTATTATTTGGTAAGTTTCAATGAGGTTCCCCCTTATCCTTCTAAATTGCAGTGAGTACAGGCACAGAGCTGTCAAACGCTCATCATATTTTAACCCACTCATCATCAGGATCATCCTCGTAAACCTTCTCTGGACTATCTCCAGTGCTAGTACATCCCTCCTTGGGCACAAAACTGCTCACAATACTCCAAATGTCATGGAGTCATAAAGTGTTACAGTGTGGAAACAGGCCCTTCAGCCCAACTTGCCCACACCAGCCAACATGTCCCAGCTACACTTGGTCCCATCTGCCTGTGTTTGGTCCATATCCCTCTAAACCTGTTCTATCCATGTATCTGTCTAACTGTTTCTTAAACTTTGGGATAGCCCCTGCCTCAACTACAGAGGCTTGCAAAATTATTCATACCCCTTGAACTTTTCCACATTTTGTCACGTTACAACCACAAACGTAAATGTATTTTATTAGGATTTTATGTGATAGACCAACACAAAGTGGCACATAATTGTGAAGTGGAAGGAAAATGATACATGGTTTTCAAATCTTTTTACAAATAAAAAACTGAAAAGTGTGGCGTGCAAAACTCAGCCCCCTTTACTCTGATACTCCTAAATAGCCTTCAGAAGTCACCTAATTAGTAAATAGAGTCCACTTTTGTGTAATCTAATCTCAGTATAAATACAGCTGTTCTGTGAAGGCCTCAGAGGTTTGTTAGAGAACATTAGTGAACAAACAATGTTCCTTGGGCATCATGAAGCCTAAGGAACACACCAGACAGGTCAGGGATAAAGTTGTGGAGAAGTTTAAAGCAGGGTTAGGTTATAAAAAAATATCCCAAGCTTTGAACATCTCACGGAGCACTGTTCAATCCATCATCCGAAAATGGAAAGAGTATGGCACAACTGCAAACCTACCAAGACATGGCCGTCCACCTAAACTGACAGGCCGGGCAAGGAGAGCATTGATCAGAGAAGCAGCAAGAGGCCCATGGTAACTCTGGAGGAACTGCAGAGATCCACAGCTCAGGTAGGAGATTCTGTCCACAGGACAACTATTAGTCATGCACTCCACAAATCGGGCCTTTATGGAAGAGTGGCAAGAAGAAAGCCATTGTTGAAACAAAGCCATAAGAAGTCCCATTTGCAGTTTGCAACAAGCCATGTGGGGGACACAGCAAACATGTGGAGGAAGGTGCTCTGGTCTGATGAGACCAAAATTGAAGTTTTTGGCATAAATGCAAAACGCTATGTGTGGTGGAAAACTAACACTGCACATCACCCTGAACGCACCATCTCCACTGAGAAACATGGTGGTGGCAGCATCATGCTGTGGGGATGCTTTTCTTCAGCAGGGACAGGGAAGCTGGTCAGAGTTGATGGGAAGATGGATGGAGCCAAATACAGGGCAATCTTGGAAGAAAACCTGTTAGAGTCTGCAAAAGACTTGAGACTGGGGTGGAGGTTCACCTTCCAGCTGGACAACAACCCTAAACATACAGCCAGAGCTACAATGGAATGGTTTAGATCAAAGCATATTCATGTGTTAGAATGGCCCAGTCAAAGTCCAGACCTAATCCAATTGAGAATCTCTGGCAAGACTTGAAAATTGCTGTTCACAGACGCTCTCCATCCAATCCGACTGAGCTTGAGCTATTTTTCAAAGAAGAATGGGCAAAAATTTCAGTCTCTAGATGTGCAAAGCTGGTAGAGACATACCCCAAAAGAATTGCAGCTGTAATTGCAGCGAAAGGTGGTTCTACAAAGTATTGACTCAGGGGGGCTGAATACTTTTGCACACCACACTTTTCAGTTTTTTATTTGTTATAAAATTTGGAAACCATGTATTATTTTCCTTCCACTTCACAATTATGCACCACTTTGTGTTGGTCTATCACATAAAATCCCAATAAAATACATTTACGTTTGTGGTTGTAACGTGACAAAATGTGGAAAAGTTCAAGGGGTATGAATACTTTTGCAAGCCACTGTACCTCCTCTGGCAGCTTGTTCCATACCCCCACCACCCTTTGTGTGAAAAGGGTACCCCTCAGATTCCTGAAGATGGGTCTCGACCCGAAACGTCACCTATTCCTTCGCTCCATAGATGCTGCCTCACCCGCTGAGTTTCTCCAGCATTTTTGTCTGCCTCCGATTCCTGTTAAATCTTTTTCCCTTCACCTTAAACCTATGTGCTCTGATCCTTGACTCACCTACTCTGGGCAGGAGAATGTGCATTTACTCGATACATTCCTCTCATTATTTTATACACCTCTATACGATCACCACTCATCCTCCTGCGCTCAGTCTCAGCCTCCTCAATGTCTCTCTATAGCTCAGACCCTCTAGTCCTGGCCACATCCTCATAAATCTTCTCTGCACCTTTTCCAGCTTGACAACATCTTTCATATAACATGATGCCCAGAGCTGAACACAATACTCTACATGCAGCCTCACCAATATCTTATACAACTGCAACATGACATCACAACTTCTATACTCAATACTCTGACTGATGAAGGCCAATGTGCCAATTTGACCTCCTTATCTACCTGCGAGTCCACCTTCACGGACCCAAGCACCTGCATCCCTAGATCCCTCTGCTCGACAACACTCCTCAGAGCCCTACCCTTCACCGTGTAGGTCCTGCCCATGTTAGAATTCCCAAACTGCAACACCTCACATTTCTCTGTACTAAATTCCAACAACCATTCGTCAGCCCACCTGGCCATTCGATCAAGTTCCTGCTGCAATTTTCCCCAACCATCTTCACTATTTTCAAAACCACCCACTTTTGTATCATCAGCAAACTTGCTAATCTTGCTATGCATGTTCTCACCCAAATCATTGATATGGATGACAAACAGTAACAGACCCAGCACCGAACACTGAGGCACACCACAGGCCTCCAGTCTGAGAAGCAACCTTCCACCATCTTGCTCTGCTTCCTCCATGAAGCCAATTTTCTATCGATTCAGCTATCTCTCCTTGGATCTACCCATGGTTAGATCCATGTGATCTAACCTTCCAGAGCAGCCGACCACGCGGAATCTTGTTGAATGCTTTGCTGAAGTCCATATATACAACATCTACAGCTCTGCCCTCATCGAACTTTTTGGGTCACGTCTTCAATAAACTCAATCAGATTTTTGAGACACAACCTCCCACGTGCTGGATGTTTCCAAAACAGAGTTTGCTCTTTGGGCTAAAGGAATCAAGGGATATGGGGGAAAATGCAGGAACAGGATACTGATTTTAGATGATCAGCCATGATCATATTGAATGGCGGCACTGGCTTGAAGGGCCGAATGGCCTACTGCATCTATTTTTCCATGTACAAAACCATGCTGACTATCCCTAATCAGCCCTTGTCAATCTAAATCCATTGAGTGTGCTCAGTTCCCTCCCACATTCCAAAGACGTGCAGGTTTGTAGGTTAATTGTCCTCTGTAAATTGACCCCAATGTGCAGTATGGGTGATTGCTGGTCAGTGTGGGCCGAAGAGCCTGTTTTCACATTGTTTCTCCAAACTAATCTAAACGAATAACTAAAACTAAACTACAGAATTAGAATTGTCCCAACCCAAAACGTCACCTATCAATTTCCTCCAGAGATGCTGCCTGACCCGTTGAGTTACTCCAGCATTGTGTCTATCTTTGGTATAAACCAGCATTTGCAGTTCAATTTTTTAAAGAAGGAACTGCAGATGCTGGAGAATCGAGGGTACACAAAAAGCTGGAGAAACTCAGCGGGTGCAGCAGCATCTAAGGAGCGAAGGAGATAGGCGACGTTTCGGGTCGAGACCCTTCTTCAGACTGGTCAGGGATCAGGGAAACGAGAGATATAGATGGTGATGTGGAGAGATAAGGAACAATGAGTGAAAGATATGCAAAAAAGTATCGGTGATAAAGGGAACAAGCCATTGTAAGCTGTTTGTGGTGTGAAAATGAGAAGCTGGTGCGACTTGGGTGGGGGAGGGAGATAGAGATAGAGGGAATGCCAGGGCCCGAGGGCTGAGGGAGAGGTGGGAAGGGGAGGAGACAGCAAGGGTTAACAGAATTGAGAAAATTCAATATTCAAGCCCAAAGGATGCAGACTCCCCAAGCGGAATATGAGGTGCTGTTCCTCCAGCTTGCGGTGTGTTGCTCACTCTGGCCGTGGAGGAGGCCCAGGACCGAGAGGTCGGATGTGGAATGGGAGGGGGAGTTGAAGTGCTGAGCCACCGGGAGGTCGGGTTGGTTATTGCGGACCGAGCGGAGGTGTTCGGCGAAGCGATCGCCAAGCCTCCGCTCTATATCGGTGAGACCAAGCGGAGGCTTGGCGATCGCTTCGCCGAACACCTCCGCTCGGTCCGCAATAACCAACCCGACCTCCCGGTGGCTCAGCACTTCAACTCCCCCTCCCATTCCACATCCGACCTCTCGGTCCTGGCCTCCTCCACGGCCAGAGTGAGCAACACCGCAAGCTGGAGGAACAGCACCTCATATTCCGCTTGGGGAGTCTGCATCCTTTGGGCTTGAATATTGAATTTTCTCAATTCTGTTAACCCTTGCTGTCTCCTCCCCTTCCCACCTCTCCCTCAGCCCTCGGGCCCTGGCATTCCCTCTATCTCTATCTCCCTCCCCCACCCAAGTCGCACCAGCTTCTCATTTTCACACCACAAACAGCTTACAATGGCTTGTTCCCTTTATCACCGATACTTTTTTGCATATCTTTCACTCATTGTTCCTTATCTCTCCACATCACCATCTATATCTCTCGTTTCCCTGATCCCTGACCAGTCTGAAGAAGGGTCTCGACCCGAAACGTCGCCTATCTCCTTCGCTCCTTAGATGCTGCTGCACCCGCTGAGTTTCTCCAGCTTTTTGTGTACCCCAGCATTTGCAGTTCAATGGCAGTTTCTCGCAACCCTTCGACATCCGCAGTGGCATCAAACAAGGCTGTGTCCTCGCTTCCACGCTCTTTAGGATTTTCTTCGCTCTGCTCCTGAAACATGCCTTCGGCACTGCAACAGAGGGGATCCACCTGCATTCCAGATCAGAAGGCAGGCTCTGCAACCTCACCCGCTTCAGAGCCACGGCAAAAGTACATGAAGCTCTCATCAGAGACATGTTTTTTGCCGATGACAAAGCAGCTGTGTCCCACACCCAGCAGGAACTACAGTCACTGATGGACCGCTTCTATCGGGCTTGCAAGGACCATCAACCTGAACAAGACAAACAGCCTGGGGCAGAGTAGAGAGGCGCTGCCTGTCATCACCACCATACAAACATAGAAATTAGGTGCAAGAGGAGGCCATTCGGCCCTTCGAGCCAGCACCGCCATTCAATATGATCATGGCTGATCGTCCGCTATCAATAACCCGTGCCTGCCTTCTCCCCATATTCCTTGACTCCACTAACCCCGAGAGCTCTATCCAACTCTCTCTTAAATCCATCCAGTGATTCTGCTTCCACTGCCCTCTGTGGCAGGGAATTCCATAAATTTGCAACTGTCTGGGTAAAAACGTTTTTTCTCAGCTCAGTCTTAAATGACCTCCCCTTTATTCTAAGACTGTGGCCCCTGGTTCTGGACTCACCCAACATTGGGAACATTTTTCCTGCATCTAGCTTGTCCAGTCCTTTTATAATTTTATATGTTTCTATAAGATACCCCCTCATCCTTCTAAACTCCAGTGAATACAAGCCTAGTCTTTTCAATTTTTCCTCATATGACAGTCCCGCCATCCCAGGGATCAATATCGTGAACCTACACTGCACTGACTCAATCATAAGGATGTCCTTCCTCAAATTAGGAGACCAAAACTGTACACAATACTCCAGATGTGGTCTCACCAGAGCCCTATACAACTGCAGAAGAACCTCTTTACTCCTGTACTGAAATCCTCTTGTTATGAAGGCCAACATTCCATTAGCTTTCTTCACTGCCTGCTGTACCTGCAAGCCAACTTTCAGTGACTAGTGTACAAGGACACCCAGGTCTCGCTGTACCTCCCCCTTACCTAACCTAACCCAATTGAGATAATAATCTGCCCCCTTGTTTTTGCCACCAAATTGGATAACCTCACATTTATCTATATTATACTGCATCTGCCACGCATCTGCCATGCATCTGCCCACTCACTCAACCTGTCCAGGTGCCCCTGCAGCCTGCTAACATCCTCTTCACAGTTCACACTGCCACCCAGCTTTGTGTCACCCGCAAACTTGCTAGTGTTGCTCCTAATTCCATCTTCCAAATCATTTATATATATATATATATATATATGGTAAACAATTGCGGCCTCAACACCGAGCCTTGCGGCACTCCACTCGCCACTGCCTGCCATTCTGAAAAGGACACGTTCACTCCTACTCTTTGCTTCCGGTCTGCCAACCAATTTTCTATCCATGTCAACACCTTACCCCCAATACCATGTGCTCTAATTTTAGTCACCAGTCTCCTGTGCGGGACCTTATCAAAGGCTTTCTGAAAGTCTAGATACACTACACCCACTGGCACCCCTTCATCCATTTTACTTGTCACATCCTCAAAAAATTCCAGAAGATTAGTCAAGCATGATTTCCCTTTCATAAATGTGTTGACTTGGACTAATCCCTTTACTGCTCTCCAAATGCTCCATTATTACCTCTTTAATAAATGACTCCAGCATCTTTCCCCCCACCGAAGTCAGGCTAACTGGTCTGTAATTCCCCGTTTTCTCTCTCGCTCCTTTCTTGAAAAGTGGGATAACATTAGCTATCCTCCAATCCACAGGAACTGATCCTGAATCTATTGAACATTGGAAAATGATCACCAATGCGTCCACTATTTCTAGAGCCACCTCCCTGAGGACCCCGGGGTGCAGACCATCAGGCGCAGGACGTCTACGAACCCAATGCCGCCCATCAGTTCACGTACCTGGGCTCCACCATCACCGACAACCTCTCCTTGGACACAGAGATTGATAAAAGGATCGAGAAGGCAGCTACAACTCTCGCTCGCCTCACAACTCGAGTGTGGACCAACCCAAAGCTGACGGTGAAGACAAGGATAGCAGTCTACAATGCCTGTGTCAACAGCACGCAGCTGTACGGCAGTGAGACATGGACTACATATGCCAGATGGGAGAGGAGACTCGACACCTTCCACCTTAGAAGCATCTGCCGTATCCTGGCAAGACAGAGTGCCCAACGCCGAGATCCTGTCTCACGCTGGCCTTCCCAGTATGTACACTCTACTCAGGCAGCGCAGACTGCGGTGGCTGGGCCATGTCCACCGCATGGAGGATGGCCGTATTCCAAAAGACATCCTCTATGGAGAGCTGACATCTGGGAGGAGAACCATCGGCCGCCCCCAGCTACATTACAAGGATGTCTGCAAGAGAGATATGAAGGCGCTCGACATTGATGTGGAGTCCTGGGAGAGCCTTGCAGCTGACTGCACGAAGTGGACAATGGACAATGGGTGCAGGAGTAGGCCATTCGGCCCTTCGAGCCACCACCGCCATTTAATGGAGAGGCATCCTAAACCAACATCTCAAAACGGGGAAGAGAAACTGTTGAACGCAGCAGCAGACAAGCGGGCACGCAGAAAGGAGCGCAGCAACTTCAACAAACCAATGACCGCATACAAATGTGACCTTTGTGGCAGAGACTGTCACTCCCGCATTGGTCTCTTCAGCCACAAACAACGCTGCTCTAGCCGAGGTTTGGAGCAAGCAGCCAACAACTAGGATGCATCACCCATGGTCAGTCATGACCGAGGGGGGCCTACAATATCTTTGGTATAAACCAGCATTTGCAGTTCCATTTTATTACATTAAGAATGTTAATCTACATTGTGAAGAATACAGCCATAGACAATGACAAGAATTAAATGGCCTTTTCAGACTTCCCAAAGCAACGTGACAAATTGCCTTGTCATGTATCATTTTCATTCACCTCTCACTACAATGTATATTTAACTTTCAACTTTGGATTGATTGAATATAACATACCAACATATACGTGCTGCCTCCCAAAGTGCAAAACCTCTCACTTGCCTGGAATAAAATCTATCACTATTGTCATTTTTTTTGCTCAATTCTTTAGATCAGGTTTAGTTTAGAGGCACTTTGGTTTAGGAAACAGGCCCTTCGGCCCTCCGAGTCCACGCAGCCCAGCGATCACCCGTACACTACGTCCATCCTACACTACAGGGACAATTTACTATTTAGGAAGGCAATTAACCTACAAACTTGCACATCTTTGAAATGTGCGAGAAAACCGGAGCACCCAGAGAAAACCCAAGCCATCACAAGTGGAACGTGCAAACTCCGGACAGACAACACCCATAGTCAGGATCGAACCTGGGTCTCTGGCGTTGTAAGCCAGCAATTCTACTGCTGCAGGTCCCGCTGTACATTTTGACAGCCTTCATCAATGTCCAAACTCCAGCAATCTTGATGTTGTCTGCAAACTTAATATCGAACCCATCTAAATTTGTGTCCAAGTGTTATATGTATATAGTCACAGACCTCCAACCAGAATAATGCCCTTCTACAACCTTATGTCTTCTATGAGTGAGCCAGCTCTGAATCCATAAGACCAAGTCACTGTGAATCCTGTGTATCTTGCTTATCAATTGAAAATGATGTGTTCATCAGACTCTCAGAAACCATAAGTACCGCCAAAAAACTTTTTTTTTTTTTTTAAAACACCCAAATCTGCCAGCATGATATTTACCAACTAAGCCAGTTTTCCGACTTGCAGGCAATTTGTTCCATGTAGCACAGGCAAGTTGATACCTTCTCCTAATAAACCTGATAGTTTTTTTTTAACCGATGGAAAACCCACGTTTGTATTAAAATAAAAAATCATTTTTAATTGTGTCAGGCATAAGCAACAACTAAAGCTTGAAAAATACATTGACATCTTTCTCCAATACTGAAAATATATAGTTAATATTTTAGTGCAAGATTTGTGGAGCAAAAATCTAACCCCAGGAGGAACTCAGCATGTCGAGCAGTATCTATAGAGGGAAATTAAATATTTTATCTCTCCATTTCACTCCTTAGATGGTGCATGACCGGCTAAATTCTTCTCGCAGTTCATTTTTAATTTTTTGCTAAAAGTTGCACCATCTGTGGTCTTTTGGGTCACCAAGATTTGAGGAGGGTTGAGAGCAAGACAAATATGAGACTTAAAACATTACCATAGACGAAAGAGATCTGTACAATTGCAAATATGTGATGATATTGCTTGAAATGTGTCTCAACCTATCCGCACTGGCCAGTGGTGCCAAATAGATTACGTTTCATCCATTTCATCAAGTGGTGAATTTAAGTTATATTAACTTCCTACCTTTGTAGCCGGAGTGTACTCTGGAGCTTTGGACACCAGTTTGTGATGAGGGGAGTATCACTATTTGCATTGGGAGTTGACATTCCAAAAGGTGCGACCTAAATGATGTGAGGTGAACATGTTGTTTAAAAAAAAATAAAGATTTGTGCATCATTAGCCTTTTGTCTAGCAAAATTCAGTAAATATTTTATTCCGGTACATTCACAAAAGCACTATGTCTTTTATTGTAAACCAGCACCTGCAGTTCAATGATTCTACATGATAAATGTTTCCATTGCATGGTTCAAAAGAGCATTTTGTGATCAAAGATAGTTATGTCCAATGCGGCAGTTAAGGAACTATATTTGACGTCAATATCTATCTGTTAATCAAGAGAAAATAATATCAGTCTAAATTTCTATTGCAGTTCACCTTCAATTGAGTGTTCAAAAAATACACAGCTACGAAGATTATGAGAATTAAGTGGAAAGGTTTGGATTTTCCTGTATTTCCCACAGTTGAACATTTTGCTGACGCTTGCACCCAGCATATAAACCTACTACCAGTTCAGTTTAGTTTATTGTCACTTGTACCGAGGTACAGTGAAAAAGCTTTTGTTGCATGCTAACCAGTCAGCGGAAAGACAATACATGATTGCAATCGAGCCATCCAGTGTATAGATAGCCATTTACAGTGTATAGATGTGTAAACAGTGCATAGGTGTACCATGACAGCTTTATTCTTTTAATTCCAGTTCCTTTATCTTTCTCCAAATCACTCCCGAATATTGTGGCTGAAATCACTTTCTCCAAAGCGCTCCTGAATAATGATTGTGATGGATTCTGTCCTTGACCTGTAATCACTGTTTGTAGGCTCCCACGCCTACCTGCAGCAGATGCTGATGACTTCTCTCAGTGGCCCTCTTTAACCTAGTGCCCAGCAGCATGGGCAACGCCCCAACATGTCTGTATTATTTGCTGAAGGTGGGGCTTTGCTAGCTGATTTTGGCATGTAGAAGCATTTGAAAGTCATTCAAATAAATTAAGTGAATCTAATTAAAAAAATTTAAGCAATGAAAGAAAGAATATTTTAACCAAGAAGTGCATATCAACATTAAAAAAAATAAATAAATGTTAAGCCAAAACAAAATTATCTTTTGTAAACTTCTGGTAGTTTTGCCCGACAATTCCCATTGAAATCATAGGATGCAAAATGTTTGCACCAAGCCTGCTTTCAGAATCCATCAGCAAGTCATATCCTTGCATTTTCCACAGTGCGTGCAGGAAAGTCTAAGTCTGTATTTTTAACTAAACAAATCAGAGTCACTAGTAAAAGTCAGTGCAATCTGACCCAAAATAGTTCACAAATGAAGGATGCATAAAAACAGAATGGTCACGAGCAAGAAAGCACCGATATAGCAGGATTCAGATAGAAGGGGGCAAATGAAACTAAAGTTGCAGCAACTTCTATATTTTCTAGGTAACTTTTTTAATGCACAAATATTTTCCTAAGTTCAGCTTTTATAAATTTTGTTAATGAAGGTCAGAATTATCCTTCTCGTGTCTTTTACCTTCTCTGCCCTTACTCTGAAGGCAAGCATGCCATATGCCTTTCTTACAACCATGTCTACCTATGTGGCCACTTTCAAGGATCTATGGCTTGAACCCTAAGGTCCTACTCTTTCCATGTTCACCAGAGATGCTGCTTGACCTGTTGAGCTACTCCAGCACTTTGTGTCCTTTTGTGTATTAACCAGCAGTTTTGAAGGATGCATAAAAACAGAATGGTCACAAGCAACAAAGCACCGATATAGCAGGATTCAGATAGAAGGGGTTAATCTGCTGGTTAATCTGCAGTTCCTTGATTCTACATTTTTTCCTTGGTGTCCTGCAATTTACTACATATATTTTCCATCCCTATCTGATTACCCAGAATGCATCATATCACACATCTATATTACTAAAAGTCTGATTTTGACCACTTCCTGTTCCGTATATTGATTTTAGAAAAAACGCTGCCACTTACGGCTGTGATTTTTGGCCATCTTACTCAGTCCCCCTCCGCTGAGCAGGACAAAAAGATTTTTCCCATCGATGAAAAATAAAAGAGATATTAGTGTTTAGAAAATGTTGAGATTCTCTCTGCTGAACGCCATGCCCATTCCGGAGGGACTATAAAACCCGGAATTGTTGAGTGCCTCAGTCAGTCTCCGCAAGATGGGGGAGCGAGAGATCATGTCTTTCAGTCTGAGCTGTGAATAACACTGAACACATGTCTACCAAACTGTGAGTGGTTTTACTGACCTGTCAGTGCCCTTAATGTGGTTCTAAAATATCGTTTGGAAATGCTAAAGCTGTCTTTCCTTTGGTTTGGAAATGCCAAAGCTGTGTTGCCTTTGGTTTGGAAATGCTAAAGTTGCGTTGCCTAATTAAACTTGCCTTGTTCAATTAATGTTGCATTGTCCAATTAATGTTGCCTTGCCTTCCATATAATTAAAAGTCTAATTTTGACCACTTACTGTTTGCGCTTTATATTGATTTTATAAAAAACGCTTCCTACGTACGACTGTGATTTTTGGCCATCTTACTCAGGCAGCCTCTGCTAATAAGGTGCCAAGGATTTTTTCCATCGATGAAAAATAAAAGAGTTATTAGTGTTTAAAGAATGTTGAGATTCTCTCTCCTGTCAATCATGCCATGAATGCCACGCCCTTTCTAGTGGGAGGGGGAGGGACTATAAAACCCAGAAGTGTGGGCGTGACTCAGTCTCTGTAAGATGCAGGAGGGAGAGGTCACGACGCGCTGTCTTTAGTGGCCTTGCACCCTGCTTGAAATGGCATGAAACTGCATGTGAATTTGGTGGCCTTGCACCCTGCTTGAAATGGAATTAAGGAATAGCCGTGAGTCAACTGCCAGCCCACCAGCCATGAGTGAGTAAGCTGTCAGCACAATAGGCTTGAGTGACTGAGCCGCCAGCCCAAGAATCCATTCGGCCCACAATGTCCATATTAGCCCTCTGGAAACCAGTCCCTTCAGCCCACAACACCCATTCTAGCGCTCCCCACTGGCCACCAATATTGGAATTGGTGGAGAGGTGGAATATTGCGTTGGGGTCCAGCCCTCCCGTGTGATGCTGGGACCCAATGGGTCCCACTTAGTCTAGTCAGAATTACATTTCAACTGCCAAAGCTTTGGGGAGGGGAGGGGGGAGAAGAAGAGGGGGGGAAAGGAGGTGATGGGATGGTGAGATGGGGGTGGGGGAGCGGAAGAGGGGGGAGTGGGGGGGAAATGGAGGGGGGAGGGAGAGCGAGGGAGAAAGATAAGTTGACTCTCATGGGTCTTAACTTTCTGGACCATCTGATCATGCAGGACCTTGTCAAATGCCTTATTGAAGTCTGTATGTGAAACATCTTACTGCCCTGCATTCATCAACCATCTTAATCACCTTCTATTAAGGTCAATCAAAATATTCAGTGACATGGTGAAGTCCTTTGCACTCTTCCAAGTAAATGAAGGCACTGGTGCACCTTCTTCATGATTACCGCAATGTGCAATCACTATGTTCCTTCTTTGTTGTGTGGCGGCACCTGCAGTCCGTCTGTCCTTTCTTTTTTTCTTTTTTTTGTCTTGTTAGGAGTATATTTTCGGTTTATTTTTAGGTGTGTATATGGGGGGGGGGGGGGGGTGAGGAGAAACTTTTAAACCTTTTAATGTAATCCTTGAACGGAGATGCGACCTTTTCCTTGTCGTGTCTCCGTATCGCTGGGGCCTAACATCGTGGAGCTGGCGGCCTCCAATCAGAATTGACCTGAGGGCTCCAGTCGCAGAGTCTGTGGACTCCCTTGCCATCGTGGAGCTGGCTGACTGAGGCTGTGGTGGCGCAGCGGCTGCGACCTGACTGCGGAGCTTCGGCCGCAGGCCCTGTGGACGGTAAAATCGGTAGCTCGCAGGTCCCTGGTGGGAGTGATTTTCAGGAGCTCCCGAAACGGCAACTTCGCCCGCCTGGAATCGTGGGGTTTGAATTGGCCCGGAGCAGGGCTTTTCATCACCCCGCGCGGCTTAATCAGCCGCGGGACTTACCATCGCCCGCCGGGTGCTTTAACATCAAGAGCCTCGATCGCCTCTACGCGGGAGAAGAACAAAGAACAGGGAAGAGAAGATTTTTGCCTTCCATCACTGTGATGAGGTGTTTGGGGATTCAATGTGATGGATGTTTGTGTGAAACTGTGCTAATTGTGTGTTATGTTTATTTTGCTGTTATGACTGCAGGGAACAAACTTTTGTTCATACCTGTTTGTTTGAATGGCAATAAAGGCATTCTATTCTATTGTGTGCAGAGAGATAAAGATATATATCAAATGGGAGAACAGCACAACATTTGTTTGTTTCTTCATCAATATCATGGATAATTAATTTCCAGACAGAAATTGGAGATGTTTCACTATTGTAAGCTTGGTAGCTATAAAAGCATGCCAAATGTATGTACCATAGTGCCTTGAGTATAAGAAATTTTCCAATGCCTTCACAGGAGTGTATCACAGGAAATAAACTAATTACAAATCCAAAGAAGGAAGCTCGAAGACTGAAAATACAGCTGCTCATGTTTGGATGGGGCGAATGCACAATACTGCAGAGTTCTCAAAGAGCTGTGATCTGGAGGAGGTTACAAAGAACCACAAGAAATCTGAACAGAAGGATAAAAGTTTTATGACTTTGGCATTAGTAAACCCAGAGCACAGATAGTCATATAGTGATACCATATAGGAAACATCTTATTCATCAACCATCTTAATCACCTTCTAATAAGGCCCTACTTGCCCACACTGGCCAACATGTCCCTGCTAGTCCCACCTGCCTGTGTTTTTGTCCATATCCCTCCAAATTGTTCTATCCATGTACTTATCTAACTGTTTCTTAAACATTGGAATAGTCCCAGCCTCAACTACCTCCTCTAGCAGCTTGTTCCATACACCCACCATCCGTTGTGGTAAAAAGTTACCCCTCAGATTCCTATTAATTTTTTTCCCCCTCACCTTAAACATATGTCCTCTGGTCTTCGATTCACCTACTCTGGGCAAGAGACTCTTGCAAGAGACTGTGCATCTACCTGATCTATACCTCCCATGAGACAATGTGTCATATGATGGGTGAATGAGTCTTGGTGATAGTTATGAGAACGCAAGGAAACAGAAGCAGATAGGCCACCCCTGCAAATGCTGGAAAAACTACAGATGCTGGAAGTCTGTTTGTATCAGACCGGGCCAAATCTGCAGAATAACAAGTTGGTGTGTAATTGTGAGGTAGTTTGTGGGGATTATGCAGGGATTTTGTTTCCTTTGGAAACAAAAGTCCCCACATGGATCAAAAATTCTCAATTCCACTCTGAATGGTCTTTCTCAATTTTATGCTCTATTTATTGTACTTGAGTTTGACTTAATTGTATATGTGTATAGTCTTATCTAATCTGATTGAAAAGCAAAGCTTTTCACTGTACCTCAGAACACATGCCAATAACAAACCTGAACCAAAGTGATGGGATTACCAAGAATCAGCATGAATCAGCAGTCTGAAGAAGGGTTCTAACCTGAAGTGTCACCTATTCCTTTTCTCCAGAGATGC
The DNA here is from genome assembly GCA_035221665.1 of Okamejei kenojei. Taxonomy (NCBI): domain Eukaryota; kingdom Metazoa; phylum Chordata; class Chondrichthyes; order Rajiformes; family Rajidae; genus Okamejei; species Okamejei kenojei. The sequence continues at coordinate 168,318,370 of CM069131.1, read as the reverse complement.
TGCCTGATCCACTGAGTTATTCCAGCATTTTATGTCCATCTTCGGTATAAACCAGCATCTGCATGGATGTTGCATTTCTTCAAGGAGGCTCTGAGTACATCCCTGAATTATCTGTTTAAGAAGGAACTGCAGATGTTGGAAAATCGAAGGTAGACAAAAATGCTGGAGAAACTCAGTGGGTGAGGAAGCATCTATGGAGCGAAGGAAATAGGCAAAGTTTTGGGTCGAGACCCTTCAGACTGATGTGAGGGTGGGGGGCAGGAAGAAGAAAGAAAGAGGCGGAGACAGTGTGCGGAGGGAGTGCTGAGAAGGGGAGGAGAAAGCAGGGACTACCTGAAATTAGTGAAGTCAATTGTTCATACTGCTGGGGTGCAAACTACCCAAGCGAAATATGAGGTGCTGCTCCTCCAATTTACTGAATTATCTTGTAACATTGTCTCAACTGTTCTGTCTCCTCTAACATGACCTGAAATGCTAGATTTTTTTCTACAGCTCTATTTCACAGCTTTTAAGTTCCTTTGTGTGTTTTTCCCTTTCTCTTTCTAACGTCCCTAATCATTCAACCAGATGATGTTGTCTGCAACTCATTCCCATCTCAACCCATTTGATACATATGATGGAATCTGTGAGAAAACAAAAAAATACACAACCCAATCAGTGATACATCCTCTACCTATTCACCCCTTCTCCATCTTCTCTGCAGTTTATAACTGAGATGTTCATGCAAGGAACTGCAGATTCTGGTATCAAAAAAAGACACTAAGTGCTGGAGTAACTAGCGGGTCTGGAGATGCTTAAAACAAACTTTTTCCTCTCTTATTAACAAAGAACTTACAATGAGAAAACATGTTTCTTTGATCTGAAGCAGAGAGTACCGGTGGGTGGATCCTCTGCAATAACTTTTGCAAAACTGTTTTGAATTTCAATCAAGTCGCTTTGCAGAAGCAAAAAAACAAACTGCTGGAGGAACACAGTGGGTCAAGCAGCATCTGTGGAGGCAAAGGGAAGGTTGACATTTCAAATCGGGACCCTGGATCACACCTAAGAATGCAGAGGGAAGAGTGATGAGTAGGAGGGGTAGAGGGGGCTGATATTTGTTGGTGCCAGGATAGCAATCTCTCCCTCAATGTCAACAGGACAAAGGAGCTGGTTATTGACATCAGGAAGCATGGTGGAGTACATGGTTGAGAGCTTCAAGCTCCTTGGCGTTAATATTACCAATTAAAGCAACACCCAAGAAAGCCTCAACTTCCTGAGGAGATTGAGAAAATTCAGCATGTCTCCATTGATTCTTACAAACGTCTATAGATACACCATGCAGAGCATAGTGTTGGGATGCTAATCAGACTTGTTCCATCCCAGTCACTCCTTCTCCTTACTCCTGTCGGGCAAAATGTACAAGAAGCTTGAAAATGCATATCACCAGTCTCAGGAACAGTGTCTTCTCCCCTGTTATCAGGCTTTGAATGGTTCTTCCATAAACTAGAGTACTGTCCAATTTACTTCTACCTCATTGCGAACATTAGACATTGTCTATGGAACTGATGTGCTATAATGCTGAGAACTATATTCTGCACTCTGTATCTTCCCCTTTGCTCAACCGATAATATTTCAGTATGACCTGATTTGTATTTATGTAAAGTATTATCTGATCTAATTAAATATCATGCATTTTACAAGGCATTTTACAAATACAAGGCATTTTACTGGACCTAATTCACCATGACAAAATAAAACTAAACCTAAACCTATTTTCCAATTTACAAAAACATAGACTTATAAATGTCTGTACAAACTGAACCCTTTTGTCACTCAGTGATACGTTGTTAATACATTTTGTTTGCGATCATACATGGGGGTATCCAGGGTATCAGAGTCCTACAATCTCTCACCATTTAAATAATATGCTTTGTCAAATGGACACCTTCACATTTTGCCATATTATACTCCATTAGAACTTTGCTCGCTCACCTAACTACCTACCTTCTTCTTCTCTTGAGATATAGGAATGAGTTACTTCCATTCCTGTTTTGGGGATTCAGAAGTGACTGATGAGGCCAATGTGGGAACCTCGGGTTCTTCACAGATAGGGCAGGAGGTTCCTGATATTGCAGACAGGTACACGAGAGACTGCAGATGCTGGAATTTTGAGCAAAAAACAAACCACTGGAGGAACTCAGCAGTTCAAGCAGCATCTATGAAGGGAAATGGACACAGAACACTTTGAGTCGGGACCCTTCCCGGGCAGGCAAGTGGATCGTCTTTTGAGCTGGTATGTTCCTTCGTCCACTCATGCAGTGCTTTTGTTTGCTACCAATCATGGGTACAAGATTTACAGTAGCATCTTGAATGTTCCTTCTCCTCTTTAAACGGTCATGGAATTAGAGACAACAGTGTTGCATTCTTCAAGGCTTTAAAAACATCTTTGAACCATTTCCCTAGTCAACCTGGTAATCTCCTCCCATTACAGAGCTTTGAATAAGGTCTGTTTCAAGAATCAGGTATTGGGCATGTAAATTATGTGGATGGCCTAACACAGTCAACTATCTCGATGCTCATACCTGTTGTAGTCTCCTCATATCTTCACAATTACTTTCCTATCCTTCTTTGTGCAAGCAGCAACCATACTTCCCAAGTAATTTCTATAAATTATGAAGTGCAGAGGCCCAGCACTAACTCCTGAGGCACACCATTAGTTACATCTTGCCACTGAGAATAAGACCCATTTTTGCCAACTTTCAATTTCCTGTTAGTCAGCTAATCATCTAGCCATGCCAATGTGTTACTTCCTCCGCAATGAGTTTTTACTTTCTGGAATAACCTTTGATGTCGTACAAATCTAAGTATAGTGAATTCATCAGTTCCCCTTTATGAATAACATTTGTTATTTCTTCATAAATCTCTAATAAATTGGTCAAGTAAGACTTTCCTTTACCAAAACCCCATGTTGACTTGTGCTCAATCATTTTGAAATTCTCTTAATGTCCTGTCATACATATTTAATGATAACTTCTCTAACATTTTCCCTGTGACAGAGGCTAAGCTACCTGGGCTCTTCTTTCCTGCATTCTGTCTCATTTGTTCACTTTTTGAGTTAAGCAGTTATATGTTGCATTTTTGATCTAATGAAAATTTCCCTTAAATTTGGGGGATTTTAGAAAATTAATACTTACACATCCCTTTGAACAGGCAGTAAATCCTGAAACATGAAACTCTGTGATTAGAAAACATCTGGGGAACTGCTCAGCATAATGGCTTGCGAGGCATTTCCAAAGCTTAATTGTATCTTCTTTAAAGGTATACTTCCTCCAAGTGCATTGACCCTGTATTAAAGCAATTTATCCACACCCAGTGTAACCTGTCAACAATTCCTATACCGAGTCATCTTCTTCTGTGAGTCTCCTCCCCTTCCCACCTCTCCCTCAGCCCTCGGGCCCTGGCATTCCCTCTCTCTCTATCTCTCCCCCACCCAAGTTGCACTAGCTTCTCATTTTCACACTACAAACAGCTTACAATGGCCTGTTTCTTTTATCATCGATACTTTTTTGCATATCTTTCATTCATTGTTCTTTATCTCTCCACATCTATATTTCTCGTTTCCCTGATCCCTAACCAGTCTGAAGAAGGGTCTCGACCCGAAATATCGCCTATCTCCTTCGCTCCTTAGATGCTGCTGCACCCGCTGAGTTTCTCCAGCCTTTTGTGTACCCTCGATTCTCCAGCATTCCTTCTTTAACACTTTGTCTACCCATTTCTGCGATATCTCCTCAAGGTATGCCTACTTTGAAGATGTTCTCCTCCTCCCTACGGAGATAGTTTCACAACCTCCTCTCCAACTGCTCCCCCTCTGTGATACCCCCTTCCCTCCAACTACGACCACATCCTCACCCAGACTCGATAGCACAGCCACATCTGCTTCCTCAGGGCTTGCCTGCGCCTCCATCTCATACCCCGTGGATTCCAGCTCCAATTCCCTGCCTCCCAGTTCGGACCCCAGCCGGACTATCGGTACCGCCTGGCTATCTGCCGCCACACTGTACAATTCTCCAACCGGGCACTAAGATCCACCCTGTTTGCAATGCGCCGGCACCAGCAGGACCTCGCATTGACTCTCCCGAATCTTCGGGCCTCACTCACCCAGACCTGCAACGGACTCCAACAACACTACATCCTCCGGAAGATCCACCGCTTCAATCAACAATTCCTGTCCCACCTTACCTCCACCAAGGACCTGAAATTAGCCCGCCTCCAGGCCGTTCCTGCCACTGACAATCCCCGACTCGACCGCCCACAGGCCCCAGGCCGCCACTCTGGCCTGAGCTTCCGGCCTGAGTCCCCCAACGCCATCTTGTCCACGAGGAGCGCCTCCAGGACTCACCAGGACGCAGCCTTCACCGACCTCCACGTCGATGCTGCCGCCGACCTCCACCAGCCTACCGATGACGCCCAGCCTCGCTGCCTGCCCGGTAACTCTGTTTATCTCCCCCTCCCCGATTCCACTGCCCATCACCAGCATAACACAACCGCCGAACCTCGCCTCCCCCCGGGACCACCTAACCTCATCGCCGCGTCGGGCCCATCCAGCATCGCCGGTGTACTGGGCCCGCCGAAGATCACAGCCGCACCCGCCTCACCTTGCATCGCCGCCAGACCGGGGCTCCCCGAACATGGCCGCCGCACCGCACCCCTCTTACCTCGCCGCCTCACCGGTCGGACCGAACTGCGCCGCCCTACCGCCCACCCACCCACCGGGACCTCCCACGCATCGCCCGCCGACCCCGACTCCACTGCCTGCGGACTCCTACCTTCGGGTCCGCCGACCCACGACACACCACCGCCCTCCTGCAGCCCGCAGCCGATGCCTCACCTGCAGACTGGACTCTGCAGTGGGCCTGAAGCCTCCACGTTGCTAACTCCTCCCACCACTCTGTTTTTAATGGCACTGGGTCCTAGTGCCCGTCTCCCCAGCCCCGGTAACCTCAGTGGCTATTCCACTGGGTCTTCCCCATCCCCCCCTACTATGTAACCCCAGCTCTTCCCCACCCACACCACAGCCCCCATACCCCCCCACCCCCTGACCACCCTCCACCCCCCCACCACACAACGCTTCGTCCTCAGTCTACTCACCTGCCTTCCTCCGGCCACAACCCCCATCCTTGCCGCGCGTTCACCATCCCCCCGGACCTCCCCCTCTCCGACACCGAAAGGTCGGTCCTCAGCAGAGGTCTTACCTTTGTTCCCCTCCGTCCCCACCTCAATGAGTTCCGCGCCCACCACAACTTGGAGCTCTTCTACCGTCGCCTCCACCTCACAGCGTTCTTCCACGGGAAGAAGTCCTCGCCCCCCCACTGATGATCCCTTTTCCTGTCTCCAACGTACCCCCGCCTGTTGGACCCCCCCCTCGTAGCCTTCCGGCTTTGGAACTATTTATCCAGAACTGCCGTCGGGACATCAACCACCTCGACTTCTCCACTCCCCTGTCTCACTCCAATCTCCCCCCCCCCGAACGTACTGCCATTGACTCACTCCATAACAACCCAGACTGGGTTATCAAACCCGCCGACAAGGGAGGTGCCGTGGTAGTCTGGCGCGTCAATCTCTACAAAGCGGAGGCCACGCGCCAACTCTCGGACACCTCCTCCTACTTATCCCTGGACCATGACCCCACTGACGAGCACCAGGCCATCATCTCGAGCCCCATAACCGACTTCATCAACTCTGGCTCCCTAGCCCCCCGAGCCTCCAACCTCATCGTTTCCCAGCCCCGCACGGCCCGATTTTACCTTCTCCCCAAAATCCACAAACCCGACTGCCCCGGCAGACCCATTGTCTCTGCCTGTTCGTGCCCCACCGAACACATTTCTACATACCTTGACTCCATCCTATCCCCCTTTGTTAAATCCCTCCTCATCTATGTTCAAGACACCTCAGACACTCTCCGTCGGCTCCGCGCATACCATTCTCCAGGCCCCCATCCTCTCATCTTCACCATGGACGTCCAGTCACTCTACACCTCCATCCCCCACCAGGATGGTCTCAAAGCCCTCCAGTTCTTCCTCGACCAGAGTAGCAACCCATACCCGTCCACTGACACCCTCCTCCGCCTAGTGGAGTTGGTCCTTACCCTCAATAACTTCTCTTTTGACTCCTCCCATTTCCTCCAAACACAAGGCGTAGCTATGGGCACACGCATGGGCCCAAGCTGTGCTTGCCTCTTTACGTCAATCCTTGTTCTCGGCGTACCAGGGCCCCATCCCCGACCTCTACCTCCGTTACATCGACGACTGCTTTGGTGTCACCTCCTGCACCCACACAACTGACTGACTTCATCCATTTCACCACCAACTTCCATCCGGCACTCAAATACACTTGGACCATTTCCAACATTTCCCTACCATTCCTTGACCTCACCATCTCTATTGCGGGTGATACACTCCTGACCGACATCCACTACAAACCAACTGACTCCCACAGCTACCTGGACTCCTCTTCCTCCCACCCTGCTTCCTGTAAGGACTCCATCCCCTATTCCCAATTCCTCCGCCTACGCCGCATCTGCTCCCAGGATGAGGTGTTCCACACCAGGTCATCACAAATGTCCTCATTCTTCAGAGAATGAGGATTCCCCACCCCCACTATAGATGAGGCTCACACCAGGGTCTCCTCCATACCTCCGCCCCGCAATAACCAACACTGCCCTCTCCTCCCCATTCCCCCACTCGCAACAAGCGGGGGCAGAGTCCCCCTGGTCCTCGCCTTTCACCCCACCAGCCGGCACATACAACACATAGTCCTCCGCCAGTTTCGCCACCTCCAAAGTGACCCCTCCACTCGCCACATCTTCCCATCTCCCCCCCCGACTGCCTTCCGCAAAGAAAGCCAGCTGATCTTCAACCGAACACCTCCGCTCGGTCCGCAATAACCAACCCGACCTCCCGGTGGCTCAGCACTTCAATTCCCCCTCCCATTCCGTATCCGACCTCTCGGTCCTGGGCCTCCTCCACGGCCAGAGTGAACAACACCGCAAGTTGGAGGAACAGCACCTCATATTCCGCTTGGGGAGTCTGCATCCGTTTGTCAGGCTTGAACACTTTGTCCAATGAATTTTCTTAATTCTGTTAACCCTTGTTGTAATTCCCCGTACCCGCCTCCCTTCCCCCACCTCTCCCTCAGCCCTCGGGCCCTGGCATCTCTCTATTCTATCTTTCCCCTCCCGCCATCCTTTGTTCCCCAATGACTGCAAGGGACCTACATTTGTTTTAACTAACCACTTTCTCTTCACTAGCAGTTTTTTATGTTCCCTGCCAGTTGTCTTTCATAACATTTTTCCTTTCCTAATTAGCCCTTGTCCTCCCTCTGCTGGTCTCAAACTCCTCATGCTGCTTTTTCTGCTACTTACAATGCTTTGATACTATCCCTGTTTCTATTTATCATCGATGAACTTTTTTGTTCATCCATGCATCTTTCATTGTATATTCATTGTTCTTTATCTCTCCACATCACTGTCTATATCTCTCGTTTCCCTGATCCTTAACCAGTCTGAAGAAGGGTCTCGACCCGAAACGTCGCCTATCTCCTTCGCTCCTTAGATGCTGCTGCACCCGCTGAGTTTCTCCAGCCTTTTGTGTACCCTCTTCTGTGAACAGTTGAGATGGGGATTGAGCATCATTGGACCAGTCTGTGGCTGTAACACTCTACAGGTCATTACATCATTCTACACCATGATGCTAGTCATGGTAAATGCCATTTATGACCTCAAATAAGGTGTTTTCAGTCCTTTGGCAAAGATTCTGACCTTAATGGTTTTGACATTAACTGCAGGAGTGGCCACAGACTTAGGAGGTAACAATGTGTTCAGAGACTTGAAAGAAAAGTTGCAAAAGGAATGAAAGTTCATAAGGGCAGAGAAGACAAGGAGGGTGTGTATTTTGACTAATAGCCTGAAGATTTGAAGGGGAGGGATGCAGCACCTGCAAAAAGCAAAGTTATGCAATCGGCAGTTTAGTTGGAATAGAGTCAAGGGAACCGTAGGTGGGCCATTGACAGGCTGAGTTTGAACAGGGAAAAAGAAGAGAACACGGCAAATGTTATGTATTCAGGAACAGGGCAGGGACGGGGAGAATCTTGATGGATTAGGAGAAGGGAAGGATGTGACAGAGGAGGCTGAATGGATCATCTCAAACTTAGCTGTTAAATAAGACATTAACCAGCTTACTACACATAGCACTAAATAACAAGTTTTCTTAGGATCTTTCAGTTGGCAAGCAACATGCAACATGCCTTAAAGTGTTAAATGTATGCTACATCAAAACTGTACTCAAAATATGACTCAAAGTATTTACAGTGTTTTATTAGTTATTCAAAAGCGTGGCGCTTTCCACAGTGAGATACTGCTTTTGTTAGTATGGAAAGGGAACAATCACGCTCTCTTTTGAAGGGAAAATAATAAGCTCCAGATTTCAAATTGCATCCCTCTCACAGTGATTTCTGTATAATATTTCACATTACAGCATTAATTAAATTATTTCATTTCCATCCTCAGTACACTAGCCTCATCTGGGAACAACATATATATATATATTTTTTTTAAATCACTTCAACTAATTTTATTGAAAAGACTCACATGGAATAATTAAAAATCGTAACTTTGGACAGGTTTACCAAGATTCAATTATCCTTGCTTAGACATATTAAAGACGTAAACTTTGTTCTGCTGAAAAATCTATATACAATGGTGCTTAAAAAAAAGTTACTGTGTACTGAGAACAAATATTAGAAAGACTTACAGTAGAGTTGGTGCCTTCAGACACACGCAAGCTTCTTTTTGTAGGAATCACTGGCCCAAAAGACAGAGATGCGCACACACAGTGACAAGATGAGTGGGAGCAAGTGAGACCCACAGCTCTGCATGCTATACAGCAGCCTGCAGTTCTTCTCACCTGTCCTCCAGGCAGGAAAGGCACAGTGCCAGTGACAAGAGGATAAGGGAAAGGGTTGGTCCCAGTACTTAAGGAAAGAAACCACAGGGCGGCGGCAAGGAAAAAGGATAAAGGCAAATTTTTTGAATATGCATATTGAATTTTTTTTTTAATCCAGAAATATAGTTTGAAGATTTAAAATGGTAATCTTTAAATTGGTATGTGTGGTCAACCACTGTTCATGAGAGAGAAAGTCAAAATGGCTGGATTTTAAAATGTGAAGTTAAAAGTGAAAATCTGCCTGCGTACATTACAGTGGGAAGAATTGAAAAATGTCCAAGGATTACGGAACTGGCTTTAGCCCGTGGCAATTAAGGAAGGGCGTGATGTAGTTTATAAACTGGCGGAACACCCTCCCTCTCCCTCTTCTTGTTCTTTCTGCCCAGTGAATATGTCCTATCCACAGTACCCTCGGGGAAAATACCTGAAAATAAATACTAAATACCTAACTAAATGCAATCCTAAAACATTGTCCAGAATTACAGTGTTGCAAAGCGCTGCTGCAACAGCAGCTTTTAAAGGCAGTACCAGTGGTACTCAGCAGTGACAAATGCTGCCAAGAATACGCCCCTTTGCTGCCATGCAGTTTGAACTGGATTGCCACACCTCTCATTCTTCTGGCATCCCCTATAGTGCTTTTGCAGCCTTTTGCATGAGAAGACAGAATTAGGAATGTGATCTAACCACATGCTACCAGATATTAACTCACGACCACTCCCACCCCCTACTCTCTATTAACAGTCTCTCTTATTAAGCTGGAATGTTTTTTCACTCTCTCCTACACATTTTCGCACAGCTAAAGCCATGCACTGTACTTGTAACACGCCCAGGTTAGGAGGTGGGCTGTTCAGGGTTGGCTTCATTAACGCTTGCAGTGCTGCTGCACTTTGCAATGCTCAAGCCATCCGGTAGATACTCAGTGAGACAGAACTATTGACGTTTGTACATTTTATAAAATTGATTTATGAAATGCAGGCAGTATTTAATGCCCATCCCTAAAATAGTGATAAGAACAACATATGCTCATAAGAAAATAGGAGCATGTTTGCCAATTAGTCCCACAAGCCTGCTCCATCTTTCAATGTGATAACGGCTGATCTGTCCCAGGCCTCTTTTCTTCTGTGCCAGTTCTCCATAGCCCTCAATTCCCCATCCTTCCAAAAATGGGTCTATCTTCTTTACTTACCACCACTGATCTAGCCCCCACATATATATAAGGGAGAGAATTCCAGAAATTCACCATCCACGAACCATCATTTCGGGAGCTGCAAAATGAGCTGCAGAGCAAAGGCGGGCAGAATCGCTGGCAACAATGGAGCCCTCCCTGATATGCTACACCTGCTTTAAACAGTAGGTCGGTGGAAGAACATCACTCACCCTGTCAGTCTGGCGTGCACTAATGTCTACTGTTACTGTGGCAGACATAAGACCAGCCTTCCTAAGAGTGAATCCGTGGTGCCAGAGAAAAGTAAGATAGCGTGCCTTAATGAGTGCCATCCTGTTGCTCTGACATCCACCACCATGAAGTGCTTCGTGAGACTGGTGATGACGCACATTAACTCCAATCTCCAAGCCAGCCTTGATCCACTGCAGTTTGCTAAATGTCGCAAAACAGATCCATAGCAGACGCCATCTCCCAAGCTTCAAACTCATCTCTGGAGCACCTAGACAAATAGACTCCTATGTTAGGCTCATATTTATCGACTATAGCTTCACGTTCAAAATCATAATTCAATTCAAACTCATCTCCAAACTCCTGTACTTGGGAATCAGCATCCCACCCCCCCTCTGCCACTGGATCCTGGGCTTTCCGACCCACAGACTATAATCAGTGAGAATAGAATAGAATAATATGCCTTTTATTGTCATTCAAACAAACAAAAGATTGAATGAAATTTCATTCCCTGCAGTCATAACAGCAAGAAAAAAAACAGAAAAAAAACCACACACTAAACACAGGTTCACACAAACATCCATCACAGTGAATCTAAAAACACCTCCTCACTGTGATGGAAGGCAAAAGTTTTATCTCTTCCCTGCTCTTCTCCCGCGTTCAGGCAGTCAAACAGCTGCGTCGAGGTGATCGAGGCTCTTGATGTTAAAGCCCCCGGCGGGCGATGGTAAGACCCGCGGCCAATTAAGCCGCACGGGGCGATGAAAAGCCCTGCGACGGGCCGATTCAAACCCCGCGATTCGGGGCGGGTGAAGCTGCCGTTGCGGGAGCTCCTGAAAATCGGTCTCCTACCAGGGACCTGCGAGCTCCCGATGTTAACGTCCACAGGGCCTGCGGCTGAAGCCTCAGAAGCTCCGAAGTCGGGTCGCAGCCACAGCCCCTCCAGTCAGCCAGCTCCGCGATGGTAAGTCCACAGGCTCTGCGGCCAGAGCCATCAGATCGATTCCAGTTGGAGGGCGCCAGCTCCACGATGTTGGGCCCCAGCGAAATGGATACACAACACGGAAAAGGTTGCGTCCCCGTTCAAGGAAGAGATATTTTAAACGTTTCCCCCAGCAATACCACCCTACCTCCTCTTTCTTTCTGTCGATCATTCCTGAATATTGAATGCCCCTGCACATTGAGCTCCCAGCTTTGGTCACCCTGGAGCCATGTCTCCATAATCCCAACAATATCATATCCATTAACAACTTAACTGCACATTCAATTCATCCACCTTATTACTCCTCGCTTTGAGGCATAACACTTTCAGGTTTGTTTTAACATTCCTAGCCCTTCCACTTTCTCTCTTCTACCTTTCTGCCCTCATTTTACGACCCTCTGTCTCCCTACATTGGTTCGCATCCCCCTGCCATATTAGTCTTCCCAACAGCACTGGCAAACACTTCCCCGAGGACATTGGTTAATTGGAGACATGTTGATTTTCCTCAGTCTCCTCAGAAAGTAGAGTTGTGGTATGTCTACTTAGTTGCCTTATCATCCACTCTTTTGTTGTTTATATGGAAATAAGCTACTAGATTTGTTAACAACTGTATTGGCACTTCAAATGTAGGCTTTCCATTCATCAGGTATATCCCTTCCCAATGGCAGAATCAGAGATGGCCGACTGATGCATAAAGAGGCTTGAATTGCTCTCGGACTGTTAAATAGTTTTAGTTAAATAGTTAAATAGTTAAGGCGAGAAGTCTTATAAACCTCATCAATATTGATAAAGCAATGATTTGTGATTTTGAAATACGAGGCTGAAGCATTTGTAACTAATTCAGGCAGAAGTACTTTATTCATGATGGTGGAAGAGGTAAACCAGATAATTGAAGGCCATCAAGTCAAATATCAGTGGTAGGCAAATTATAGGAAAACAATTCTGACGAACAGATTCAGTTTACACTTAAAGTCAGGGATTAATCAAAAATAGTTAGCATGGCTTTGTTGGGCAGAAATTTTGTCTGACCAATTTAATTGAATTTGTCAAAAAATAACAAAATGTATGGATGAAGGCACTACAGATCATGTGTGGTGTACAATGACTTCAGTTAAGGCTTTAGGCAAACTCATACTTGGAAGACCCATTCAAAAGGTAAGATCCCATGGTTTCAAAAGCAAATAGGCTACAAAATTAGCTTAGTAATAGGGGGCAGAGGGTGGTTATGGAAGGCTGTTTATGTGATTCAAAGCCTGTGACAAGCTACAATAGGCATCAAATACTGGGACCATTACTGTTGGTTATGAACATTGATGATTTAAATATACATTTTACAGATAAGATTATTAAGGAATCACTGGAATTCCAATTAAGGCTAAATTCACTGGATTTAGAAGGATGAGAGGTTATCTCATAGAAAAATATAAAATTATGAGAGGACTGGACGAGCTAAATGCAGGAAAAATGTTCCCAATGTTGGGAGAGTCCAGGGGCCACAGTCTAAGAATATAGGGGAGGCCATTAGAAATTAAGATGAGAAAAAACCTTTTCACCCAGAGAGTTGTGAATTTGTGGAATTCTCTGCCACAGAAGGCAGCGGGGGCTAATTAACTGGATGAATTTAAAAGAGAGTTAGATAGAGCTCTAGGGCAAGGGTTCCCAACCTGGGGTAAATGTACCCCAAGGGGGTAAATTTCACCTACCCAGGGGGTAAATTTGTTGATTCTGGATTTGTAGATATTTTTTCTCATTGACTGATTGTGTTTGGTTCTGGTATACCGGTATCTGTTCGTCATAGTGAAATAACATTGTTATGTGCTATTAAAGTTGCCAGGGGTAAACGGGACGAAAAAGGTTGGGAATCCTTACTCTAGGGGCTAGCGGAATCAAGGGTAATGGGGAGAAGGCAGGCACGGGTTACTGATTGTGGATGATCAGCCATGATCACAATGAATGGTGGTGGTTCGAAGGGCCAACTGGCCTCCTCCTGCACCTATTTTCTATGTTAATTGACACAGAAAATGATGGTGTTGTTAAAAGTGAGGAGGGATAATCTTAGGCCTAGAGCCAGCAATGGTAAATGAAATTAAATTTTGAGAAGGATGGGGTAATGATATTTAAGAGATTGTGTACGTGCTAAGGCCAGCACATACACAATACATTTGAGCCCACCAATAGCAATGAGTGTTAACTGCCGACTCGTTGGAATTATACCTCACACTAAGGTGGGTGTCTGTGAGTGTTCAAAATCAACTAATCCCAAGGGCATTGCTACAGGTGCTTATCATGACACTGACTCAGGCATTGCATCTTCAATGACTCGATCAATAAGATAAGAATCAGACATGCTCACTGGTCATTTTATCATATTACAATTAATCAGATAACAAGCAGACCGTGCCTGAATGCAGAAAGGCCTGTGCTGCATTCAGTCAGCTGACATCTGTTAACTGAAAACAGATTTACAATTAGACCAAGAAGACTTCTGTTAAATATGGTCCAGTCACATTTGACATTGTGAGAACTTACTATAATACTGTTGATACCTGTAAGATATCAAATCAGTTCGTGTTCGTGTTCAAAGCAGGATTGAGTAAATATAGCCAGTAATCATTAAGCCTCGGCATTCTGATGTCAAAGAGCACAAATGGGCATTCAATACTGTGCAATTGCTTTGTCATGTCAGTGATTAGAATCATCAAATAATTATAAATTACTACTTTACGGAAATAAAAGTTACAACACTGAATTAATGTTTTATTGAGAAAATAAAAATCTGCAAAGGGTTGTGGAACGGTACTGCTCTTGCAGAGTGCCTCCTATTTAGTGAGTCTAGGCATGTGTTGTCCATAATCTATTACATGTCAAAAAGGGCAACTATAACTAGGTCGAAGGGTCCGTTTCCATGCTGTATGACTATGATCCCAATACAAAAGCATAACACTCCCCATCTTCATATATATATCTACGTCATATATAGGATTTTTGGCAATACATCGGCACCTATTGTTTTGTATATCCGTAATAACACCATTTATATAATTAAAAGTCTCATCTTGACCACTTCCTGTCTGTATATTGATTTTAGAAAAAACGCTACCCTGTATCGCTGTGATTTTTGGCCATCTTACTCACAACCCTGAGCCAGCCCCGAGGATTTTTCCCATAGATGAAAAATGAAAATGTTATGAGTGTTTAAAAAACCTTGAGATCAGCTGATTGGTCCTCTCGCCTGTCAATCACCGCGATTAAGGTAACGCCCATTCCGGGGGGGAGGGCAGGACTATAAAACTCCGGATGCCAGGACATGAGTCAGTCACTCTGCAAGATTGCGAGGGAGAGGCCACGACTGTCATTCTAAGATGTGAATCAACTGAACTGTGAGTCTGCAATGTACTTGCAATACATGATTTGTTAGCCCTTAATGACAATGCAATGAGTTGTTTGGCCTGCTGCCCGGCCTGTGCTTGAAAGTGCAATGCTTAATTGGAAATGAAATGAAATAAAATGACAATGCCATGAGTTGTTTGGCCTGCTGCCCTGCCTGTGCTTGAAACTGCAATGCTTTATTAGGTCTGACTGTGTTTGGAAGGAATAAATGCTTTATTAGGTCTGACTGCGTTTGGAAGGAATAAATGCTTTATTAGGTCCAACTGTGTTTAGTTCAAAAGTCCCGCTCATTTCGTGACTTCCGCTTAGAGGACAGGTGGCGCTGATTGCGTAATTTCCGGTGAGTGCAGAGGTCGCGCTGATCGCGTAATTTCTGGTAAGTGCAGAGGTCACGCTGATTGCAGAAGTGCCGCTGACTACGGAAACCTCACAGTGGAGAGGCTGCGCTCAGCCGTGTGAGTAGATTTAAGAAAGTGTGTGTGTGTGTGTGTGTGTGTGTGTGTGTGTGTGTGGTGGAGGGTGTTTGTGTGAGTGTGTGTGTATGTGTGTCAGTCTGTGTGTGTATATGTGTGTGTATATTGGAGTTGGTGGAGAGGTGGAATATTGCGTTGGGGGACCAGCCCTCCCATGTGAAGCTGGGACCCAATGGGTCCCACTTAGTATAATTTCTCCTAAATTGCTTAGACATTCTCATGTGCTCTAATGGGTGTTCGGGAAGTGCTAGTAAATGCCATATTGTTCATGAGTACGCCACTGTGAAGCACTTATTCCCAAGGCTCATTAGGCCAAATGTTTCTTTGCAAACAGTCAATCCAAAATTGTCGAAGATAGACACAAAAAGCTTGTGTAACTCCACGGGTCAGGCAGAATCTCTGGAGAGTAGGAATGGGTGACATTTCAGGTTGAGACCCCTCTTCAGACACATTGGCTACAGGCCGACTTAGGCCTGTGCTGTGGCAAGGGCAAACAAAACAGAGTGAGAAATATTTGGATTGTTTCTGGAGAAAAAAAAAAATCAGGAGACCATTAATATTAAGGTGTTGTTCAAGGAAGTGGGGAGACTAAGATGTAGAAACAAGGAAATGCAGATTCTGGTTTACAAAACAAGACTGCATGCTAACATTTTTGGGGTCCCGGAATGGGGAAGGAGGTTAGGGTTGTCAACTTTCTCACTCCCAAATTACGGACAAAAATATGGGACAAATTCCCAATGACAATTCGTTGACCGACTCAGCCATGGCTGGGTGATGAGTTGAGCCGGGTGCTGGACTGCACACAAAGCCCAGCAGGCAGGCCAGCTGAGGAGTTTTGGCCTGGCACCCCATCCAACTCATGAACCGATGATCGCCCATGAGAAGGAGAGGTGGTGGTGTCAGCGGTAAGCGAAGGTCCGAAGGTCGGATAGCTGGCCAGGCTGCCGACCGACAGGGCCACGGGTGAGGCGCTGCTGCTGCACTATGTTGGGACAGGTGAGGCGGGCCGGACGCGGCGCTGAAACCCGACAGTCCCCTCAACCCGAGTAGTAGCAGTCAAATACAGGACAAACCTATTTCGTTCAAAAAACGGGATGTCCCAGTTAATACGGGACATTTGGCAACCCTAGAGGACATTTCACATAAGGGTTGGATTCTAGGAGTTGGGCTTAGGCAGTTCTCTCGGGTGCAGGGTGACTTGGACAGGTTGGGTGAGTGGGCAGATGCAGTTTAATGTGGATAAATGTGAGATTATCCATTTTGGTAGCAAAAACAGGAAGGCAGATTATTATCTAAATGGTGTCAAGTTGGGAAAAAGGGAAGTACAGCGGGATATAACAAACCATATAACAATTACAGCGGGAAACAGGCCCTCTCGGCCCTTCCAGTCCGTGCCGACCATTTGTTTTCCCCTAGTCCCATCTACCTGCACTCAGACCATACCCCTCCATTCCCTTCACGTCCATATACCTATCCACTTTACTCTTAAATGTTAAAATCGATCCTGCCTCCACCACTTCTGCTGGAAGCTCATTCCACACAGCCACCACCCTCTGAGTAAAGAAGTTCCCCCTCACGTTACCCCGAAAACCTCTGTCCCTTAATTCTCATGTCATGCCCTCTTGTTTGAATCTTCCCTACCCTCAATGGGAAAAACGTATCCACGTCAACTCTGTCTATCCCTTTCATCATTTTAAAGACCTCAATCAAGTCCCCCCTTAACCTTCTGCGCTCCAAAGAATAAAGACCTAACTTGTTCAACCTTTCTCTGTAACATAGTTGCTGGAACCCTGGCAACATTCTAGTAAATCTCCTCTGTACTCTCTCTATTTTGTTGACATCCTTCCTATAACTAGGCGACCAAAATTGTACACCATACTCCAGAATTGGTCTTACCAATGCCTTGTACAATTTTAACATTACTTCCCTACTCCTATATTCAATGCTCTGATTTATAAAGGCCAGCACACCAAAGGCTTTCTTTACCACCCTATCTACATGCGATTCCACCTTCAGGGAACTATGCACAGTTATTCCTAGATCCCTCTGTTCCACAGCATTCCTCAATTCCCTACCATTTACCATGTACGTCCTATTTTGATTTGTCCTGCCAAGATGTAGCACTTCACACTTATCAGCATTAAACTCCATCTGCCATCTTTCAGCCCACTTTTCCAAATGGCCCAAATCTCTCTGTAGACTTTGAAAATCTACTTCATTATCCACAACACCACCTATCTTAGTATCATCTGCATACTTACTTATCCAATTTTCCACCCCATCATCCAGATCATTGATGTACATGACAAACAACAGTGGACCCAACACAGATCCCTGAGGCACCCGACTGGTCACCGGCTTCCCAACCTGACAAACAGCCATCCACCATTAATCTCTGACATCTCCCATTCAGCCACTGTTGAATCCATCTTGCTACTCCGCCATTAACACCCAAAGATTGAACCTTCTTAACCAATCTTCCATGGGGAACCTTGTCAAAGGCCTTACTGAAATCCATATAGACAACATCCACTGCTTTACCCTCATCAATTTCCCTAGTTACCGCTTCAAAAAATTCAAGAAGGTTTGTCAAACATGACCTTCCAGGCACAAATCCATGTTGACTGTTCCTGATCAGACCCTGTTTATCCAGATGCTTATATATATTATCTCTAAGTATCCTTTCCATTAATTTGCCCACCACTGACGTCAAACTAATAGGTCTATAATTGCTAGGTTTATTCTTTGAACCCTTTTTAAACAATGGAACAACATGCGCAGTACGCCAATCCTCCGGCACTGTTCCCGTTTCTAATGACATTTGAAATATTTCTGTCAATAGCTCCTGCTATTTCTACACTAACTTCCCTCAATGTCCTAGGGAATATCCTGTCAGGACCTGGAGACTTATCCACTTTTAATAGAGGAATAATTTTTCAAAAGTGTCAGTACTTCCTCCTCTATGAATCTCATAGTTTCCATAGCTACTCTACTCTTTCCCCTTAACTCACCGAGTTCAATATCCTTCTCCTTGGTGAATACCGAAGAAAAGAAATTGTTCAATATCTCCCCCATCTCTTTTGGCTCTGCAGATAGCTGTCCATTCTGGTTCTCTAATGGTCCAATTTTATCCCTCGTTATCCTTTTGCTATTAATATAGCTGTAGAAACCCTTTGGGTTTACTTTCACCTTTCTTGCCAAAGCAACCTCATATCTTCTTTTAGCCTTCCTAATTTCTTTCTTAAGATTCTTTTTACATTCTTTATACTCCTCTAGCACCTCATTTACTCCATGACTCCTATAATTATTGTAGATATCTCTCTTTTTTCGAAACAAGCGTCCAATTTCCCTTGAAAACCATGGCTCTTTCCAATTTTTACTATTTCCTTTCAACCTAACAGGGACATAAAGATTCTGTACTCTTACAATTTCCCCTTTAAATGTCCTCCATTTCTCTTCTACATCCTTCCCATGAAACAAAGTGTCCCAATTCACTCCTTTAAAATCCTTACGCATTCCCTCAAAGTTAGCCTTTCTCCAATCAAAAATCTCTACCCTTGGTCCGGTTCTGACTCTCTCCATAATTATATTGAAACTAATGGTATTTTGATCACTGGTCCCGAAGTGCTCACCAACGCATACCTCCGTCACCTGACCTGCCTCATCTGGGGGTCCTTGTTCATTAGTCAATGAAAGTAAGCGTGCAGGTACAGGAGGCAGTGAAGAAAGCGAATGGCATGTTGACCTTCATAACAAGAGGAGTTGAGTATAGGAGCAGGGGTCCATCTGTAGTTGTACAGGGCCCTAGAGTATTGTGTGCAGATTTGGTCCTCTAATTTGAGGAAGGACAATCTTGCTATTGAGGGAGTGCAGTGTAGGTTTACAAGGTTAATTCCGGGATGGCGGGACTGTCAAATTCTGAGAGAATAGAGCAGCTGGGCTTGTACACTCTGGGGTTTAGAAGGATGGGGGGATATCTTTTTTTTAATTTTTAAAAATATATATTTTTATTAGAAGCAATGCATATTGTCTAAGGTACAACAGTTCTTCAAATACGAATTAGACTTGTCACAAAAATTGTACAGATGTTACGGAATAATTTGTTTTTTTGGAAAGTAAAGAAGTGGTAAAAAAGTAAAAGTATAGATCAATAATCAAGAGATGGTGATTAAATAATAATGATTGTATAAGAAAATAAAAAAATAAAAAATAATATATATTTTTTTAAATTATAAAAATAAACAAATTAAAAAAACAATTATTATAAAATAAAAAAAATATGGAATACATCTTAACAATGAATGGAGCAATTTCACATAACAATATCTATAGAGACGAGTCTACAAATCCCAGAATACATCTTTTCATCTAACCCTACACCAGGGTACTTATTGAGTTACAATGCTGAGCTCAGCTACCCCTTTAAATAATCAATGAATTGAGACCATATTTGTTCAAAAAGTTCGTATTTGTCCATTAGGACAAACCTAATTCTCTCCAGATGCAACGTCTCTGACATTTCCACAGTCCACATTTTGATTGTGGGGGATAATGTTCCCTTCCAGAATTTTAATATTAATGAGAGGGGATCTTATTGAAACATATAAGATTATTAAGCGTTCGGACACGCTAGAGGCGGGAAACATGTTCCTGATGTTGGGGGAGTCCAGAACCAGGGGTCACAATTTAAGAATAAAGGGTAAGCCATTTAGAACAGAGATGAGGAAGCACTTTTTCACACAGAGTTGTGAGTCTGGGGAATTCTCTGCCTCAAAGGGCGGTGGAGGCCGGTTCATTGGATACTTTTAAGATAGAGCTAGATAGGGCTCTTAAACATAGCGGAGTCAGTGGATTTCAGGAGAAGGCAGGAACAGGATACTGATTGGGGATGATCAGCCATGATCACATTGAATGGCGGTGCTGGCTCAAAGGGCCGAATGGCCAACTCCTGCACCTTTTGTCTATTGTCTATTGTGGGGGTGTTTGTGAGGTATAGATGTGAGTGAGAATTGGGAGGTGGAAATGCCATAAGAATAGAGGAAATTGAATTAGCATTTAAGACGCCCAGTCTCTGATTGTACTGGGACGAATAGATTATCATGGCAGGGCCTCATAATGGCCACTCCCAGATCAACAAACTGCAAGGTTCTTATACTACCGTCAGTAAAAGCTAAAAGCTTAAACTGCTCACAAAATTCTTGAGAACTCCTTTAGATAACTGTATTTTGGTAAAAGGCAAACAAATGGAGTAGTCCAAATGACTGTGTGAGAAATTAATTTTATTATGACAGGATTGTAGTCTACTGCAATATACGTACAATGAGCTTAACTGCCATCCTTTAATTTATGGATTCAATCTAAGAAAGACATTTTTATTCCAAGTCACATGCTTGTGGGCTAAGCCACACTCCAGAAACCTGAAAATGTATGTTGATGCTCCAGTACATTTCTGAGGGAATGCTCCACTATTGTAGGCTTCATAGAAACATAGAAAATAGGTGCAGGAGTAGGCCATTCGGCCCTTCGAGCCTGCACCGCCATTCAATATGATCATGGCTGATCATCCAACTCAGTATCCCATACCTGCCTTCTCTCATTACCCCCTGATCCCTTTAGCCACAAGGGCCACATCTAACTCCCTCTTAAATATAGCCAATGAACTGGCCTCAACTACCTTCTGTGGCAGAGAATTCCAGAGATTCACCACTCTCTGTGTGAAAAATGTTTTCTCATCTCGGTTGTAAAAGATTTCCCCCTTATCCTTAAACTGTGACCCCTTGTCCTGGACTTCCCCAACATTGGGAACAATCTTCCTGTATTTAAGCCTGTCCAACCCCTTAAGAATTTTGTAAGTTTCTATAAGATCCCCCCTCAATCTTCTAAATTCTAGCAGGTCTTGCAGATAATGATTGAACCGCACGTGCCTTCCAGTTGGATGTCAGAGATCCTTTGACAGTATTCATGCAAAGGAGAGGAATGCTCCCTGCGTGCCTGACCAGATTTCAACCAACATCACTAAAGCTAGATTATTACATTCCTGTTTGTGGGATCTTGCATTGCATAAGTCAGCTGCCACATTTCCCTATTGTGGCCACACTTAATGTAAAATATATTTACTGCAATTATTTTGGGACATCTTCAGATGATGATGGGTGCAATAAAAAAAGCTCCTTTTTCCTCTGAATCAGGCTTGGTTTTGGTGGAGGGAAGAGCAGGATAGAAAGATGGAATATACTGTAGAATATTGATACAATTTTCTATAAATACAATTTATAGATGAGGCTCTCACTAGGGTCTCCTCGATATCCGGCAGCTCTGCTCTTGCTCCCCCACCCCCCATTTGCAACAAGGACAGAGTCCCCCTTGTCCTCTCCTTCCACCCCATCAGCCGTCGCATACAGCATATAATCCTCCAACACTTTCGCCACCTCCAACAGGATCCCACTATTGGCCACATTATCTCCACCCCTTTCTGCTTTTCATGGAGACCGTTCCCTCCGCAGCTCCCTGGTCAGCTCGTTCCTTCCCACCCAAACCACCCCCTCCCCAGGTACTTTCCCCTGCAGCCGCAGGAGATGCAACACCTGTCCCTTTACCTCCCCCTCGCCTGCATCCAAGGAACCCCAACAGTCTTTTCAGGTGAGGCAGAGGCTCACTTACACCGCAACCAACCTCATCTACTGTATCCACTGTTCCAGGTGTCAACTCCTGTACATCGGTGAGGCCATGCGCAGGCTCGGCGATCGTTTTGCTGAACACCTCCATTCAGTCTGCCTTAACCTACCTGATCTCCCGGTTGATCAGCACTTTAACTCTCCCTCCCATTACTCATCTGACCTTTCTGTCCTGGGCCTCCTCCATCGTCAGAGTGAGGCCCAGCGCAAATTGGAGGAACAGCACCTCATATTTTGCTTGGGCAACTTACACCCCAGCAGTATGAACAATGACTTCTCTAACTTCAGATAGCCCTTGCTTTCCCTCTCTCTCCATCCCCTCCCCCTTCCCAGTTCTCCCACTGGTCTTACTGTCTCCGAATACATTCTATCTCTGTCCCGCCCACTCCCCTGACATCAATCTGAAGAAGGGTCTCGACCCGAACCGTCACCCATTCCTTTTCTCCAGAGATGCCGCCTGTCCCACTGAGCTATTCCAGCATTTTGGGTCTTCCTTTGATTTAAACCAGCATCTGCAGTTCTTTCCTACACATAGATACAATACTACATGATACTCATTATGAGTCTAAGAGGAAAATGTGTGCAGCTTCCTCCCATTGCTTTGTACAACCTACGGTTTTCAGCTGCGGGGGCGTACTAATCCATTCCAAGAACCACTCGATATAAACAGCTGCTGACGTGGACAGCAGCAAGGTCCAATGCTGAGTCAAGCTTTAATTGTTACTACCCACTGCCACCATTCCCCAACTCCTCATCCCACCATCACAAAACTTTTAGCTTTTGCCTGACAACCTCCCACTCATAAATTAGCCAAAAATGGAAAGTAAACACATTTTTAGTATCTGAACCATTATCGGAATGATTTTGTTGCTTGGAGACTCTCTCACACCTGTACACGAAGGAAAAAATGCCCACCTGATCATAGCAAATAC
Organism: Okamejei kenojei; assembly: GCA_035221665.1. Taxonomy (NCBI): domain Eukaryota; kingdom Metazoa; phylum Chordata; class Chondrichthyes; order Rajiformes; family Rajidae; genus Okamejei; species Okamejei kenojei. The sequence continues at coordinate 168,295,548 of CM069131.1, read as the reverse complement.
ATTACTATGTATTAATGTGTTCAGGAGGATAAAGCAGTCTTTAAAACAATATATGACTGTGGTTAGACTGCTTTTGGAGTATTGTATGCAGTTCTGGTTGCCCCTTTAACAAGAAGGACTTTGAGGCTTTGGAGAGGGTGCAAAGGTTTACCAGAATGATAGACACAAAATGCTGGAGTAACTCAGCGGGACAAGCAGCATCTTTGGAGAGGAGGAATGGGTGACATTTCGAGTCGAGACCCTTCTTCAGACTTTCAGGTTTCCATGAATTATGTTTGGATTGGAGGGTATTAGCTATAAGGAGAGGTTACACTGGAATGCTGGAGTTGAGAGGAGACCTTTCCTGAAAGTGGCGTCACAAATAGACAATAGACAATAGACAAATAGATAGGGTGGCCAAGAAGGCTTTTGATACATTGGCATTCATCAGTCATGATATTAGGTATAGGCATTGGGATGTTATGTTACAGTTGTATAACCCTTTGGTGAAGCTGCAATTGGAGTTTTTTGTTCAGTTCTGATCACCTTGCAAGGATGTTATTGAGCTGGAAAGAGTGCACAGAAGAGTTATGAGGATGTTGCCACAACTTGACAGCCTGAACTATAGAGAGGTTGGATAGGTTTGGACTTTATGCCTTGGACCACAGGAGGCTGAGGGATGTATGTACATAGGTGTATACAATTATGAGGCAAATAAATAAGGTGAATGCAGTCTTTTATCCAGAATAGGGGAATCAAGAGGACACAGATTTACAGTGAGAGGAGAAAGGTTTAATAAGAACCTGAGGGACAAAGTATTCACAAAGAGGGTGGTGGAACAAGCTGCTAGAGGAGGCAGTTGAGGCAGGTACTATAACAACAATTTAATACATTTGGACAAGTTCATGGATAGGAACGGTTCATAAGGATATGGGCCAAACGTGGGAAGGTAGGACTAGTGAAGATGAGGCATTTTAGTCGGCATGGACAAGTTGGCCCGAAGAGCCTGTATCCGAGCTGTATAATTCTATCACTTACAATATAGGGTAGTCAGTCAGAACCTTTTTTCCAGGGTGGAAGTGTTAAAAACCAGAGGCATAAATTTAAGGTGAAAGGGACAAAGTTAATACAGAGAGTGATGGCGCATGCTGCCAGAGATGATGGTGGAGGCAGATACGTTTTTTCGGCGACCTACGACAGGTGCCGGCAGTCACCGAAAAAGTTGAGTATGTGGGACAGGCCCTTGAATGGCATACAATATGTTTTTGATAGGCACATGGATATTCAGGGAATGATGGGATATGCATCATGTGCAGGTAGATGAGATTAGTTTACCTTAGCATCAGGTTCAGCACAGACATCGTGGGACTAATGGCCTGTTCCTGTGCTGTGCTTTTCTTTGTTCTATGCTCTATCATTTTTGGTCAACATTATACATCCAAAATTAAATGTAAAATACTTCAAATTTACTTGCCAGAATTAGCTTGCATTTCTTATAGAAATCAATGTTATCATTTAGCGGAATCATACCACAGCAAATAATTTCTCTCCCAGGAGATCGAGGATCCAGTTGCAAAGGTGGGCACTGACTCCTAGGTCCAGGAGTTTCAATGAGATTGGTTGGGATTATGTTGTTGAAGGCAGAGCTGTAGTTAGTAAATAGGAGCCCTTGTTATCCAGGCGCTCCATCGATGAGTTTTTGACCAGGGAGATGGCGTCCACCATGGACCTATTGCGAGAGTAGATGAACTGCAGTGGATGCATCAAGGCCGTCAGTGAGGCTGGGGTTAATGTGCGCATTGACCAGTCTCTTAATCCACTTCATGATGTTAGAGTTACTGGATAATAGTCATTCAGGCACAATACTACTTTTCTTTGGTTTTATTTAAACTTCCAAGAAAGTAGATATGTTGGTGCATCTTTTTCAGGTGCATGTCTGTGCTGGCCCAGGACCGGTTGACTGAGACGTTATCGCCAAGGAATTTGAACCTACTAATTCTCTCCACTTCCAGCTAACCATGGATAACTGGCATGTGATCTCCTGACTGCCCATTTCTAAAAGCAAAGATTAGTTCTTCGGTTTTGTTGATGTTGAGCGAAACGTTGTATTAGTGGCCCCTCTCAAGTGTCTGCACTGCTCTCAAAATCAAGCTGAGGTCACACTCACAGTCCTAATCTTGCTTCAAAATCCTTCCAGGCTACCTCTCATGTGATGTCACATATAAGACCTTGCCGAGCTGTACAAGTCAGGAATAACTTCACTGCAAAGAAGAGAAATTCCCATGTTTGATAAATGCAGGTTTCACCTTCACACCCTTAAAGAGAATTTAGCAAATTGCAGAGCTCCAAAAAATGGTGGTAATTATAAAAGGAACTCGTGTCGTTACCTCACCAGTCTGGTGACTTAAGGTCATAAAGAATAGGAATAGAATTTGGCCATTCGGCCCATCAAGCCTACTCCACCATTCAATCATGGCTGATCTATCTCTCCCTCCTAACCCCAATCTCCTGCCTTCTCCCCAAAATCTCCAGAGATGATTGCGTACAGTTTTGGTCTCCTAATCTGAGGAAAGACATTCTTGCCATAGAGGGAGTACAGAGAAGGTTCACCAGACTGATTCCTGGGATGGCACGACTTCCATATGAAGAAAGACTGGATAGACTCGGCTTGTACTCGCTGAAATTTAGAAGATTGAGGGGTGATCTCATAGAGACTTACAAAATTCTTAAGGGGTTGGACAGGCTAGATGCAAGAAGATTGTTCCCGATATTGGGGAAGTCCAGGACAAGGGGTCACAGTTTAAGGATATGGGGGAAGTCTTTTAGGACCGAGCTGAGAAAATCGTTTTTCACACAGAGTGGTGAATCTGTGGAATTCTTTGCCACAGAAGGTAGTTGAGGCCAGTTTGTTGGCCATATTTAAGAGGGAATTGGATGTGGCCCTTGTGGCTGAAGGGATCAGGGGATATGGAAAGAAGGCAGGTACAGGATACTGAGTTGGATGATCAGCCATGAACATATTGAATGGCGGTGCAGGTTCGAAGGGCCGAATGGCCTGCTCCTGCACCTAATTTCTATGTTTCTATGATGCCTGTCCCACTGAGTTATTCCAGCATTTTCTGTCTATCTTCGATTTAAACCAGCATCTCCAGTTCTTTCCTCCACTGGCTTGGCGTCCACAGCCTTCTGTGGCAAACAATTCCACAGATTCACCACCCTTCCTTCAAAGTACACTTTGTACAAAAGGTTTGTACAGATTCCTCTACCTTTGCCATCCTGTCCTATTATTGCATGTTCATTTTATTTTTTGCCAACTCTACCTAGCTGAAAGAATGCTGGCTGTGTGGCGGTGTGGCCCCTCAAGTGTAACTTCCTAATGACAGAATTGAGAGGAAATGTGCAATAAATGCAGGAAATTTAATCCTTAACGCCCACTATTCCTAAAACAGAGTCGTTACCCAAGAGACTCATACCAGCACTAATTCTAAAATCAGTCCGTGGACAGGAACACACCTTATTTGTGAGCTTAACTTTGGAGTCCCTTTGTATATGAGTGAAAGAAAAATTGAGGCCAAGTTTATGTTCAACTTACATTATTCAAAAACGAAATTAAATAGAATTTATCCTAACATTTCTTCTATTTGTGATAAATGTCAGAACTTAGAAGCTAACAACGCATAGTTTTGTAACGTATAAAACTCAACTATTATTGGACATAAATCTTTAGAGTTATCGCTGAAGTTCTTAAAATTAAACTGGACCCAGATCCAAAATTAATAATATTAGGAGTTCCGGATTCAAATCTAATATTAACAGTAAACCAAAGAAATTTCTTGGATTACTGTTTGATAATAGGGAAAAAATTAATATTGAAATTTTGGAAGGGAACATTATCCCCCACAATTAAAATGTGGACAGTGGAAATGTTGGAGACGTTGCATTTGGAAAGAATAAGATTTGTCCTAATGGACAGTACGAACTCTTTGAACAGATATGGTCTCCATATACAGAATATTTGAAGGGGTAGCTGTTCTTGGCATCACAACTCAATGGGTACCCGGCAGGATTAGGTGAAAATAATTCTTTTTTTTTTTTGGATTTGTATGCATGTCTCTATTGATATCGTTATTTGAAATTATGTTATTCACTATTAAGATGTATACTATAATTTTTTTTTTTTTCTCTTCTCTTTCTCTATATAATCAAAATTATTATTTAATCACTATTCTTATTGATTAAAATCTATTCTTTTCTTTTTCTACTTTCTAAAAAATAGGTTTATAAGAATTATTTGTAACATCCGTATATTTATTGAAATAAGGGTTGTGTATTTGAAAAGTTGTTATACCGTTGTTATAATGGATTACTTCTAATAAAAATATTATTTTAAAAAAAAAGTTTATGTTCAACTTCAAGATCAGACATGCCCATATGAACTTCTGAGAAGGGTGATGTTTCCCATGCTTTTTTTAAACTCACTCACATCATGCTTCTCAAAAGTTTATATGGGCTGTGAGATCTTGAAGATGAACATAAACTTGGCCCCTATATTAAGAAGCAACACTGATTTAATTTTTATTCTCATGGTTCAACAAAAATATTGCTTTACTACTCAAGCACCTTAAAAAAACTCCACATGGATTTTGATAGTAGTCAGGGATCTGGAATATTTGCCAGTTTAGCACCATCTAATTCCCTAAAGTGCCAGATTATCAGTTTTACTGCATATCATAATGGTCTAAAACAATGTATCTATTGTTTAAGACAAAATCAAGTGATATGCATTTCTAATTCTGCCATTTTGCTTGTTTTGTCGAGAACAAATTCGTTATGCGAGACCAGGGGAATATAAGACTATATTTACCGCTGTTTTAACACGTAAAGTCCATAGGCGTTCGCAAGAAAGGGGAATACAAGAAAATATTCCCCTGTTAACCCTGCTGGCACTCAAAATGAAGGGAATACAATTTTGTAAAAGCATAGCTCAGATGTGTGATATGGGTAATAATAAGAAATATGCGCAGATACATCTGGTCATAGCTCAGTTAGAATATGTAACATATTTTCTAATATTGATATTTTAGAAAACTGATATTTTTTGACAAACCTTTCAGAATTTTAATGCCAGGTCAGCACAATGTTCCCATTTGTCAAAGCTCGATTTGGCAGGCACACTGGAAATAAAATCTTAGCTAAATCAGTGTTGCCTTCTTAAAATGTTGCTTGAATAAAGGTTGCTGATAAAGGACTCAAGGTTAATGAGCCATTAGTAGGCAGTGACCATAACATGGTCAGGTTTAATCTATAATTGGAGAGGGAGAAGAGTAGATCGGAGGTGGCAGTGTTACAGTTGAATAAAGGGGACTATGGGGCCATGAGGGAGGAGCTGGCCGAAGTTGACTGGAAAGATACACTAGCAGGGAGGACAGTGGAACAAAAATGGCAGGTGTTTCTAGGAATTATACAGAAGATGCAGGGTCAGTTCATTCCTAGGAGGAAGAAAAATTCCAAGGGGAGAAAGGGACGACCATGGCTGACAAGGGTCGTTAGGGACAGTATAAAAATTAAAGCGAAGAAGTACAACGTAGCAAAGATGAGCGGGAAGCAAGAGGATTGGGTAATGTTTAAAGAACAACAGAAGATAACCAAAAAGACAATACGGGGAGATAAGATGAGGTACGAAGGTAAGCTAACCAAGAATATAAAGCAGGATAGTAAAAGCTTCTTTAGGTATGTGAAGAGGAAAAAAATTAGTTAAGACCAAAGTTGGACCCATGAAGACCGAAAAAGGTGAATTTATTATGGGGAACAAGGAAATGGCAGATGAGTTGAACAAGTACTTTGGATCTGTCTTCACTACAGAGGACACAAACAATCTTCCTGATATAGTAGTGGGCAGAGGATCTGGGGTGACAGAGGAACTGATGGAAATCCACAATAGGCAGGAAATGGTGTTGAATAGACTGATGGGACTGAAGGCTGATAAATTCACAGGGCCTGATGGTCTGCATCCCAGGGTACTTAACGAAGTGGCTCTAGAAATTGTGGATGCATTGGTGATAATTTTCCAATGTTCTATAGACTTATGATCAGTTCCTGTGGATTGGAGGGTAGCTAATGTTATCCCACTTTTTAAGAAAGACAGGAGAGAGAAAATGGGAAATTATACACCAGTTAGCCTGACATCGGTGGTGGGGAAGATGCTGGAGTCAATTATAAAAGATGTGATAGCACATTTGGATAGCAGTAACAGGATCGGCCTGAGTCAGCATGGATTTACAAAGGGGAAATCATGCTTGACTAATCTTCTGGAATTTTTTGAAGATGTAACTACGAAAATGGACAAGGGAGAGCCAGTGGATGTACTGTACCTGGACTTTCAGAAAGCATTTGATAAGGTCCCACATAGGTGATTAGTGGGCAAAATTAGGGCACATGGTATTGGGGGAAGAATGCTGACATGGATAGAGAAGTGGTTGGCAGACAGGAAACAAAGAGTAGGGATTAACGGGTCCCTTGCAGAATGGCAGGCAGTGACTAGTGGGGTACCGCAAGGCTCGGTGCTGGGACCGCAGCTATTTACAACGTACATCAATGATTTGGATGAAGGGTTTCAAAGTAACATTAGCAAATTTGCAGATGACACAAAGCTGGGTAGCAGTGTGAACTGTGAGGAGGATGCTATGAGAATGCATGGTGACTTGGACAGGTTGGGGGAGTGGGCAGATGCATGGCAGATGAAGTTTAATGAGTATAAATGTGTGGTTATCCACTTTGGTAGCAAAAACAGGAAGGCAGATTACTATCTAAATAACGTGAAGTTGGGAAAAGGGGAAGTACAACGGGATCTGGGGGTCCTTGTATATCAGTCTATGAAAGTAAGCATGCAGGTACACCAGGCAGTGAAGAAAGCGAATGGCATGTTGGCCTTTATAACAAGAGGAATCGAATATCGGGGCAAAGAGGTCCTTCTGCAGTTGTACAGAGCCCTAATGAGACCATACCTGGAGTATTGTGTGCAGTTTTGGTCCCCTAATTTGAGGAAGGACATTATTGCTATTGAGGGAGTGCAGCGTAGGTTTACAAGGTTAATTCCTGGGATGGCGGGACTAACATATGCTTAGAGAATGGAGCAGCTGGGCTTGTACACTCTGGAGTTTAGAAGGATGAGAGGGATCTAATTGAAACATATAAGATTGTTAAGGGCTTGGACACACTAGAGGCAGGAAACATGTTCCCGATGTCGGGGGAGTCCAGAACCAGGGGCCACAGTTTAAGAATGAGTAAGCTATTTAGAACGGAGATGAGGAAACACCTTTTCTCACAGAGTGATGAGTCTGTGGAATTCTCTGCTCAAAGGGTGGTAGAGGCAGGTTCTCTGGATGCTTTCAAGAAAGAGCTATATGGGGCTCTTAAAAATAGCAGAGTCAGGGGATATGGGGAGAAGGCAGGAACGGTACTGATTGGGGGTGATCAGCCATGATCACATTGAATGGTTGGCTCGAAGGGCCGAATGGCCTACTCCTGCACCTATTGTCTATTGTCCGTTGAAGACTGGAAGCACAGTCGGATTACTGGCCTGATAGAAGTACAAGATGTTAGCAAGTTAATCTGAAATTTATAAACATAAGATTATTATTCTTTCATGATTAAATGCCTGGGTCATTTTGCTATACTGAATGTGATTCGTAAATACAAATTGATTTCAAATAGGTAATTGCATTCAGAAACAGAAGTGACTGCAGATGTTGGAATCTTGTGCAAAAATCAAATTGGTGGAGGAACACAGCAGATCAGGCTACTCCTGTAGAGGGAAATTGACATCCAACCTTTTGGGTCAGGATTCTTCAGATTGCAGGTAAGGGGATGGCTGACAAGTGGGAGGATATCAAAGGTGAGAGAGCAAACCTGCAGGGACAGCAAGCTCTTGTTATGGTGATGGGTACAGCTAGTGTGGCGGTCCATGGGGGTTAGGCCATTCCTTGGGTCATCCCCCTCGGCTCTTGAGGGACAGGGACGATTGTCTGCCCACGGGGTTTCCCTGGTTCTGCTCGCGGGCGTTCGGTGTGTTTGCCATGATTCATTAAAACGACTTCTGAACCTGCCTGGCGTCTGGCCTTTTCCTGACCTCATCCAGGCCACTACACTAGCAGGTTTGTGGAATCATGTTTGATGAGAGATGTTGAAGCTCAGGTCAGTAAAAAGGAGGCATACATTAGATTTAGGCATTATGGTAGGTGGCGGAGGGTGGTGGAAGATTGTTTTTTCAGAATGGAAGTCTGTGCTTGGTGGTGTCCCTCAGGGATCGGTGCTGGACCCATCTATATCAACGATGTGTTTAAAAATGGACAGGGCATGATCAATAAGTTTACTGATGACACTCAAATAGGCAGTATCACGGACAGTGAAAATAGTTATGAAGAATTACAGCGGGATCACAATCAGCTGGACAGGTCGGCTGAGCAATAACCATTGGAGTTTAATTCAGATAAGGGTGAGGTGTTGCATTTTGGGAAGTTGAACCAGGGCAGGACAAAACCATTAACAGCATTGATCTGCAGAGGGATCTTAGACTCCAGGTCTAAAGGTCCTTGAACGTTGCAAGACAAGTAGATGAATGGCAAAGAAAGCATGTCTTCATTGGTCAAGGATATTAGTATAAGAGTCAGGAAGTCATATTTGGAGTCCCCATTACAGGAAGGATGTGGAGGCGCTCATGATGGTGCAGAAGAGGTTTACCAGAATGCTACCTTGAATAGGTAGTAATGTCTAATCAGAGAGGTTGGACAAAATTGGACTGTCTTCTCTGGAACACTGGAGGTTGAAGGGAACCCTGATCGAAGTATATAAAATAAATGCATAGAAAGGATAGACATAGAACCTTTTTCCACGGGTGGAAATGTCAAAGACGAGTGGGCATAGCACTAAGGTGAGAGAGGCAATGTTTAAAGAAGATGTGCGGGGCTAGTTTTTTTAAACGGACGGTGGTGAGAACGTGGAACATGCTGCTTGGAGTGGCACTGAAGGCAGATACGATAGTGGCATTCAAGAAGATTTTGGATGGGCCTAGGGATATGCAGGGAATGGAGGGATATGGATCATGTGCAAGGAGATTAGATTAATTTATCTTGGTGACATGTTCGGCACAGACATTGTGAACTGAAGGACCTGATCTTTTGCTGTACTGTACTATGTCCTAAGTATTCATTAGCACTTCACCCATATCCCAAAACTACACATAGGTTATTCCTTTCCAGAACATACCTCTTCCTTAGTTACCCTCTTGCTTCTAATATACATAAAAGGTTTTGGAATCTCCTAAATCCTACTTGCCAAGGTCATTTTGTGGTCCCTTTTGCACTTAAGTGATAGCATTATATCATAATACTGCATAGAAGTAAGCCCTTTGACCCATCTCCATGCTGACCAAGATGCCCCATCTAAGCTGCTCCCATTTGCTGCCATTAGGCCCATGTCTCTCTAAACCTTTCCTATCCATGTAGCCTTTACCATCCAGGTTCTCTCCTATATTGGAGATTTAAAGATCCTTGATTAGTAATAGTGTCAATGATTAGAGGAAAAGGCAAGATAACAGACAGGGTTTAAAGGGGAAAATAGATCATAAGATATAGGAGTAGAATTAGGCCATTCGGTCCATCACGTCCATTCCGCCATTCAATCATGGCTGATCTATCTCTCCCTCGTAACCTCATTTTCCTGTCTACTCCCCATAACCTCTGACACCAGTAATAATAAAGAATCTATCTGTCTCTGCCAGTAAGAATTGACTGTTGGAGTACACGATGGGCTGAATGGCCTAATTCTGCTCCTATATCTTATGGTCTATATCTCTATACGTGTGTGTGTGTGTGTGTGTGTGTGTGTGTGTGTGTGTGTGTGTGTGTGTGTGTGTGTGTGTGTGTGTGTGTGTGTGTGTGTGTGTGTGTGTGTGTGTGTGTGTGTGTGTGTGTGTTCATTGTATCTTCCTCAAAACGCTACACGCTAACGCTTAAATTTTTACATATTCTTACTCACATTTGTCCCCTCCACGACCTCATCAGGTTCACTTCAGATTTCATGCTCTATTTCAAAAGATATTCGCGATTTGTTTTTATTTTAAAAAAAGCTAAAAACTGCTTCTCACAGAGAGCCTTTTTGCAGCAGCTACCAATGATGATGTCACAATGCCACTCACAGTGCATCTATCACAATGGGCTCTCAAGCTGCACACTGCCACAATGACATCACAATAGGACATTGGCAACGGTAACCACAGCAGAAGGAGAGGTTGCCAAAGGCAGCCCTGTCTGAGGGGGGCCAATGAGTGCCATTGCCTGTCTGCTTCAAAGGGATCTTGATTTGGGGGCCTCTAAAATTGAAATTGGCCTGGTCCTCAGTTCATCTATGAGAGGGCCTGGCCAAAGCTGCCATAGAGGGGGAGTGAGTGAGAGAGAGAGAGAGAGAGAGAGAGAGAGAGAGGTGGTGAGTGTGTCACAGGGCCGGTTCATGGGCTCGCCGGCCTCCTGTATTTTCTGGGTAGAGACCGTGTTCCACGTGTATATGGAGTGTGTGAGGTTGCTGCCCCTGTACGAATATCTGAAGAGGCTGCTCCTCAAATTCTGGTTGCAATTTAGTCCCACGATCCTGGTATTTGGACACAAGGCAGGGAGTGGAGAGGGCCGATTCGAGGGCGGGGGGGGAATCTCCCTGTGGGTTTGCTCCTGGGCCTGGCCAAGATGCCCATTTGCGGGACTCCCTCTCCCGCCCCCACTCGACAACCCCCAACCACACCCCCCCCCCCCCCCCCCGCACCCCACACCCTCAAAGTGGGGACGATTGATTGCCTCCATAAATTCCATAATTTACCTTGCAGGGAGTGATGGGGTGATTGGCTCCAGCGGGCGCCTGTCTCCAGGGTGAGTGCCAACGCCAGGCCCCTCCCATCCCGCGTTGAGGGATGGGGCCCTCCGGGTCCCACTTGGTCTAGTTTCCTATAAATTTGATTCCAACTTCTTCACCTTTCCATGAAAAAGTGCCATTTGATCCTCTTCTATCAGTGGAATGGAGGGAATGGAATTGAGTCAGTGTATAAGTGAGTGTGGCTGTGTTACCAAGATCTAAACGGCATTTAATAAACCAATCTGGAAGATGTTAACTGCTTAAGATTGCTCCAACCAAATTTGTTTTTTTTCTGCAATAACTCTAGACCAAGTAATTTACAAAATATTTTGTAACATGCTTCATGAGTAATTCCAAAATTTGGAATCTGATGAACTTGTGACAACAAATCATTGATCTGAAACCCTCACGTTGTTCCTCCATGCATAGATGGCTGGGTACCTTCCAGAATTTTCTGTTCTTATCTTTGAATTTGACTCCCAGTTTGATTACTTTAACTATTTAGTTTTTTTTTGTCCTGCACCATGTTGATTACAATTCCAATGTAAAGTCCCTATCTAATCCACAGTTAGTAATAACTAGTTGAATGCTAAATTGCTGAGCCACGATGTGGTATAAAACTATATTAATCCCTCAATAATATTCATTCTGTGATCACAGTGATCATCCAGATCAAAATGAGTTTACATTTACATTTTTTTCAAAATATTTACAATCATCAGATCTGGAAATTACTAGAATTGCAAGCATTTGTTGTTTATTCCTAATAGCACACCTCCAGATTCAGAGACAGCTTCTTCCCAGCAGTTATCACACAACTGAACCATCCTACCACTACTAGAGTTTAGTTTCGTTTAGAGATACAATGCGGAAACAGGCCCTTCGGCCCACCGAGTCCGCACCGACCAGCGATCCCTGCACACTAATACCATCCTAGACACACTAGGGACAATTTACATTTATACCAAGCCAATTAACCTACAAACCTGTATGTGTTTGGAATGTGGGAGGAAACCGAAGATCTCGGAGAAAACCCACGCTGGGGAGAACGTACAAACTCCGACAGCTCCGGTAGTCAGGATCGAACTCAAGTCTCTGGTGCTGTAAGGCAGTAGCTCTACCGCTATGCCACCGTGCTGCCCCAGTGGGCAGTCCTGAATGACTATCAACCTCATTTGGAGATCATAGGACTATCCTTGATCGGACTTTACTGGTTTTATCGTTTACTAAACGTTATTCCCTTATCATGTATCTGTACATTGTGAGTGACTTGATTGTAACCATGTATTTCCACTGACTGGTTAGCACGCAACAAAAGTTTTTCACTGTACCTCTGTACACGTGTCAATAAACTAAACTAGCTCCTAACCTGAAGAAGCAATTAAGGATCAATTTCCAGTCACTTTACGGACATACTTTGGTCATCTGCATAAAAATGCAGATGTGCTTGTGTGTAGGCCATTAGTGAACTAGATGGGCTTTCATAAACATCTGAGTTTCATGGTCACCATTTATACTATTACTACTTCATACAGTAATATCTGATTACATCCTGTTGATTCACCTATTTTCTAATGCACCTATAGTATACTGCTGCCTGTGTACTACCTGTAATTATAATTAGAAATAATTTAAATTTAAAATTCCCATTTAATTAAGATTCATGATTAAATGGGGATTTTACATTGGAATAATTTCTCATTTATAAGGATCAAGATCACACCACGAATTATGAGAAGGAGGAAGTAAACAGAGTTTGGAACACCAATGTGAATGGTAAATCAAATAACAGACTGTAACACAAAAACAGATGCTACAGTAAGCATCTTTCAAGCCAAAATGTTGAATGCCAGTAAGGTAATAGTGACACAACATCCTTAATGGGCAGCAAACCAATTTGATGCAATCTAGAAGCAATCAACACCTTCACCACTATCAAAACCCAGCGTTATGGTTTAAAGAGATGTTTTAAATTATGACAAAACTAAATCTGGAGTTATTATCCTGTAATCTATCGAAAATTTAAATTCAGCAAACATGATAAATTTATATGACAATTGAACTAACTACAATAAACATTGCATTTTAAAGACTTGATTGTAAATTTATAATGATAACTCTTATGCAACAAGATCCACAGTCTTTAAACTCAGATCTTTGATTTCCACAGCACCTTCTACCTTTGAACATTTGCTTACTTACCATATTTTCCATTACACCTTTCCATACGTCATCCTTCATTTTCCTTTAGGTTGAAATGAGGAGGGAGAAGTGTCATGCAGTGTTTGGTAAGGTAGTTGACTATGAATATGGATGAATTAACGCCAAAGAAAGGAGAAGTGGGGGTAAAGGGAAAAAGGTTCACTTAATTTCAATTTGATAACTAATAACACAAATCATTTAGCCAAAGTGATTACGTCTTATGTTCTTCATTGTTATTAATTGCTATTCAACTCAACCTTCAGAAACAAAGAAATTAGAGGGGACACAAGAGACTAGCAAAGAATATCTGATAAGTAAGAAAGGTGTTAAACTGAACGAGGAAAGCGGGGATGATGAGCATCTGTATCTGTATTTGTATCTTGACGTATCAACATCAATTGTTGTCGCATATGTTCGGAGGCTCATGTGCAAAGTTGCAATTAAATATTAAAGTGGGCCTTAGAAGTCAATGATTGTTTCCAACTTGGTCTTGAAGGTCTTGATGTCGGGTGCAGCGCGAATGTCATGGTGGAGATGATTTCATTCGCGAATTGTCTTTGGGAACAGTGAATACCTATAACAGTCTTTATTTGTTTGGATGATGTTGTATTTGAAAACCCCCGATTGACTGGTCTTTGGTTGTCTGGATTCATTTTGTAGATTGAAGATGACTCTTGATGTTGCTTGGAATAAACCCATGCGTTTCTTTATAGATGGTCGTCAGGCGTAATTTGGTCCTACGGTCTTGAAGAGCAGATGGAATCATTAAGTGAAGGTGTTAGAGGGTTGTTTACGGATTAAACCGGGAGAGGGGGGGGGGAAGGGGAGGGGGAGGGTGAGCGTGAGAGATGAGGGAACAAAACCGGATAAGGGAATGTGCGTGGATTGGAAGGAGAGAGAAAGGAACACAGGATTTGCAATTTACTAAAGTAAATCAGCACTTTTTTACTACGAGCTGTAAGGAGGTTTTCAACGGTTTTCATTTTCATTGCACTTGGAATCTTTGGTGGTGAAGTCTGATTTTAAACCCTAGCATGAAAATAGGACCAATCTGAAAAAAAAAACTGACTATATTTGGTCCTTAGTGTCAATCTTTATATAACTTCCAAACAAAAACATCAGACCACCACTGAAAGGCCAACTGGTTGAATTAGTTCTTTTCTTACTCCTTCTTCTTACTAAACCAATTTCCTGCCAAATCACTTCTTCATTCTATTTCTTATTGGATTTCTCAAACAACCCAAATTATTTCTTAAAAATAAATTCCCAAACTAAAATTTTAAACCATTCCTTGATATAGATTCCTTCATTGCAGTGAACAATGAATCAATCTTATCTAAATACTAAAATCTAATTATTTTAGCCATTTAAAAACATATGTAAAAGCACAAAACATAGAGCAGTACAGCATGGGAACAGGCCCAACGAGCCACCATATCTGTGAAATTAACACAATGTCAAATTAAATGAACCTCCATCTGCCTGTTTGTGATCCAGATCCCTCCATTCCCTCTCTGTTCATGTACTTGTGTACATGTCTAATCTGTACTATCATGTCTGCTTCCACTACCACCTCTTGCAACGTATTCCAGGCACCAACCACTCTCTCCACTTTCCCCCCTCTCAACTTAAAGCTAAGCACTCTAATATTTGACATTTTCTACCCGAGAACATATGCGCTGACTATCTACCCATAATTATATATACTCCTATCAGGGCGCCCCTCCACCTCCGACGCTCCAGAGAAAACAATCCAAGTTTGTCCAACCATGTTTTATAGCTAATACCCTCTAATCTTGGCAGCATCCTAATGAATCTATTCTGACCATATATCCTACCCATGCCCCACATATTTTTATATACATTGAAAGAAGAGTAAGGATAACTATGTCCTGGAAGTTTGTTTCTATTGTGGATCGGAAGATTGAAGTGGACCCAGACATCAAAGGGATGTTGAAGCTGCAAGATGGTGGCACCTTGTTAAAGAAGGAGCTGCAGATGCTGGAAAATCGAGGGTACACAAAATGCTGGAGAAACTCAGCGGGTGCAGCAGCATCTATGGAGCGAAGGAGATAGGCAACGTTTCGGGCTGAAACCTTCTTCGGACTGGTGGGGGGAGGCGGGGGGAAGAAAGGAAAAAGGAGGAGGAGCCCCGAGTGCCGAGGGAGAGATAGGAAGAGGAGGAGACAGGACAGCAAGGGTTAACAGAATTGTGAGAATTCAATGTTCATGCCAAGAGGATGCAGACTCCCCAAACAGAAGATGAGGTGCTGTTCCTCCAATTTGCGGTGTTGCTCACCTTATCCAACCTTCGATTTCGCAACCTTCAGTGGGAATAACATTCAAGATCCTGCTGTAATTCTTGACAACTATCTTCACTGTCCACAATTCCACCTATTTTAGTGTCATTCGCAGACTTACTGATCATGCCTTGCACATTCTCATCCAAACCATTGATATAGATGACAAATAGCATTGGGGTCAGCAATGATCCCTGAAGTATGCCATTAGTCACAGGTCTTTAGTCTGAAAAATAAACTTCTACCACGGCCCTCTGCTCCCTACCATGAAGCCAATTCAGATAGCAAGCTCTCCCTCAATCGCAAGCGATTCATCTTCCAGATCAGCCTACCATGCAGACTCTTCCTGAAGTCCACATAGGCTATCTCTACAGCCCTGCCCTCATCAGCTTTCTTGGTAACTTCTTCAAAAAACGGGGTAAATACATACAACTAAATTTCAGGCGCACTGCCGGAGCGGAGCTCCAACATATCGGATAAATAAATAACGACAATGGAAACAGCAAAAACGGTAAGAAAAACATTGTTAATTCAGAATGTGCAATATTTCACAGTATAGTGTTATAGCGGCACAAAATATTGGCTATGGGGGTGTGTGTATTCAGTGCAGGACAAACTATCTCCAAAGAGCAAAACCGTGCGAACTGTCCCTAATCAACCTTGCCTTTCAATACACATGCATATCTTATCCGTCAGAACCTCTCCAGTATTTTTCCTGCCACAGATGTATATTATACAGTGCCCTCCATAATATTTGGGACAAAGACCCATCATTTATTTATTTGCCTCTGTCCTCCACAATTTGAGATTTATAATAGAAAAAAACTCACATGTGGTTAAAGTGCACATTGTCAGATTTTAATAATGCATTTGGTTTCACCATGTAGAAATTACAGCTGTGTTTATATATAGTCCCCCCCCCCCCCCCCCCCATTTCAGGCACCATAATGTTTGGGGCACATGGCTTCACAGGTGTTTGTAATTGCTCAGGTGTGTTTAATTGACTCCGTAATGCATGTAAAAGAGAGCTCTCAGCACCTAGTCTTTCCTCCAGTCTTTCCATCACCTTTGGAAACTTTATTGCTGTTTATCAACATGAGGACCAAAGTTGTGCCAATGAAGTCAAAGACGCCATTATGAAAGTGAGAAACTAGAATAAAACTGTTAGAGACATCAGGCTTTCCGAAACCAACTGTTTGGGACATCATTAAGAAGAAAGAGAGCACTGGTGAGCTTACTAATCGCAAAGGGTTTGGCAGGCCAAGGAAGACCTCCACAGCTGATGACAGAAGAATCCTCTCTATGATAAAGAAAAATCCCCAAACAGGAGTCATGGTACAGGATTCACAAAAAGTTAACGGCCTGTCCCACTTGGGCGTCACGCAGGTGGTGAGCGAGAATTTTGAGAGTCCCAAAATCCTGGGGCACCGCGCACGGCCTACGCCGCCATGCGCGCTTAATGCACGCATCGTGCACCGTGACGCGTAAATGATGTTGCGTAAATGACTCGCAAATGACGCCCAAGTGGGACAGGCCCTTAAATCTGCAAGTCGAATCAATAGTGAAGAAAGCAAACTCAATGCTAGCATTTATTTCAGAAGGGCTTGTATACAAAAACAGGGATGTAATGCTGAGACTATAAGGCTCTGGGAAGGCTGCATTTGGAATATTGTGAGCAATTTTGGGCACCATATCTGAGGAAGGATGTGCTGGCTCTGGAGAGGGTCCAGAGGAGGTTCACAAGAATGATCCCAAGAATGAGTAGATTAACCTATGATGAACTTTTGTCGGCACTGGGCCTGTACTCGCTGGAGTTTAGAAGAATGAGGGGAGACCTCATTAAAACATACAGAATAGTGAAAGGCTTGGATAGAATGGATGTGGAGAGGATGTTTCCACTAGTGGGAGCTTCTATGACTAGAGGTCATAGCCTCAAAATTAATGGACGTCCATTTGGGAAGGAGATGAGGAGAAATTTATTTAGTCAGAGGGTGGTGAATCTGTGGAATTACCGGTATTTGCCACAGAAGCTTGTGGAGGCCAAGTCAGTGGATATTTTTAAGGCAGAGATAGATAAATTCTTGATTAGTACAGGTGTCAGAGGTTATGGGGAGAAGGCAGGAGAATGGGGTTAGGAGGGAGAGATAGATCAGCAATGATTGAATTGCGGAGTAGATTTGATGGGCCGAATGGCGTAAAAGCCCTGTCTCACGGTGCGAGTTGACCCACGAGGGACCCCGAGTTTTCACTCGCGGTAATCACGTACAATTAACGTAGCGGGAATGTCGGAACTCGCGGACGCAACTTAGCGACTCGTGGCGCTAACGGCAGGTACCCGTGAAACTTGTTAACTCGTGAAAAAATTGAAACATTTAAACTCGTTGTAATAACGTAGTGGCCCGTGGGTTTACCTTAGTGACTCGTGAGTCTACCGTGGGCACTCTAACTCAGCGGGCAGGCAGCATCTCTGGAGAGAAGGAATGGGTGACGGGATGACATTTCCAAATTTCTCCAGCACAATGTGTTCACTTTTTGTCAACCAGCATCTGCCCTTTCTTGTGTATGACATTATTTGTATCCGTGGCAGTTGATTGTCGCTCCCTTCAGTTTCCCAGGGGGTCGGAACGGGACTGGAGTTGGGAGGGAAAGGTGGGGGAGGGAGGGGAGGGGGGTGGCTGGGGTGACTTAGTACGGGAGACAAGTGTACTGACTGTGTGAGCAGACACTTTGGTAGTGATTGCCCATGGGGTTCACTGTCAAGGACTTCATAATGCAGAGAGCATTATAAACAGTGGAGCGATTAACCCTGGAAAGGGGGGAGACTTCTCTCTGAGTTGGACCCAGGAAACTGAACCTGAACAGATCACAATCTGTAGTTTCACTAAATGCTTAAAAAAAAAATTAAGTTATAGATTATGGACAATTTTAAGTTGAGTATGGACAAATCCAACGAACCACACTACATTATTCTTGAATAGATAACTTTGAATTCGTGATTTTTAAAAAAAGGAACCAACATCTACAGTGCCTTGTGTCTTGGCAATTCATGATTCTCCACGCTGGGCAGAGAATGGGATTTGTAAGCGGCTAACTTCATTCTAAAACTTGGAATGTCACATTGGCGGCGCAGCAGTAGAGTTGCTGCCTCACAGCGCCAGAGACCCGAGTTCAATCCTGACGACTGGTGCTGTCCATATGGAGTTTGCACGTTCTCCCAGTGACCACGTAGATTTTTCCGGGTGCTCCAGTTTCCTCCCACATTCCCAAGACGTGCAAGTTTGTATGTAAATTGTCATCTGTAAATTCCCCCGCAGTGTGTAGGATAGAACTAGTGTCCGGGTGATTGTGGTCAGGATGGGCTCGGTGGGCCGAAGGGCCTGTTTCCACACTGTATCTAAACTAAACTAAAGGCCCTGAAGAAGAGTCCCGACCCGAAACGTCAACTATCCATTTTCTCCAGCGATGCTGCCTGACCCGTTGAGTTATTCCAACACTTTGTGACCTTTTGTGATAAGTTAATGCTTCAACCCTTTCTCGAGGAATGGGAATTAGGGGAATCAGTAGGAAATATGTTGCTTGGCATTTAAAATAAATAGATTAGTCAGTATAGTAATTATTAAGTCAAAGTTACAGTTATGTAAGTGCAACTGCGATAGAAGTGAGAGGGGTGGGGTAATCAGGGGAACAAATGTATCATTAGCCGATCCTGGAAAACAAGCAGAACGACTGGACGAAGGTTTGTTTGATGCCCAACACAAAATGCTGGAGTAACTTGGCGGGTCAGGCAGCAACTCTGGAGAGAAGGAATAGGTGACTTTTCGGGTCGAGATCCTTCTTCAGAAGATGAGCCCTTATCCCCCCCCCCCCCCCCCCCGCCCCCCAATCTCCTTCCACCTCAACTTACGCCTGGGCGCCAAATCAGCTCAGGAGGCGAACCCTGAGCTCCGTCTCCCAACAATCTGATGTGCAAAAAAGTGTGTGCGAATAAACAAAAACAAGGAATAAAACCAAAGCCCGGCTTGAAAGGCAACTAAAAATATATTCCGCTTAGAACAAGCAGGCGCGGAGACATCAGTCCACATTCAAAGATTTAATCTGTCTCCCCGCAGTGTTTAGACCTGGCAGTAAATTCAATTAAAATATAACAAACCTCTGCCCGCTGGTCATCTAACTATGTGATGTGTTTCAAACAAATCGTAAGTTTAACTGCTCTGCCACTGGAGGGCGCGCATTTTCCCTTTGTAGGTCATATCAATAGATACGGCCACGCTGATTTCTATCTTTTTAACTCAAAGCCGCAGGATGGAGATGTCTTCTTTAACACTGTTGCTAAAATTAAAACATACCTTCATTCACAGTTGGCTCAAGAGTAACTGGAGAGGAACTTGGTAACTCGGGAGAGGAACTTGGAACATCGCAGAAATGACATACCCGTGGGAACTCGATTAAACACTTGAACATAAACTTGGAATCTCGTACATAACCACGAGTCTGTTTGTTTTCTTTCACTTGGGGTCACTCGTGGGTGGACTCGCACCGTGAGACAGGGCTTTAATTCTACTCCTATCACTTATGACCTTATGAACATTAGCAATCCTCCAATTTTGTCATTTGTTACCCATGTCCAACGATGATTCATAAATCTTAGTCAAGTCTCCTGCAATTTCTTTTCTAGCTTCACAATGTGAATTAGCATATATCTGATCAGGTCCGGGAGATTTATCTGCTATCATACATCTTAGGAAGACTGTAAGATAAATGTTCCTGAAGACATCTCCATTACCCTTGCTGGTTTAAACTGAAGATAGACACAAAAAGCTGGAGTCACTCAACGGGTCAGACAGCATCTCTGGAGAAAAGGAATAGGTGGCGTTGAGACCCATCGGGTCACTTGAGGTCTCTGTAATTATCCTGCCCACACTCAATTGCTAGCTATATTTCTGTTTACTGGTGCTAACATTCCTAAAATTACAAAGGAAATTATAAAACAGTAATTCTTTTTAAAAGAAAAGATCAAAGTAGATATTTTTAAAAACTTTTGAATTTGGCTCTTGATCCGACCAAAATACATTCAAATGTCATTAAAGGCTCCCTTCTTCAAATAGCCTCATATTTAACACAATGATAGACACAAAAAGCTGGAGTAACTCAGTGGGTCAGACAGCATCTATGGAGAAAAGGAATAGGTGATGAATCAGTAGTAAGGAAGACCTCTTTAATCAGGGGGTAGTGAATCTGTGGAGTTCAATGTCAAAGAAGGCTGTGGAGACCAAGTCATTGGATATTTTTAAAGCAGAGATAGATAGATTCCTGATTAGTACAGGTATCAAGTGTTATGGGGAAAAGGATTAGGAGGGGAGATTAATCACCCATGATTGAATGGCGGAGACTTAATGGGACGAATGGCCTAATTCTGCTCCTTTCACTTATGAACATGAACTTATGAAGGGAGGTGAAGTTTTATAGAATGGGAAAATGTCACACACAGAAATTGTTGTGAAAGTCACTTCTTGATCACTTGACTTCATTACTTTCAATCATTAGTCAGAAATGTCTTCAGAAATGATCTGAGGGTGAGTCTTGAAATTGAGAATGAAGAATGCGTTAGGTGAATTGAAGTTAAACTTTCAAATTTATTGTCAAATGCACGAATACTTTTCAACATAGGTACAATGAGAAATCTTGCTTGTAGCAACATTCTAGGAGAAGACTCAGACAAGCACATGTGCAGTGCAAATTAATATATTTATATGAAGCAAAGCTAGAATTGGAGGGGCCAGAGGTGGAGGTGTTGCATTGCTTGTCAGAGAAGATATTACAGCAGTGCTTTGGCAGGATAGATTAGAGGGCTCGTCTAGGGAGGCTATTTGGGTGGAACTGAGAAGTGGGAACAGTGTAGCAACACTTTTAGGGGTGTACTATAGACCGCCAAATGGGGAGCGAGAATTGGAAGAGCAAATATGTAAGGAGATAGCAGATATTAGTAGTAAGCACAAGGTAGTGATTGTGGGAGATTTCAATTTTCCAAAAATAGACTGGGAAACACATTCTGTAAATGGGCTGGATGGTTTGGAGTTTGTAAAATGTGTGTAGGATAGTTTTTTGCAGCAGTACATAGAGGTGTCGACCAGAGAAGGGGCAGTGCTGGACCTCCTGTTAGGAAATGAGGCAGGTCAGGTGACGGAGGTATGCGTTGGTGAGCACTTCGGGACCAGTGATCACAATACCATTAGTTTCAATATAATTATGGAGAGAGTCAGAACTGGACCTAGGGTGGAGATTTTTGATTGGAGAAAGGCTAACTTTGAGGGAATGCGTAAGGATTTTAAAGGAGTGAATTGGGACACTTTGTTTCATGGGAAGGATGTAGAAGAGAAATGGAGGACATTTAAAGGGGAAATTGTAAGAGTACAGAATCTTTATGTCCCTGTTAGGTTGAAAGGAAATAGTAAAAATTGGAAAGAGCCATGGTTTTCAAGGGAAATTGGACACTTGTTTTGAAAAAAGAGAGATATCTACAATAATTATAGGAGGCATGGAGTAAATGAGGTGCTAGAGGAGTATAAAGAATGTAAAAAGAATCTTAAGAAAGAAATTAGGAAGGCTAAAAGAAGATATGAGGTTGCTTTGGCAAGAAAGGTGAAAGTAAATCCAAAGGGTTTCTACAGCTGTATTAATAGCAAAAGGATAACGAGGGATAAAATTGGACCATTAGAGAGCCAGCATGGACAGCTATCTGCAGAGCCAAAAGAGATGGGGGAGATATTGAACAAATTCTTTTCTTCGGTATTCACCAAGGAGAAGGATATTGAACTCTGAGGTAAGGGAAAAATGTAGAGTAGCTATGGAAACTATGAGATTCAAAGAGGAGGAAGTACTGACACTTTTGAAAAATATAAAAGTGGATAAGTCTCCAGGTCCTGACAGGATATTCCCTAGGACATTGAGGGACGTTAGTGTAGAAATAGCAGGAGCTATGACAGAAATATTTCAAATGTCATTAGAAACGGGAATAGTGCCGGAGGATTGGCGTACTGCGCATATTGTTTCATTGTTTAAAAAGGGTTCAAAGAATAAACCTAGCAATTATAGACCTGTTAGTTTGACGTCAGTGGTGGGCAAATTAATGGAAAGGATACTTAGAGATAATATATATAAGCATCTGGATAAACAGGGTCTGATCAGGAACAGTCAACATGGATTTGTGCCTGGAAGGTCATGTTTGACAAACCTTCTTGAATTTTTTAAAGAGGTTACTAGGGAAATTGATGAGGGTAAAGCAGTGGATGTTGTCTATATGGATTTCAGTAAAGCCGTTGACAAGGTTCCCCATGGAAGGTTGGTTAAGAAGGTTCAATCTTTGGGTGTTCATGGCAGAGTAGCAAGATGGATTCAACAGTAGCTGAATGGGAGATGTCAGAGAGTAATGGTGGATGGCTGTTTGTCAGGTTGGAAGCCGGTGACCAGTGGGGTGCCTCAGGGATCTGTGTTGGGTCCACTGTTGTTTGTCATGTACATCAATGATCTGGATGATGGGGTGGAAAATTGGATAAGTAAGTATGCAGATGATAGTAAGATAGGTGGTGTTGTGGATATTCGATTTTGTCGATTTTCAAAGTCTACAGAGAGATTTGGGCCATTTGGAAAAGTGGGCTGAAAGATGGCAGATGAGTTTAATGCTGATAAGTGTGAAGTGCTACATCTTGGCAGGACAAATCAAAATAGGACTACATGGTAAATGGTAGGGAATTGAGGAATGCTGTGGAACAGAGGGATCTAGGAATAACTGTGCATAGTTCCCTGAAGGTGGAATCGCATGTAGATGGGGTGGTAAAGAAAGCCTTTGGTGTGCTGGCCTTTATAAATCAGAGCATTGAATATAGGAGTAGGGAAGTAATGTTAGAATTGTACAAGGCATTGGTAAGACCAATTCTGGAGTATGGTGTACAATTCTGGTCGCCTAATTATAGGAAGGATGTCAACAAAATAGAGAGAGTACAGAAGAGATTTACTAGAATGTTGCCTAGGTTCCAGCAACTAAGTTACAGAGAAAGGTTGAACAAGTTAGGTCTTTATTCTTTGGAGCGCAGAAGGTTAAGGGGGGACTTGATTGAGGTCTTTAAAATGATGAAAGGGATAGACAGAGTTGACGTGGATAAGCTTTTCCCATTGAGGGTAGGGAAGATTCAAACAAGAGGCATGACATGAGAATTAAGGGACAGAAGTTTAGGGGTAACATGACGGGGAACTTCTTTACTCAGAGAGTGGTGGCTGTGTGGAATGAGCTTCCAGCAGAAGTGGTGGAGGCAGTATCGATTTTAACATTTACAAGTAAAGTAGATAGGTATATGGACGGGAAAGGAATGGAGGGGTATGGTCTGTTATTGAGGTATATATGGTTATTGAGGTATATATGGACATGGATAAGAAATTAGCTATAATCTCATTGAATTGGCAAAAACATTTTGATGAGTAAAATGCTCTGCATAGGTGCCAATGTTCCTGATAGAGTAATGTACTTGATTAATAGATTGAATACTTGTCTAAAAAATCCAAAACAGCACAGAAGGAAGACCCTAGGTGCAGTCTATGCAATTAAAAAATAACAAAGAATTAGTTCTTTTCAGAATTAACAATTGAGCTATGGCATCGGGGCCATTATTGCTGCCCATCCAAAATCAAAAATTAAAACTTGTCTTGTTTATTATTCAGGTTGCCTTGTGAAAGGAGGTATATTAGACTGTCTGGAACCGGTTTTATTGTTTAAAATCACTCACTCTAACAGCAGTGAAAGGAAGATAAGGACAAGCAACAATGGGAGAGATAAGACATTTGCTTTGCTGTGCCAATTGAAAAAAAGAACCACTATAGTCAACAGACTTAGAAAGAGAAGTTATAAATCATGCAGAGATCTAATGAATGTCAGGCCTGAAACAGCATTCAAAGAATACATTAATTAAACCAAACCCTAACTTGATCGAGCGGCATGGTGGTGCAGCAGTAGAGTTGCTGCCTCACAGGGCCAGAGACCTCGGTTTGATCCAGACTATGGGTACTGTCTGTATGGAGTTTGTACATTCTCCCTGTGATCGCGTGGGGTTTCTCCAGATACTCCAGTTTTCTCCCACATTCCAAAGATGTGTGGGTTTGTGGGTTAATTGGCTTCTATAAGGATAGCACTAGAATACAGGCGATCAATCGTCGGTACGGACTCGGTGGGCCGAAGGGCCTGTTTCCATCTGTATCTCTAACCTGAACGAAACTGAAAGAATATTACAACACAAGGTAGACAAAATGCTGGAGTAATTCAGCGGGACAGGCAGCATCTCTGGAGAGAAGGAATGGGTCACGTTTTGGGTCAAGACCCTTCTTCAGACTGATCACCTTATTACTATAGTGACAGATTTTATACTTATAACAAACCGAGTTAAGCTAAATGGCTACTACAATTACAATGAAAAAAAAAATCTTGAAAATGAAATAAGCCTAGTCAAGAACATGGTTTCTGCCTGACAAGTTCTTAATTTGTCTATTCCCTTTAATCAGCTATCAGACTATATGTTGTTAGGTTATTGCATTTAAAGTGCAGATTAAAGCTGTTTCTAAGGCAGTGAGGGTTCCAATCACTACCATTCATTGAGGATGCAGTTTTCAGACACCACCAACACCTATTTCACTCAGTGTACATAACAGTAGGGCTCTGTGAATGTAGAGTGATTAGCATGGTTAAGAGTTGGGCCAAGGGCCTGTCTCCATGCTGTATAGCTCTATGACTTACCTAGTGCTCCTCTTGCAAAGAGTCCAATACTCGTATTTGGTCTGGGGTGGGGAGGGGGAGACATTGATTGGGGTCTAACTTCCTTGAGTGGACGTTGCAGGAAGGGAGGGGGAGATTTGTGACTTAGAATCATAGAGCCTTACAGCATGGAAGCAGACCCTTCAGCCCAACTTGTCCTAGTCGACCAAGATGCCCCAGGTAGGCTAGTCCCATTTAACTGTTTGGCGCATATCCCTCTAAACCTTTCAAATCCCTATCCAATTGTTTTTTAAATGCTGTTATAATACCTGCCTTAACGACTTTGTCTGACAGTTAGTTCCATATACCCACAATGGTCTGAGTGAAAACTTGTTCTTCAAGTTCCAATGAGATATTTTCCCTCTCAACTTATGTCCTCAGGTTCATGATTCCCTTACTCTGGTTAAAAGACTGTGCATTCACCCGAACAATCTTTTTTTCAATTTTAGCTATTCCTCATTCCACTGACTTCTTGATCTAACTTGATCAAAAAATGAGCAAGGAAAATACATTGCCTCTTATTATAATATTAGACTGTTTATTTAAAATCTGGGATCAAGAGAAGCTGCCACATTTTTCATGACAGTGAGTAAGAAATAAAATTAGAGATTTTATCGTGCTTATCAGTACATCTTCCTTCTTTCGGCTTAGTTAAATCTGGAACTAAATAATAGCTGAAGATTTATCAATTGTCCCACCTCTTGCCTGACCTCTGTATTTTAGTTAAGTTTTTAAACCTATAATTTTATCTTAAGCCATATATAGAGAATGGAATGCTAGGGTGGGCTGCCCATCTTGCAAACCTCAAAGAGGGTGTTGGCACTTTAATATCCTCCTTCCTAACCACTGCAATTGAAAATGTAGGGATTGTGCACAATTTGGCGTCCCACCCTCAACTGAAAACCAGTTTTTCTTCTGCGCTGTCTCGATACTTTGGTGGTTCAAGTCCAAAAGGTTCAAAAAGACAAGTTTTCTCTCTTCAGAACAGGGAGGGCAGAGGAGATTTAAGATTATCCTTTGTTGCTTCTGCAATGACATGATGAGGGAAACAAAAAAAAATCTTCTAAAAGATTGCTCTTGCCAGGAGATCATCTTATGCTTGCACAATAATTTCCCACCATTTTGAAATGTATCGGAACATCAGATTCTCACAAGAATTATCCAAATGTATTAAATGAAAGTATATGTAAATCAATGACAATAATAATTAGATACAAAAAGATGATGTTTCTTTCAGGAAAAAAAACTTTGGATAATTAACCTACATGTTATTTTTTTGGCTAATTATCAGATGTTTTCTATTTTTATAGTCTAAAGCTTGACGTTGTGAGCCAGTTCTTGTGAGTGTTCATGAGGCTCAGTGGAACACAAATCAAATTGTTGAACAGCGTCCACATATTAAATATCCCCAAAAAACTGGGACTACTTGGATTTGAATAACTACCTTCATAACTAAATGACCGTGCCAGAAAGACTTAACAAATCACACATAATGAACATGGCCTGGTTACTCTCTCGAGTTTTTAAATTAGACACCAAGACTGGACTTACAGTTAGTTGTAACATTTGCTTTGCATTAGGCAATACGTTGATTTTAACTACAGCTGGTTTTTAAACATTATTGCCCAGAAGTTTGCACACTAGCAGGGTGCCAACAGTTATCTTGGTCATTGGATCTCTGGGTTTATGTGTATCATCTTGACATCTGCAAACATTTCTGAGAAAAAACAGCTTGGTAGAGACACTCGATTAGATTTTACACCTTCCAACTTTCCAATTCTAACACCAAAGTGATTTCCTTCCCTTTGTCACAATCTCGTCATCCCTCAGCAGGAAGGGTAGATCAGTTCTACGGCCACAGACTTCGAAACCACCTCTTATGTTTTCATGTTTGGAAGTCGCCATTCCACAGACTATAAACAAGTTTTTAGTTTTGTCATTCATCAGAACTGATTTCTTCTACTTCTACATCCGCAAATTGTGCCATAGTAGTCTGGTAATAGCATGCAGTTCAGTTTTATCAACCAGTTTTCTTATCCCACAAAAGCACATCAATAGCAGCAAGATCCAAAATAAAAAATAGCATTGCCTCTCCACCCTGACTAAATAGTTGCAATGAGACTAATCACAGTTTATCCAAACTGACAACTGCAATTTAGTTACCGCACAGACATGACCCTGGTCTTTAAAAAAGATAATGATAAGGACATGTCATCCCAGAACACAATCATTCACCTCAGAAATTGATGCTCAGTTTTGGCAATGATCCCCATTAAGACAGGAACATCCTGACAGGTATTCTTTATCATGAAATCTAACTGCACGAAAAGCCAACTTGATCGCATCAATTACAGAAGATGAAAAAGACAGTTCTTTAACTACCTCCAATGATTAGCATCCATATACCTCTGGAGGAGTGAATTCCTGAAATTAATCACCCTCACAACAGCCGATATATTGTTGAAAGATTTGATGAAAGACTTGGAAATAGGACACAGGTATTAAGGAGGCTGAGGGCATGCATCTACACCGCATGGAATGAAGTATATTGAAAACATTACACCCCGAGTAAAGAGGGGCCTATCTTCTTATCTCAATCTCTCTGTGGACAAATGTTTCCACAGTTTTAGTTTTAGAGATAGTGTGGAAAATAGGCCCTTTACCCCATGCTGACCAACGATCACCCATACACTAGTTCTATCCTGTGTCTGTGTGTGTGCCTCCAGATTAATCCTGTCCCTCAGTTTTTAACAATAATTTCCCTCCCACTGACGTAAGATTCTCGTCTTTAATTATTTGCCCTTCTTGAATGAGGTTATTCTGGCCTAAATAGAGTAATTTTAACCAACCCATGTTATTAGAAAATTGCTATCATTGCAACCAATTACCAAGCACCTTTCCTGATTAATGTTTTCATGGAACCTAAAACACTAAGAGGTACAGTATTTATGTAATGGCCACATATATATTGTGAGTTTTGCAACGAAAGTCAGAATTAACCAAATAATTAATAACAGAGAATATGGATTTCTAAAAACCTTATTGTGGAATCACAAACCCAGCATATTGGTGGCAAAATAATCTTGTTTACAACATGGTACTTTCAGTCAGGACTGCTCCCTGAATTAAACTATAATCCTATTTTTCACAAAAAATAAACCAAACTCACAGAATCTAATATTTGCTACATTTGATGTATTTGCAATTTGTTCTACTCGATGACATGTTAATATGCTCAGATTTACTGTGGTTGCATGCCAAGGTTACCAATAACATAGGTTTGTTACCAATTAAGACACAAGGAACTGCAGGTGCTGGTTTATTTTAAAAAAAAGTGTTGGAGTAACTCAATGGATCAGACAGCATCTCTGGAGGACATGGACAGACGACATTTCCGATCGATACCCTTCTTCAGAGCTGATAAGGTTCTGCATGGCAAGCTGGCCTGGTAAGTTAGATCACATGCGATTCAAAGAGCATTAGCTAACTGGATACAGAATTGGCTTCATGATCGGCTGCATGGGTGGTGGTGGAAGGTTATTTTCAAGAATGTACAAGGAATGATTAGCAAGTTTGAGAATGATGCTAAAACAGGTGGTATCGTAGAGAATAAAGATGGTTATCAAGAATAACAGTGGGACCTTGATCAACAGGGCAAGTGGGAAAGTGAGCCTAGGAATGTACAATGGACCTTTTTGTCAGACTTATTGTAGTAGTGGAGAGAAAACTAAAACGAGAGATTTAGTTTAGTTTAGTTTAGAGATACAGTGCGGAAACGGGCCCTTTGGCCCACCGGGTCTGCGCCGACCAGCGATCCCGACATACAATATTAACACTATCCTACACACACTAGGGACAATTTTTACATTTACCAAGCCTGGTACATACCTGGACGCCTCTTTGAAGATGGGGGCGAGACTAAGCCTAGCAAGTGATAGGTGCCTACAAGTGAAGGGGATTTGATAGGCAGATGGATAGAGTTGGTGATAAATGCTAGAGATGAAAAGGAAACAAAAGGGTGTCAGATAAGGAGAGAAGAGGAGTGAAATGTAAAGCCAGAGGGAGGGATACAGGTGAAAGGGGTCAGGGAGAAGGGAAAAGGCAGAGAATAAGAGGAAATGAGGGACTCGGGGATGGGAGAGGCGTGTACAAAGGAGGGGAAAGGAGCCATTCACAGTAGGAAGCATAGGGTGGTGGTTGAAGGTGGTTTTCAGGCTGGAAGTCTGTGAATAGTTGTGTTCTTCAGGGAACAATGCTGGGCCCTATGCTGTTTATCATCTATATCAACGATTTGGATGACGATTCATACCAGGCATGATTAGTACGTTTCACCCTGTGTAAAAAAAATATCTCCTCTAAGAGGTTGGACATGCTTGGATTACTTGCTTTGGAACACCAGAGATTGAGGGGAGACCTGATAGAAGAATGAGAGGCTTAGATATGGTAGATAGTCAGACATTTTTACTCCAGGATGGAAATATCAAATACTAGCTTTAAAGTGAGAGGGGCAATGTTGAAAGAAGGTGTGGGGGCCATGGTTTATTTTATGCAAAGGGTGGTGAGTGCCCGGAATGTATTACTTAGGCTGGTGGTGGAGGTGGTGTTACGAAACCTTTGGATAGCCACATGGATATTGTGAGAATAAGTTCATAAGTTCTAGGAGCAGAATAAGCCATTTGACCCATGAAGCGCGCTCCGTCACTCAATCATGGCTGATCTACCTCTCCCTCCTAACCCCATTCTCCTGCTTTCTCCCCATAACCCCTGACACCCGTACTAATCAAGAATTGATCTATCTCTGCCTTAAAAATCAAGGAATGAAGGGATATGGGGAAAAAGCAGGAACGGGGTACTGTTTTTAGATGATCAGCCATGATCATATTGAATTTCGGTGCTGGTTCAAACTCCTGCAACTATTTTTATATCCATTGACGGCCTATACAACCTTCCGTGGCAAATAATTCCACAGAATCACCACCCTCTGACTAAAGAAATTCCTCCTCATCTCCTTCCGAAAGGAAAGTCCTTTAATTCTATGGCCTCTGGTCGTTACTCTCCCACTAGTGGAAACATCCTCTCCACATCCACTATATCCAAGCCTTTCATTATTCGGTAAGTTTCAATGAGGTCCACCCTCATCCTTCTCAACTCTTAGCAAGTACAAACTCAGTGCTGTCAAACGCGCATATGTTAACCCACTCATTCCTGGGATCATTCTTGTAAAACTCCTCTGGACCCTCTCCAGGAATCCTGCCCCAGTACTCCCAAGTCCCTTTGCACCTTCGATTTCTAGATTCGCTCCCCATTTTGATAATAGTCTACGCCTATATTCATACTACCAAAATGCATGACTCTACACTTTCCTGCACTGTTTTCGACCTGCCACTTCTCTGCCCACTCTCCCAACCTGTCTAAGTCCTTCTACATGGTCCCTGCTTTCTCCACACTACCTGCCCCTCCACCTATTTGCATATAATCTGCAAACTTGGCCACAAAGCCTTCAATCCCCTCATCTAAATCATTAATATGCAACGTGAAGAATAGCGGCCCCAGCACCGAGTCCTGCAGAATTACGCTGGTCAGTGGCAGCCAACCAGAAAAAGGCCCATTTATTGCCACTCTTTGCCTTTTGCCATCCAGCCAACATGCTATCCATGCTAGTATCTCCCCTTTACTACCATGGGCTCTCATCTTCCTTAGCAGCCTCAGTTATGGCACCTTATCAAAGGCTTTCTGAAAATCTAGGTAAACAACATCCACTGACTCTCCTTTGTTTGTCTTACTATTTACTTCTTCAAAGAATTTCAGCAGGTTCATCAGTCAAGATCTCCCCTTCACCATGGTGACTTTGTCCTATTTTATCATGAACTTCTAAGTACTCCATAACCTCATCCTTTAAAATGGACTCTAAAATCTTACCAACCGCTGAAGTCAGACTAACCGGCCTATAGTTTCCATTCTTCTGCTTTGCTCCCTTCTTGTACAGCGGGGTAATGTTGGCAATTTTACCAATCGTCTGGAACCACTCCTAACTCTAGTGATTCTTGACATATTACTATTAATGCCTCCACAATCTCTGAAGCCACCTCTTTCAAAACCCTGAGATGCAGTCCATCGGCCCAAGTGACATCCATCTTCAGAATTCTCAGCTTCCCAACACCTTCTCCTTAGTAATAACCACTCCAATAACTTCCACCCCCTGACTCTCTTGAATTTCAGCCACGTTGCTGGTGTCTTCCACTGTGAAGACGCATGCAAAAAAGTTAATCAATTCCTCTGCCATTTCTTTATTCCCCATTATCACTTCTCATGCATCATTTTCAAGCGGTTCAATATCCATTCTTGCCTCTTTCTTACTCTTTATATATCTGAAGAAAAAACTCTTGCTATTCTGTTTTATGTTATTGGGTAGCTTACCTTCGTATTTCATCTTTTCTCCCCGTATTGCCTTTTTACTTACCTTCTGTTGTTCTTTAAAAGCTTCCCAATCCTCTGGTTTCCCACTAATTTTTGCAATGTTATATGCCTTCTCTGTATCTTCTGAATTATGCCATTGCTGTTCCACCTTAATTCCTACTGGGGTCCCTTTCCAGTCAACTTTGGCCAGCTCCTCCCTCATACCTCTGTAGTCCCATTGCTCAGCTGTAATAACGACATCCGATTTCATCTTCTCCCTTTCAAGTTGCAGGTTTAATCTTATCGTATCGTGGTCGCTACCTCCTCGTGGTTCCTTTACCTTGAGCTCCCCTATCAAATCCAATGACACAATAATAAATCCTGAATTGCCTTTTCCCTGGTAGGCTCCACTACAATCTGCTGTAAGAAATCAGTTCAGAGGCACTCTATGAATTCCCTCTCTTGGGTTCCAGTACCAACCTGATTTTCCCAGTCTACCTATTATATGGTTATATGGTTATATTGAAATCTTCCATGACCACCGTAACATTGCCTTTCTTACATACCGGTTGTATCTCCTGATGTCACTTGTATCCTATATCCTGGCTAATGTTTGGGGGCCAATAAATAACTCTTATTATGGTCTTTTTACCCATGCAATTTCTCAGCTCCACCCACATCTTCTGATCCTATGTCATCCTTGGTAGAACTAATTATTTGAACAAAATTTCTGGGGCAACATTTTGCCATTTTCTAAAGTCACGTTACAGCCAGAAAATATTTTTAGGTAGTATATAATCAAAGATTTATCATTCAGTCAAATTTTCTGAAAACCAATTAATAATTTTTTGCATGCCATTGTTTACCATAGCTCGGCATTTCAGGATGATTTTATCCTTATCACTAATTTCTTATTCTAATCAAGCATTCTTTTAAGCTTAAATAATTTTAATTTTATGAAGAACCAAATTCTTTGTTAATGATAAGTGAAATTATGTCTCTGGGAAAATATGTTATAAGAGCTCTGAAATAAACATCTGCAAGTGACAAGTGACAAGTTTATGGCCACCTCGCCCTTTAAGAGCTCAACATGTTATTCGATCATGGAATCCTCCCCTTTCCCATGCCCTATGGTGCCCCATGCAGTCTCAAGATATTTTCATGCAGAAGCCAATGAAGCTTATTTGCCAATCTAAATAGAAGATGACTACTCCGTCTCATGCAAACAAAATTTCTTACAAGATTTATTATTATATTTTTAGGATACAAAATGTCTCCTTTTAATCTAAATCTAAGCTTCAACAGTACCAATACATTTTGGGGTTATTCAATATTTAATCAATATCCACAGCACATCATTCAAATTTAATAAAATCTATGATTATAAATTCAGCATAAAAATGTGAACTTTGCAAAGGGGCATGTTCTTCTAGAGACTTCCTTGGGAACATACTGGGAGCCGAAAATAATGGCCAAACAAATTAGTGCAGGGATTTCAATTAACCCATGCACAGAAGGACAAAAATAACTGGTGTAACTCAGCAGTTCAGGCAGCATCTCTGGAAAACATGGATAGGGGAGGGGTCATGGCCCTTCTTCATTTGGACAGGTACATGGGCGGGAAAGATGAAGAAGGATACGGTACGAATCGGGGCAAATGTAAATGGCTTCAGGTTGAGATCCTTCTTCAATAACCCATGCTTGTTGATTGCTGGGTATATTAGTAGCGAGTCAATATCTGGAACTTCTAATTACAATTAGAGCTATCCTCTAATACCTAAATCTAGCCCTCTCTTGTGGGGAGTTGCACTATTGTGGGAATGGATGTTGGCAAGAGTGCAGGAAATAATTAGGGCCTGGGTATGACACAACATAAGATGCTGACTGCATGGAGGACTTGACAGTAGAGGTGAAAAAAAATAGGATTGATGTCTTCTGTCTGCAGAGGCACAAATTATCCTCCATCCACATGATCAAGTCAATAGGTAACTTCCAATGTTATTTTATCTATATAATTAAAAGTCTCATCTTGACCACTTCCTGTTTGCACTGTGCTTTGATTTTAGAAAAAAAAATACTACCGCATATAGCTGTGATTTCTTTGGCCATCTTACTCAGAGTCCTCCTCCGTTGCACAGGCCCCGAGGATTTTTCCCAAAAATAAAAGACTTATTAGCATTAAAAAAATCTTGAGATTCTCTCACCACCATGAAGGCTATGCCCCTTCCGGTGGAAGGGGGAGGGACTATAAAACCCAGAAGTGTGGGCGTGGCTCAGTCTGTCTGCAAGATGGCGAGGGAGAGGTCACGACTCTGTCTGAGCTGGGAAACTACAGAACACTCTGAGTATGCAATGAACTTGAATAAATGATTTGTTAGCTCTTAATGAAAATGAAATGAGTTGTTTGGCCTGCCCTGTGCTTGAAACTGCAATGGCAATGAAAATGAAGTGAAAATGCAATGAGCTGTTTGGCTTGGGCCTGCCCTGTGCTTGAAACTGCAATGGCAATGGAAATGAAGTGAAAATGCAATCATCTGTTTGGCTTGAGCCTGCCATGTGCTTGAAACTGCAATGGAAATGGAAATGGAGTGAAAATACAATGAGCAGTTTGGTTTGAGCTTACCATGTGATTGAAACTGCAATGGCAATGGAAATTAAGTGAAAATGTAATCAGCTGTTTGGCTTGAACCTGCTCTATGTTTGAAAGTGCAATGGCAATGGAAATGAAGTGAAAATGCAATCAGCTGTTTGGCTTGGCCTGCCATGTGCTTGAAACTGCAATGGCAATGGAAGTGAAATGAAAATGCAATGAGCTATTCGGCCTGCCCTGTGCTTGAAACTGCAATGCAATTGGAAATGAAATGAAGTGAGTTGTTTGGCCTGCCTGAAACCACTAATTTCGGCCCACAAGGCCCCTATTAACCGAGAAACCAGTCCCTTTTGCCCAAAATGCCCGTATTAGCCCAGGGGGAGCATTTTGGCCCAAAAGGCCCATGCCAGGCCAGGAAAAGTCCAGAAAAAGTGCCTTTCACTGAGATTTCACTCAGATTTTTTTTTAATGAGCCCCTCGGCCCATCAGGCTTGTACTAGCCCAGGAGTCATTTCAGCCCATCAGTAAGTATTCCCCTGCAAGTATTAAATCTCACCCCAATATTTTTCTCCCTTCCTTCATTTGCTCCCTGTGAGATCCAGGCCAGGATAGACTTTCCTCCTTCATTGCTGTGATCGGCAGAAAAAGATGAAAAATGTCTAAAATTGATTCTCCACCCTCTCCCCCTTCTCTCTCACACAATCTCTCACAATTATGTTTTGGGCATAATTTCTGGCAGTTTCTGAGCTGCCAGCCCACCAGGCCTGAGTAACTGAACTGCCAGCCCACCAGGCCTGAGTGACTGAGCTGCCAGCCCACCAGGCCTGAGTGACTGAGCTGCGAGCCCAAGAATCCATTCGGCCCACAATGTCCATAGTAGCCCTCTGGAAACCAGTCCCTTCAGCCCACAACACCCATACTAGCGCTCCAGAAAGCCTCTCCCCCCCCCCCCCCCCACTGGCCAGCAATATTGGAATTGGTGGAGAGGTGGAATATTGCGTTGGGAGACCAGCCCTCCCGTGCGAACAAGGGGACCCAACGGGTCCCACTTAGTTTAGTATTCATTAATTCTCGGGCAGTACTCAATTCATCATAATCCAACCATGCATGTAACACCAACTTCTACAAATAAATACTCGTAATGACTTTGTCAGCCAAAGAGAATGTTCAACATTCACTGACATAGGTCCCTTTCTACTGAAGGACAATATGGTGCATGACTAAAAGGAGCAAGAAACTAACTTGAAGGGAGAGGGCACCTGTACAGCCTAAAATCCATGAGTGAGTGTGCTGGTCAATTTGGTATCGTTGATGAGGGACTGACTAGCAGAGGAAATTAGGCCATTGCAAATGACTTTCTGCATTTTTAATCACATTTGCAGAGAACATACATCAATATGTTGCCTGAACTGAAGGACTTTTGTAAGAGAGTCAAACGGCATTGAAACAGGCACTTCGGCCCGAATGGACAATGCCAACCAAGACACCCCTTCCAAGCTGGTCCCATTTTCCTGTGTTCAGCCCAAATCTCAAAATATTTCCATGCTATGGTCCAAATGTCTCTTAAAGATTGTTATTGTACCTGCCTCAACTACTATCACTATTACTCAGAGCTCCCGTGGATTTGGAAGCAACAGCAACAAAGAGAAGCAGGTGAAAACACTAATTGGCTCTAGCCTGAGTGGGAGGAGAGTTAGAAGTGAGTCAGAGGGTGAAAACAGTTGAAAAGGAGAGGCAAAGCACAGGCAGACTTTACTCAGAGCTCCCGTGGATTTGGAAGCAACAGCAACAAAGAGAAGCAGGAGAAAACACTGATTGGCTCTAGCCTGAATGGGAGGAAAGTTAGAAGTGAGTCAGAGGGGGAAAACAGTTGAAAACTGAGGAATTTGGTTTGTAAATTGGTAAATTAGGCAGTGAGGGAAGTGCCCTGTGAGTAAAGTGCGAGTTTTTGGCTCGAGAGTCTTCGGCAAGGAGGCTGAGGAGAGGAGGCTACGCAAAATGCTTGAGAGGGAGAGACGAAAGAAGGAGATGTCAAGCAAGCTGATTCAGTGTGAAGCTTACAGTATGTGCAGGTTTACTTCAGTTGTACAGGTCTTGGTGAGACCACACCTGGAGTATTGCGTACAGTTTTGGTCTCCAAATCTGAGGAAGGACATTATTGCCATAGAGGGAGTGCAGAGAAGGTTCACCAGACTGATTCTGGGATGTCAGGACTGTCTTATGAAGAAAGACTGGATAGACTCGGTTTATACTCTCTGGAATTTAGGAGATTGAGAGGGGATCTTATAGAAACTTACAAAATTCTTAAGGGGTTGGACAGGCTAGATGCAGGAAGATTGTTCCCGATGTTGGGGAAGTCCAGGACAAGGGGTCACAGCTTAAGGATAAGGGGGAAGTCCTTTAAGACCGAGATGAGAAAGACTTTTTTCACACAGAGAGTGGTGAGTCTCTGGAACTCTCTGCCACAGAGGGTAGTTGAGGCCAGTTCATTGGCTATATTTAAGAGTGAGTTGGATGTGGCCTTGTGGCTAAGGGGATCAGAGGGTATGGAGAGAAGGCAGGTACGGGATACTGAGTTGGATGATCAGCCATGATCATATTGAATGGCGGTGCAGGCTCGAAGGGCTGAATGGCCTACTCCTGCACCTAATTTCTATGTTTCTATGTTTCTATGTGGGAGGTCAAGGGCACTGCTGGTGCTCTGGCTGCCACAAATGTGAGACGTGCATCCAGGTACAGCTCCTGAAGGACTGTGTTGGGGAATTGGAGAAGCAAGTGGATGACCTCAGGTTCGTCCGAGAAACTGAGTCGTTCCTCGACAAGTCCTACAGTGAGATTGTTACACCTAAGGTACTGGAACGGAAAAAGTGGGTGACGGTGAGAAAGTGAGGGAAACTTGGAATGCAAAGGTCCCCGGTCGTTGTACCTCTTGTGAACAGGTTCACCCACTTAGAAGCTGTCGGGACAGGAGACGTTAAAACACTGAGCGGTGGACTGGCTTCGAAGCAAAAACGGCTTGTGGAGGATAAATGCGTGGCTGAGGGACTGGTGTAGTGAGCAGGGATTCAAGTTTCTTGATCACAGGGACCTCTTTTCGGGAAGGCATGATCTGTACAAAAAGGACGGATTGCACTTGAACCCGAGGGGGACCAATATCCTGGCAGGGAGATTTGCAAAGGCTACTGGGGAGACTTTAAACTAGAAAGGCTGGGGGGAGGGACTCGGGTAGAGGGGGCTAGGAGACAGGATGTGGGGCAAGAGGCAGAGAAGGGAAGCACTCGGACCCAAAATGTAGGCGAGAAAGAGGAAAAAGATAATAGACAGAGAATAAGGGATGGTGAGTTTATAAAATGTGTATATTTTAATGCTTGGAGCATTGTAAGAAAGGTGGATGAACTTAGAGCCTGGACTGACACCTGGAAATATGATGTTGTGGCAATCAGTGAAACATGGTTGCAGGACGGCTGTGATTGGAAACTAAATATTCCAGGATTTTGTTGCTTCAGGTGTGATAGAATTGGAGGGACCAGAGGTGGAGGTGTTGCATTGCTTGTCAGAGAGGATATTACAGCAGTGCTTTGGCAGGATAGATTAGAGGGCTCGTCTAGGGAGGCTATTTGGGTGGAACTGAGAAGTGGGAACGGTGTAGTAACACTTTTAGGGGTGTATTATAGACCGCCAAATGGGGAGTGAGAATTGGAAGAGCAAATATGTAAGGAGATAGCAGATATTAGTAGTAAGCACAAGGTAGTGATTGTGGGAGATTTCAATTTTCCAAAAATAGACTGGGAAACACATTCTGTAAATGGGCTGGATGGTTTGGAGTTTGTAAAATGTGTGTGCAGGATAGTTTTTTGCAGCAGTACATAGAGGTATCGACCAGAGAAGGGGCAATGCTGGACCTCCTGTTAAGAATGAGGCAGGTCAGGGGACGGAGGTATGCGTTGGTGAGCACTTCACCAGTCTGGACCAGGGGCTGAATTGGGACATTCTGTTTTATGGAATGGATGTAGAAGAGAAGGATGGAGGACATTTAAAGGGAAATTGTAAGAGGACATAGAAACATAGAAACATAGAAATTAGGTGCAGGAGTAGGCCATTCAGCCCTTCGAGCCTGCACCGCCATTCAATATGATCATGGCTGATCATCCAACTCAGTATCCCGTACCTGCCTTCTCTCCATACCTCTGATCCCCTTAGCCACAAGGGCCACATCCAACTCACTCTTAAATATAGCCAATGAACTGGCCTCAACTACCCTCTGTGGCAGAGAGTTCCAGAGACTCACCACTCTCTGTGTGAAGAAAGTCTTTCTCATCTCGGTCTTAAAGGATTTCCTTATCCTTAAGCTGTGACCCCTTGTCCTGGACTTCCCCAACATCGGGAACAATCTTCCTGCATCTAGCCTGTCCAACCCCTTAAGAATTTTGTAAGTTTCTATAAGATCCCCTCTTAATCTCCTAAATTCCAGAGAGTATAAACCGAGTCTATCCAGTCTTTCTTCATAAGACAGTCTGACATCCCAGGAATCAGTCTGGTGAACCTTCTCTGCACTCCCTCTATGGCAATAATGTCCTTCCTCAGATTTGGAGACCAAAACTGCACGCAATACTCCAGGTGTGGCCTCACCAAGACCCTGTACAACTGAAGTAGAACCTCCCTGCTCCTGTACTCAAATCCTTTTGCTATGAAAGCTAACATACCATTCGCTTTTTTCACTGCCTGCTGCACCTGCATGCCTACTTTCAATGAGTTACCATGACACCCAGGTCTCGCTGCATCTCCCCTTTTCCCAATCGGCCACCATTTAAATAATAGTCCGCTTTCCTGTTTTTGCCACCAAAGTGGATAACCTCACATTTATCCACATTATACTGCATCTGCCAAACATTTGCCCACTCACCCAGCCTATCCAAGTCACTCTGCAGTCTCCTAGCATCCTCCTCACAGCGAACACTGCCCCCCAGCTTAGTGTCATCCGCAAACTTGGAGATATTGCCTTCAATTCCCTCATCCAGATCATTAATATATATTGTAAATAGCTGGGGTCCCAGCACTGAGCCCTGCGGTACCCCACTAGTTACTGCCTGCCATTGTGAAAAGGACCCGTTTACTCTACTCTTTGCTTCCTGTTTGCCAGCCAGTTCTCTATCCCATCAATACTGAACCCCTAATACCGTATGCTTTAAGTAATCTTTATGTCCCTGTTAGGGTGAAAGGAAATAGTAAAAATTGGAAAGAGCCATGGTTTTCAAGGGAAATTGGACACTTGTTTTGAAAAAACAGAGATATCTACAATAATTATAGGAGGCATGGAGTAAATGAGGTGCTAGAGGGGTATAAAGAATGTAAAAAGAATCTTAAGAAAGAAATTAGGAAGGCTAAAAGAAGATATGAGGTTGCTTTGGCAAGAAAAGTGAAAGTAAATCCAAAGGGTTTCTACAGCTATATTAATAGCAAAAGGATAACGAGGGATAAAATTGGACCATTAGAGAGCCAAAAGAGATGGGGGAGATATTGAACAATTTCTTTTCTTCGGTATTCACCAAGGAGAAGGATATTGAACTATGTGAGGTAAGGGAAAAAAGTAGAGTAGCTATGGAAACTATGAGATTCAAAGAGGAGGAAGTACTGACACTTTTGAAAAATATAAAAGTGGATAAGTCTCCAGGTCCTGACAGGATATTCCCTAGGACATTGAGGGAAGTTAGTGTAGAAATAGCAGGAGCTATGACAGAAATATTTCAAATGTCATTAGAAACGGGAATAGTGCCAGAGGATTGGCGTACTGCACATGTTGTTCCATTGTTTAAAAAGGGTTCAAAGAATAAACCTAGCAATTATAGACCTGTTAGTTTGACGTCAGTGGTGGGTAAATTAATCGAAAGGATACTTAGAGATAATATATATATAATCATATAGCCATATAACAATTACAGCACGGAGACAGGCCCTCTCGGCCCTTCCAGTCCGTGCCGACCATTTGTTTTCCCCTAGTCCCATCTACCTGCACTCAGACCATACCCCTCCATTCCCTTCACGTCCATATACCTATCCACTTTACTTTTAAATGTTAAAATCGATCCTGCCTCCACCACCTCTGCTGGAAGCTCATTCCACACAGCCACCACCCTCTGAGTAAAGAAGTTCCCCCTCACGTTACCCCTAAACTTCTGTCCCTTAATTCTCATGTCATGTCCTCTTGTTTGAATCTTCCTTACCCTCAATGGGAAAAGCTTATCCACGTCAACTCTGTCTATCCCTTTCATCATTTTAAAGACCTCAATCAAGTCCCCCCTTAACCTTCTGCGCTCCAAAGAATAAAGACCTAACTTGTTCAACCTTTCTCTGTAACATAGTTGCTGGAACCCTGGCAACATTCTAGTAAATCTCCTCTGTACTCTCTCTATTTTGTTGACATCCTTCCTATAACTAGGCGACCAAAATTGTACACCATACTCCAGAATTGGTCTTACCAATGCCTTGTACAATTTTAACATTACTTCCCTACTCCTATATTCAATGCTCTGATTTATAAAGGCCAGCACACCAAAGGCTTTCTTTACCACCCTATCTAAGCATCTGGATAAACGGGGTCTGATCAGGAACAGTCACCATGGATTTGTGCCTGGAAGGTAATGTTTGACAAACCTTCTTGAATTTTTTGAAGCGGTTACTAGGGAAATTGATGAGGGTAAAGCAGTGGATGTTGTCTATATGGATTTCAGTAAGGCCTTTGACAAGGTTCCCCATGGAAGGTTGGTTAAGAAGGTTCAATCTTTGGGTGTTAATGGTGGAGTAGCAAGATGGATTCAACAGTGGCTGAATGGGAGATGTCAGAGAGTAATGGTGGTTGGCTGTTTGTCAGGTTGGAAGCCGGTGACCAGTGGGGTGCCTCAGGGCTCTGTGTTGGGTCCACTGTTGTTTGTCATGTACATCAATGATCTGGATGATGGGGTGGAAAATTGGATAAGTAAGTATGCAGATGATACTAAGATAGGTGGTGTTGTGGATACTGAAATAGATTTTCAAAGTCTACAGAGAGATTTGGGCCATATGGAAAAGTGGGCTGAAAGATGGCAGATGGAGTTTAATGCTGATAAGTGTGAAGTGCTACATCTTGGCAGGACAAATCAAAATAGGACGTACATGGTAAATGGTAGGGAATTGAGGAATGCTGTGGAACAGAAAGATCTAGGAATAACTGTACATAGTTCCCTGAAGGTGGAATCGCATGTAGATAGGGTGGTAAAGAAAGCCTTTGGTGTGCTGGCCTTTATAAATCAGAGCATTGAATATAGGAGTAGGGAAGTAATGTTAAAATTGTACAAGGCATTGGTAAGACCAATTCTGGAGTATGGTGTACAATTTTGGTCGCCTAATTATAGGAAAGATGTCAACAAAATAGAGAGAGTACAGAGGAGATTTACTAGAATGTTGCCTGGGTTCCAGCAACTATGACATGCGAATTAAGGGACAGAAGTTTAGGGGTAACGTGAGGGGGAAATTCTTTACTCAGATGGTGGTGGCTGTGTGGAATGAGCTTCCAGCAGAAGTGGTGGAGGCAGGATCGATTTTAACATTTAAAAGCAAAGTGGATAGGTATATGGACGTGAAGGGAATTGAGGGGTATGGTCTGAGTGCAGGTAGATGGGACTAGGGGAAAACAAATGATCGGCACGGACTGGAAGGGCCGAGAGGGCCTGTTTCCGTGCTGTAATTGTTATATGGTTAAATGGCTGTTGAGCCAAAACCAAAAAGGACAACGTCAACCGTTGTAGTTGGAGACTCCATTGTGAGAGGCACGGACAGGGGTTTCTGCGGCAACAGACGGGATTCGAGGATGGTGTGCTGCCTTCCTGGTGCCAGGATCCAGGATGTCACGGACAGAGTGCAGAAAATCCTCAAGGGCGAAGGTGAACAGCTGGAAGTGGTAGTGCATATCGGCACAAACGATGTCAGAAAGCAGGGGATAAATATTCTGCAGCGTGACTTTAGAGAGCTCGGAAAAATGCTGAAAAGCAGGACCTCCAGGGTTGTTATCTCCGGTTTGCTTCCAGTTCCTCGTGCTGGCGAGAGCAGGAACAGGGAGATACGGGACCTGAATGAGTGGCTGAGTAACTGAGCAGGTGGCAGGGAATTAGATTCTTAGATCACTGGGATCTGTTTTGGAGTAAGGGGGAACTGTACAAAAGGGACGGATTGCATCTTAACAGGTGGGGACCAGCATTCTGGCAGGCAGGTTTGCCACTGCTACACGGGTGGTTTTAAACTGAATAAGGGGATTGGGGTGTCAAATGAGATAGTCGACGATGGAGTTAAAGGGAAAGGGAGTGCCCCAGAATTAACGGGAAAGGAAGCTCACAAAGGGATAGGAGAGTATGGCCAAGTGTAATAGGGATCGATGTGAAAGGTGAGATGCGTAAGGAATTAAAAGTATTGTATATGAATGCGCGAAGTATAAGAAGTAAAGTAGATGTGCTTGAGGCTCAATTAGAGGTTGGTAGATATGACATTGTGGGGATTACTGAGACGTGGCTGCAGGAGGATCGGGCCTGGGAACTTAATATTCAGGGTTATGCATCCTATAGAAAGGAAAGCCAGGTGGACAGAGGAATGGGGGTAGCTCTGCTGGTGAGGAATGGAATTCAGTCCCTTGTGAGGGAAGACATACGGACTGACGAGGTAGAGTCACTGTGGATTGAGTTGAGGAATTGTAAAGGCAAGAAGACACTAATTGGTGTTATCTACAGACCCCCAAATAGTAGCCCGGATGTAGGGTGTAAGTTGCAGCAGCAGTTAAAACTGGCATGTAACAAAGGTAATGCCACTGTGGTGATGGGGGATTTCAATATGCAGGTAGACTGGGAAAATCAGGTTGGTTCAGGACCCCAAGAAAGAGAGTTTGTAGAATGCCTCCGAGATGGATTCTTAGAGCAGAATGTAATAGAGCCAACCAGAGAAAAGGCAATTCTGGATTTAGTGTTATCCAATGAACCAGATATGATAAAAGGAGGTAGTGATCATAATATGATTAGTTTTAATCTGCAATTTGAGAAGGAGAACGTTAAATCGGAAGTGGCAGTGATGCAGTTGAACAAAGGGGACTATGAAGGCATGAGAGGGGAGCTGGCTAAAGCAGATTGGAAAGGGATCCTAGCAGGAATGACGGTGGAACAGCAATGGCAGGAATTTCTGGACATAATCCGGAAGACGCAGGATCATTTCATTCCAAAAAGGAAGAAAGATTCTAAGGGGAGTAGGAGGCAACCGTGGCTGACAAGAGAAGTTAGGGATAGAATAAAACTAAAATAAAAGATGTATAACACTGCAAAGAGTAGCCGGAAGCCAGAGGATTGGGAAACTTTCATAGGACAACAGAAGGAAACAAAACAGGCAATACAGGCTGAAAAGATGAAGTACGAGGGGAAGCTGGCCAGGAATATAAAGAAGGACAGTAAAAGCTTCTTTAGATATGTTAAGGGAAAAAGAGTAGCAAAGTCAAATGTGGGTCCCTTGAAGGCAGACACGGGTGAAATAATTATGGGCAACAAGGAAATGGCAGAAGAGTTGAATAGGTACTTCGGATCTGGCTTCACTAAGGAGAACACAAACAATCTCCCAGATGTACTGGAGAACAGAAGATCTAAGGGGGTAGAGGAACTGAAAGAAATTTTCATTAGGCAAGAAATAGTATT
This sequence comes from Okamejei kenojei, assembly GCA_035221665.1. Classification (NCBI taxonomy): domain Eukaryota; kingdom Metazoa; phylum Chordata; class Chondrichthyes; order Rajiformes; family Rajidae; genus Okamejei; species Okamejei kenojei. The sequence goes on along the minus strand of CM069131.1, from coordinate 168,251,688 downwards.
GGGTAGGCTAATGGGACTGAAGGATGATAAATCCCTAGAGTACTCGGGGAGGTGTCTCTAGAAATAGGGGACGCATTGGTGATCATTTTCCAATGTTCAATAGATTCAGGATCAGTTCCTGTGGATTGGAGGATAGCTAATGTTATCCCACTTTTCAAGAAAGGAGAGAGCGAGAAAACGGGGAATTACAGACCAGTTAGCCTGACTTCGGTGGTGGGAAAGATGCTGGAGTCAATTATTAAAGAGGTAATAATGAAGCATTTGGATAGCAGTAAAAGGATTAGTCCAAGTCAACATGAATTTATGAAAGGGAAATCATGCTTGACTAATCTTCTGGAATTTTTTGAGGATGTGACAAGTAAAATGGATGAAGGGGTGCCAGTGGATGTAGTGTATCTAGACTTTCAGAAAGCCTTTGATAAGGTCCCGCACGGGAGACTGGTGACTAAAATTAGGGCACGTGGTATTGGGGGTAGGGTGTTGACATGGATAGAAAATTGGTTGGCAGACCGGAAGCAAAGAGTAGGAATGAACGGGTCCTTTTCGGAATGGCAGGCAGTGGTGAGTGGAGTGCCACAAGGCTCGGTGTTGGGGCCGCAACTGTTCACCATATATATATATATCTATATCTATATCTATATCTATATATGATTTGGAAGAGGGAATTAGGAGCAACACTAGCAAGTTTGCGGATGACACAAAGCTGGGTGGAAGTTTGCGGATGACAAGAAAGCTAATGGAATTTTGGCCTTCATAACAAGAGGATTTCAGTACAGGAGTAAAGAGATTCTTCTACAGTTGTATATGGCTCTGGTGAGACCACATCTGGAGTATTGTGTACAGTTTTGGTCTAATTTGAGGAAGGACATCCTTGTGATTGAGGCAGTGCAGCATAGGTTCACGAGATTGATCCCTGGGATGGCAGGACTGTCATATGAGGAATGATTGAAAAGACTAGGCTTGTGTTCACTGGTAGTTTAGAAGGATGAGGGGTAATCTTATAGAAACATATAAAATTATAAAAGGACTGGACAAGCTAGATGCAGGAAAAATGTTCCCAATGTTGGGTGAGTCCAGAACCAGGGGGCACAGTCTTAGAATAAAGGGGAGGTCATTTAAGACTGAGCTGAGAAAAAACTTTTTTACCCAGAGAGTTGTGAATTTATGGAATTCCCTGCCATAGAGGGCAGTGGAGCTCAAATCACTGGATGGATTTAAGAGAGAGTTGGATAGAGCTCTAGGGGCTAGTGGAGTCAAGGGATATGGTGAGAAGGAAGGCACGGGTTATTGATAGCGGACGATCAGCCATGATCACAATGAATGGTGCTGCTGGCTCGAAGGGCTAAATGCCCTCCTCCTGCACCTATTTTCTATGTTTCTATGTTTCCATGTCTATCTCGGGCAAAAAAAACCCAAAGTGCTGGGGTAACTCAGCAGATCTGGAAGACATAGATGACACATCTGGATAAGGCACAGGCATGGGGAATCTATTGTCCATAACACTGGGTTGTAAGCTACCCAAGCAGAATATAAGGCAAGGTGACCTTCCAAAGGTATAAAACATTATGAGAAGTACATATCGTGTAGATAGAAAGAAATGTTTTTCCCCTGGTGTTAAACATAATAAGGCAAAGCTGAGAGGGACAAGATGTAAAGGGGATCCGAGGAGAAAGTTTATTTTTTACAGGGAGCGATTGATACTGGAATATGGTGCCAGAGGTGGTGGTGGAATCACATACAATCACTGTGTTTCAGATGCATTTAGTCATGCATTTGAATAGGCAAAGTATGGAAAGGTACAGACCGAATGCAGGATTAGTGTAAATTAGCAAAATGCTCAACATGGATGTGGTGGATCGAAGGACCGTTTCTGCACTGTATCCAGTATTCATTACTCCTACTTGCCCTCCCCTTCATTTTAACAAAGACATGTACAGCTTGAATTTTCACTACCATTAAAACATCCCATTTTCAGGCCACCTGTCAGCAAAAACCTACTTCATTAAAGTCCTGTCTGATCCATCAAAGTTAGCCTTCCCCAAATGAAGCATTCATTTTAGGAACTCAAACCAGGGCAGGATCTTCACAGTGATCGTTCAAATTCATTAGTTCAAACTAATAAAATTGACTTTGACTTTGAGCCCTGGAGAATGTGGTAGACCTGAAGGATCTATGAGCATAAATACATAGTTCCCTGAATGTGGCATCACAGGTAGATAGGGTGGTGAAGAAGGCTTTTGGCATGCTGGTGTTCATCAGTCAGGGAGATGAGTATAGGAATAGAAACATAATGTTTCAGTTCTGCAAGCCATTCGTGAGGCCTCGTTTGACAAAAGGTGTTCTCACTGGCAGCCAACAAGAAAAAGCCACACCATTTATTGTGTTTAAGAAGGAACTGCAGATGCTGGAAAATCAAAGGTAGAAGACGGGTTCAACCTGAAGAAAGGTTTCGTCTCGAAACGTTGCCTATTTCCTTCGCTCCATAGAAGCTGCCGCACCCGCTGAGTTTCTCCAGCACTTTTATCTACTATTTATTGTGTGTGTACTTACTGAAGGTTTAGTATCAAATATAGGGTGACTAATGCAGTACAATTAATTTAATTTATATTTAAATACTTTAAAAATATATATTTAAATACTTTCTAAAAGTTAAATTAGAAACATGAATTTTACTTGTATTTTGGCCTGGGGATGGAGTTGCAAAGAGTAGGAGTAAACGGGTCCTTTTCACAATGGCAGGCAGTAACTAGTGGGGTACCGCAGGGCTCAGTGCTGGGACCCCAGCTATTTACAATATATATTAATGATCTGGATGAGGGAATTGAAGGCAATATCTCCAAGTTTGCGGATGACACTAAGCTGGGGGGCAGTGTTCGCTGTGAGGAGGATGCTAGGAGACTGCAAGGTGACTTGGATAGGCTGGGTGAGTGGGCAAATGTTTGGCAGATGCAGTATAATGTGGATAAATGTGAGGTTATCCACTTTGGTGGCAAAAACAGGAAGCAGACTATTATTTAAATGGTGGCCGATTAGGAAAAAGGGGAGATGCAGCGAGACCTGGGTGTCATGGTACACCAGTCATTGAAAGTAGGCATGCAGGTGCAGCAGGCAGTGAAAAAAGCGAATGGTATGTTAGCTTTCATAGCAAAAGGATTTGAGTACAGGAGCAGGGAGGTTCTACTTCAGTTGTACAGGGTCTTGGTGAGACCACACCTGGAGTATTGCGTGCAGTTTTGGTCTCCAAATCTGAGGAAGGACATTATTGCCATAGAGGGAGTGCAGAGAAGGTTCACCAGACTGATTCCTGGGATGTCAGGACTGTCCTTATGAAGAAAGACTGGATAGACTCGGTTTATACTCTCTGGAATTTAGGAGATTAAGAGGGGATCTTATAGAAACTTACAAAATTCTTAAGGGGTTGGACAGGCTAGATGCAGGAAGATTGTTCCCGATGTTGGGGAAGTCCAGGACAAGGGGTCACAGCTTAAGGATAAGGGGGAAATCCTTTAAGACCGAGATGAGAAAGACTTTCTTCACACAGAGAGTGGTGAGTCTCTGGAACTCTCTGCCACAGAGGGTAGTTGAGGCCAGTTCATTGGCTATATTTAAGAGTGAGTTGGATGTGGCCCTTGTGGCTAAGGGGATCAGAGGGTATGGAGAGAAGGCAGGTACGGGATACTGAGTTGGATGATCAGCCATGATCATATTGAATGGCGGTGCAGGCTCGAAGGGCTGAATGGCCTACTCCTGCACCTAATTTCTATGTTTCTATGTTTCTATGTTTCTATGAGTCCATTGGAGGTCGTCTTGGAGGAGAGGATGCTCCTCAAACCGTGAAGCATCTTGGACAATAAAGCTCACCCCATCCATTGACACACTGGTCAACCTGAGGAACACCTTCAGCAACAGACTGGTTCCACCAAGATGCAGCACAGAATGCCACAGGAGATCTTTTTTCCCTGCGGCTATCAAACTGTACCACTCCGCCCCCTTCTATCATGTGGTAGACTGACTCCCCTCCCAATCTTTGCGCATCCCCAATCCCGGACTTTCCACACGTCACTTTGATTTCGTGTTTCATGTATCTTGTTGTGTTTTATGACTGTTGGCAGACCAATTTCCCTCCTGGGATAAATATTCTATCGTATCGTATATACAAGTAAGGCTTGTATACACACAGTCAACCATCAAGAGCATCTGTGAAAAAACTTGTAATCCTGATTTCTGAGAAGAGAGGATGAAATATAGGCATGGCTCAATTCAAATGTGTTTCCGTGGTTTTCCTTGCATAAAAGTGGATAGCAAGTTGTGAGATATTATAAATAGCTTCAGATAAGTTCATAAGTCATAGGAGCAGAATTACACCATTTGGGCCATCGAGTCTACTCCACCATTCAATCATGGCTGATCTATCGTTCCCTCTCAACTCCATTCTCCTGCCTTCTCCCCATAACCCTTGACAACCGTACTAATTAAGAATCTGTCAATCTCCCCTTTCAAAGTGCCTAATGACGCCCTCCACATCCATCTGTGAAGATGAATTCCACAGATTCAACACTCTCTGACAATAGAAACTCCTCCTCAACTCTTTCAGAAGGTATTCTGCCCTAGACCGTCCCACCAGTGGAAATATTCTCTCTGCATGTTCTCTCCCTATTCTGGCCTTTCACTATTCACTAAGTTCCAATGAGGTTTCCCCCTCATCCTTCTCAACTCCTGTGAATACAAGCCCAATGCTGCCAAATTCTCATCATACATTAACCCGTTCGTTCCCGGGATCATTCTGGTAAACCTCCTCTGAACCCTCTCCAGCGTTGGCACACCCTTTCTCAGATATGGGGCCCAAGACTACTCACAATACTCCAAATGCAGTCTGACTAGTGCCTCATGATGCCTCAGCATTACAATAGACAATAGGAGCAGGCGTAGGCCATTCGGCCCTTCGAGCCAGCACCGCCATTCACTGTGATCATGGCTGATCATCCACAATCAGTACCCCATTCCTGCCCTCCCCATATCCCTTGTTTCCGCTATCTTTAAGAGCTCTATCTAACTCTCTCTTGAGAGCATCCACGGCTTTCTGAGGCAGAGAATTCCATAGATTCACATCACTCTGGGTGAAAAAGCTTTTCCTCATCTCCGTTCTAAATGGCCTACCCCTTATTCTTAAACTGAGGCCTCTGGTTCTGGACTACCCCAACATCGGGAACATGTTCCCTGCCGGTAGCATGTTCAATCCCTTAATAATAAGATCCCCTCATCTTTCCAAATTCCAGTGTATACAACCCCAGTCACTGCATTCTTTCAACATGACAGTCACACCATCCCAGGAATTAACCTTGTGAACCTACGCTGCACTTCTTCAATAGCAAGAATGTTCTTCCTCAAATTTGGAGACCAAAACTGCACACAATACTCCAGGTGTGGTCTCACAAGGGCCTTGTACAACTGCAGTAGGACCTCTTTGCTCCTATACTCAACTCCTTTTGTTATGAAGGCCAACATGCCATTAGCTTTCTTCACTGCCTGCTGTACCTGCATGCTAACTTTCAGTGACTGATGTACAAGGACACCCAGATCTGGTTGTACTTCCCCTTTCCCTAACTTGACACCATTCAGATATTAATCTGCCTTCCTGTTCTTGCCACCAAAGTGGATAAACTCACATTCATCCACATTAATCCACATTGCATCTGCCATGCATCTGCCCACTCACCCAACCTGTCCAAGTCACCCTGCATCCTCATAGCATCCTCCTCACAGTTCATACTGCCACCCGTGTGTCATCTGGGATGTTTACCTGGATTTTCAGAAAGCTTTTGCTAGGGCGCCACACATGAGGGTGCTAAAGAAGAAGATAGCCTATGGTATTACATCCCTGTTTTTACACTCAAGTCCTCTCGAAATGAATGCTAACAATGCATTTTCCATACTTCCTTTCATCTTGCAAATCAACCTTTTGGGAATCCTGTAACAGCACTCGCAAGTCCCTTTGCATCTCCGATTTTTGAATCCTTTAGAAAATAGTTTATGCCTTTGTTCCCGCTACCAAAATGGGAATAAAGGCATAAACTATTTTCTTCATGATTTTCTGCGCTGTATTCCATCTGCCACTTCTCTGCCCACTCTCCCAACCTGTCCAAGTCCTTCTGCAGGGTCCCCCCTTTCTCTACACCACCTGCCCCTCCACCTATCTTTGTATCATCTGCAAACTTGCATACAAAGCCTTCAATTCCCACATCCAAGTCAGTAATATACAACAGGAGGAGTAGCAGCCTTGTTGAATACCGCTTCTCACTGGCAGCTAACCAAAAAAAGCCCCCTTTATTCCCACTCACTGCCTTCTACCAATCAGTCAACCTTCTATCCATGCTTGTATCTTCCCTCTAATACCATGGGCTCTCATCTTCTTTAGCACCCACACATGCGGCGCCCTATCAAAGGCTTTCTGAAAATTCAGGTAAATATCTAGACTCTCCTTTATCTATCCTGCCATTTATTTCCTCAAAGAAATCCAACAGATTCAAACAGATAAGGTCTGCCCTTCACAAAACCATGCTGACTCCAGCCTATTTTATCATGTGCTTCTAAGTAATCGGAAATCTCACCCTTTATAATGGAATCTACAATCTTACCAACCACTGAAGTCAGGCCACCGGCCTCTAGTTTCCCCTGTTTTGCTTCACTCCCTTCTTGAACAGCGGAGTAATATTTGTAATTTTCCAGTCCTCTGGGACCACTCCTGACTAGTGCTTTTAAAAGATCACCAGTAATGCCTCCACAATCTATAAGCTCAGTTCAGTTTAATGTCAAGCGTTGTGAGGTACAGTGAAAAGCTTTTGTTGCGTGCGAACCAGTCAGCGGAAAGATAATACAAGATCACAAATGAGCCATTTACAGTGTATAGAGATTTAAGTGTGTGGTGCGATTGTAAGAAGGGATTGTGGATCTACTTCTGTGGCTAGCATGCAAATAGTTGCCTAGGTTGAGCGACATCTTGGAAGCAGCTAACTCTTTCAGAATCCTAGGGTGTATTCCATTTGGTCCAGGTGACTCATCCACCTTCAGATCCAAAGAAGTCAAAACATAAAGAATGGATTACTTACAAAATTCTTAAGGGGTTGGACAGGCTAGATGCAGGAAGATTGTTCCCGATGTTGGGGAAGTCCAGGACAAGGGGTCACAGCTTAAGGATAAGGGGGAAATCCTTTAAGACCGAGATGAGAAATACTTTTTTTCACACAGAGAGTGGTGAGTCTCTGGAACTCTCTGCCACAGAGGGTAGTTGAGGCCAGTTCATTGGCTATATTTAAGAGGGAGTTAGATATGGCCCTTGTGGCTAAGGGGATCAGAGGGTATGGAGAGAAGGCAGGTACGGGATACCGAGTTGGATGATCAGCCAATGATCATATTGAATGGCGGTGCAGGCTCGAAGGGCTGAATGGCCTACTCCTGCACCTAATTTCTATGTTTCTATGTTTCTATGAGAGGAGATGATTGCCCACCTCTTTGCAGTGTGTGGAGTTGCTAAGACGGTCTGGAGAAAGATGAAAAAGTCCTTGTCATTGTGCAGTGACCTAACAGAGAACTCCCTGATTTATGGGCTATACTCACGGACGCGCACAGAGACAGACATCATGCCGCTGGAAGACCATTGATTTGGTGAATTACGCTCTTTGGTCTGCCTGAAACATGTTAGTCTTCCAGCACAGCACAGTAAGTGAATGCTGCTGACTGGCCCATTCCAAACTGCAGAAGAACGTGCTGGAAACATAGAAAATAGGTGAAGGCCATTCGGACCTTCGAGCCAGCACCGCCATTCAATATGATCATGGCTGATCATCCAAAATTAGTACCCCATTCCTGCTTTCTCCCCATTTCCCTTGATTCCGTTAGCCCTAAGAGTCTGAAGAAGGGTTTCGACCTGAAACTTCACCCATTCCTTCTCTCCAGAGATGCTGCCTGTTCTGCTGAGTTACTCTAGCATTTCGTGTGTAGCCCTACGAGCTATATCTAACTCTTTCTTGAAAGCATCCAGTGAATTGGCCTCCACTGCCTTCTGTGGCAGAGAATTCCAGTCATATGTTGATAAAATGGAGCGGCTGGGTTTGTATACTCTGGAATTTAGAAGGATGAGAGGGATCTTATTGAAACATATACGATTATTAAGTGTTTGGGTACGCTAGAAGCAGGAAACATGTTCCCAATGTTGGGGGAGTCCAGAACCAGGGTCCACAGTTTAAGAATAAGGGGCAAGCCATTTAGAACGGAGATGAGGAAATATTTTTTTCCACACAGAGTTATGAGTCTGTGGAATTCTCTGCCTCAGTGGGCTGTGAAGGCCGGTTTCTCTGGATGCTTCCAAGAGAGAGCTAGATAGAGCTCTTAAAGATAATGGAGTAAAGGTATACGGGGATAAGGCAGGAACTGGTACTAGTTGTGGATGATCAGCCATGATCACATTGAATGGCCCAAGGGCTGAATGGCCTACTCCTGCACCTATTGTCTATTTAGAACTCTCTGGGTGGAAAAGTGCTGAGGGACACATGGAAGTTCCGACTACCCAAGGCAAGGCTCCATAGGAAGAGAACCACAGTCGAGAGTTGTTCCACTGCTGGACATTGAGAGCCGAGTCTGGTGGGGATATCCCTCAAGCAAGAAGAGAAGGGACATCATCATGGGAGGCTAGCTTTGTCAATGTGGAAAATGTTGACCATGTAACACATTGTTCCAGCTATTGTTTCAATGATCTTATTCCCTGTACATAACACCAACACCCTTTGCATCTCTTCCCCCTCTATGGTGCCATTCTACCTCATTTCCCCTTCATGCTGCAAAAAATCTTCAGTGCTTCCCTATCATAACACTACATTTAAAGGACTACAGAATGTACCATAGGCATTTGCCAGAGTTGTTCAAAGAACATTCCAGTAATATTTCCATTATCTATCATTTAGTAAGATCATGTTGACCTTTCAACTCAATGCCAACTTCCTGCAGCAACCAATTCTCCCCAACAACAGCCAGTTTTATATTAAGTAGATCACTAATGAACTCAACTATATTGGATGACTCTTTAAATAGGCACTGGAGGGAATGATTTCCTGTTCAACTCTTTGGTGTTAATAAATTGAGTTCACTGCACTGCAGAACTACAAAATTGCAGAGTTTGATCAGCAAATTTGCTGATCAACGCTTACTATATTCTATATACTGTCAGTCAAACTCATTGCCTTGATCAATCTAAAATTCAAAATAATTTTGTGGGTGATGGTAACAATGCTGGACAGCAGCTTCAATCGAGCATGATCCGGCTCATAAAATTAATTCCAACAATGCAAAACCTGTACATTTTCATAAACAACATGTTTTTCTCCATTCTACATTTCAAAATATATTCCTTTCAAATCCCGCTTTCCTCATGTTACACAAAGCACAGTTCTCTCTTTCATCTGTAACATTACATCATGTTTTTCTCTTCCACACATGCTGTCTGACTTGGGTACTTCTGGCATTTTCTTTATTTTAGATTTCCACAAATAGTAGTAGAAAACAAGAATCTGCAAGATACTGCCTTATCAAAAAAAAAGTGCTGTAGTAACTCAGGCAGACAGTTCAGGCAGCATCTCTAAGAGAACATGGATCCTAAGTTTTTCATTACCCTGACTTCAGAATATGAAGAAGAGTCCAACGTAACCTCACCTATCTATGTTCTCCAGAGATGCTGTCTGACCCACAGAGTTACTCTAGCACGTTGTGTCTTTTATTGCTGAAATTATATTAGTTTTGTATATTTTTTACATCAACATAGAGTTTGTTTCTTCTCTCTGCTGTATTTATTCTCTTCCTATTTACATCAATTAAAAAACCTCAGCCACTATTTTTTCAGCCAGCACAAACTGCAGTATCACCATTTAGTCACTATTTTAAGAAGCAATACTGTAAATGTACTTAATTTAGGACATTTAGTTCACAAAACATGTACCATCTTTCAGTCTTTCTCCAGAGATTGAAATACATGAATTTATCCAACACAGCACATATTTTTGCAGCTTTTAGGTTTTTGTCCAGCAGCTTCAAGTGGTACTTTTATTTCATCACAATAATTGCTGAAAGCATTTACTTGGACAATAAGCCAAAATTGAAAATAAATGTTATTTGCTCTTTGCTATTGTGCCTTACTGTCGGGGTAACCTAGAGTAATTATTCTGATTTCTCAAACTGACCATCCTAAGCCATATTGGGATGCTGGCGTTTCCATGGGGAAATGGTCTGATATATTTTAACTATATGATACATATTTCAGCAAATAGCCATTAAAAAAAAGAACATACTAATTATTCAACACTAACATAACCTTTTTTTTAAAAAACAATGTTATCAATAAATGTTTTAAAAAAAACTACCATGGGCTCAGCATCTATTTCTCATTTATCAACCAAAAATGCAATTAATTATATTTGAATCTCCAAGTGATTCGTTGTGAATAAACCTTGACATAAGTCTGCTTTCCAACCTTTACCGTTTTCAATTGTTGCCAGTTAACTCAACAGACTTGATAATTTTTTTCATCAGCACATCAAAGAAAATAAATTTTCTACTGTAGAAAATACTACAATCACCAAATCCCTCAACTTTCCCCTTTCACAATCCTTTGTATGTATAATGCAGTTTTTAGGACAATCGCTCCCTTATGAAATTTAATCAACTTCTCAGTACTGCCCAACTCTTAACCTCTCAGCTAATACAATTCCTTAATATTACCCCCAAATCTTTGAAATAAATCCCTGACAAAGGGCTAACAGCATGTTATCTATCTTATGGATATGTACAATAACCTGCTGAATAGGCTATCTCAACCACAATAGTACTACAGTTAAACTATGCTACAGCTACAATCGTACTACAATTAACTATGTTAACTTCACATTAAAAATAAAAAAAATTAGGGGGGCAGTCAGTGGTCACGTGCAATTAAACTGTGACACAGTGGAGACATATGAGGCTTGTGGTACCCCATTTCAACAAAGAGTCAGGGGAAGGAAGCTTAGCCCACATAAAATAAAACATCAAATTAAATAATAGTACTATTTAAATAATTAATTCAGATCGTTCATGTAGAATGCTTTCACAACCAAGGCATCTACAATACTGGAGAATCCTGTGACACACCCCATACCTGTGAATATTCTCCAATACAACCACTGACAAGCTCCCGTAAGATTATTCCAGAAATCAGTGAATGAGCTGACGGCACATACCTTACAACAGTTACCACTGACAAACTCGTTGCCTCTGGATTAACTGATTCATTTATAATCTACCACCTATTTCTATGCAATGCAATTGCGGGACAAACTCCCTCAATCCTCTCGCTTGACCACTGAGTTACATCTTCCTTGTTTATTTTATCATCCAGACACACTAGACCTACTGACAATCCCTGGGAAAGTATTAGACTGTCTCGAAGCAAATACATGATCTGTCCAAAACTAAATATCTCCCTGTGCACGCTTTCCTTATATACCAGAAATATAAAAATAAAAACATCCTGACAAGTTTACCAAGATATACTGCAATACATTTCGCATTGAAGCACACAGATATTCAGACAGTACCTGTTGTATCTTCTCCAGCCAGTGTTAACTGCTGTTATTTATTTTCCCCTTCAGATTTTTTTTTAAATTCTCTTCCCTCCATCAGCAAATAGTCCCTGCTGATGGTGTGTCAGTGAATCTGGAGCCCGGATGGATGTATGGATGTGAGTGAGTGTGTGTGTGTGTGTCTGCACTCGTCTCTCTCTCTCTCCCTCCCATCCCCTGCAGTTGTGAAAGATGTGGTTGCTAAGGGAGGTGGGTGATGGGGGGGCGGACGGACAAAAAAAACCCAGCGCCCAACATTACATTAAAAAGGAGATGGGGGGGGGGGGGGGGGACCAGATAGATTGTCCTTCCACTCACGTCGCAGCCTAAGTTCACAGGTGTGGGGGCGTTGTTGACGGACAACGTTGGCGGCCAGTAGGTGAGCGCGAGGCAGCGCGCGCCCTGCCCTGCCCGTCCCGCCATCTCCTCCAACCGTCGTCTGGGGAGGCGGGGAAATCGCCGCCGATTGGAAAAGAACCAACGACGAGTCAATTAAAGGTGAAGGCCAGCCCCGCACTCCCACCGTGCGCCTCCGGCTGCGCTCCCTGCAAAATCGGAGGTTTCAGCCATTCAAGGCCACGCAGAGGTAAGGGTTTGGTTCCCTGCGTGAATCCAACCCCAACCCCCCCCCCCCCCCTCCCCCTCCCGATTTGACCAACGCCTGGTTGATCGATGTCAACATCGCCATTGAAACAAAAGGATGGGATCGGCCAAGGTGCCCGATGAGAAAACCAATGACTGGGTCCAATGGTAGGCACAAAAAGACGGGAGTAACCCAGCATCCATGGAGAAAATGAATGAAACCTATGCAAAAAAAAAGTATCGATAAAGGAAACGGTGTCCCGCTGAGTTACTCCAGCTTTTTGTGTCTATCTTCGGTTTAAACCAGCATCTGAAGTTCCTTCCGACGTAGTGTTGTGATGCCGTGACCTGGTTGTTTAAGTGGCTTTCGGCATATGACCCATGAATGGCAGAAGAAAGCAGGTGATAGAGAATGAAAACATCAAAAGCAAAGCACTCCTCCTGTCGGTAACCCCAAATTGACGGAAAACACTTGAGCGGAAAGCAGGCAGAAAATTTGAAAGGCTATATAAACTTTGTGGTCAATGGTCCTACATCATATTTTGGGGAAGGTGGATATGTTCGTCCATGGAACTGATGCACTGCAATGTTGAGAACTATATTCTGCACTCTGTATTGGATAGCACACAAGACGTGACCATAATAAACCTGGACCTAAACAGTAGGCGTTTATTAATGTGTTGAACGAGTAAGAGAGCAAAGATCGAACGAAACGGGGGGGGGGGGGGGGGGGCGGCAGTGATGGTTAAGGGGATGAATTATAATACAGCACATTATGTTTAGAAACAGAAAAAAATAGGCGCAGGAGCAGGCCATTCGGCCCTTCGAGCCAGCACCGCCATTCAATATGATCATAGCTGATCATCTAAAATCAGTACCCCGTTGCTGATTTTTCCCCATATCCCTTAATTCCTCTAACCCTAAGAGCTATGTCTAACTCTTGAAAACATCCAGTTTTCTGTGGCTGAGAATTCCACTGATCCGCAACTCTCTGGGTGAAGAAGTGTTTCCTCATCTCAGCCTAAAATGGCCTATCCCTTATCTTAAACTGTTCCCTTGGCATCGGGAACATTTTTCCAGCCCAACCAATACTTTTAAGAATTTTAGATGTTTCTATAAGATCCTCCCTCTCATCCTTCTAAATTCCAGTGAATGTCACTTCATTAATACACTTGGTAAAAAATATAATCAAACAAAATGTGACCCCAAGCAACATATTAGAGCATATAACTACAAACGTTTTCAAATATGTTGTAGAGATGCGATGACATAACCAGCAGGCGCCATGAAATTCTGATGAAAGGTCATCAACATGAATTATTAAATCTATTTCTCTGTCCAATCCTATTGCGACATCTGCCGAGCATTTTCAGCTTTTGGTTCTCATTCCAAACCTTTAGGCTCCTTATTAAAACATAGTTGCAATTTTAATTAGGGATTCATCATGAGGTCAGAATTGGATGAATACAACTATTTCAGAGTTATAGGACAGAAAATTAGAGGGAAAAGAAGAAGTGATGCCAAGTAGGGATTTTAACTGACAACAATTTTTAAAAATAAAGCTTTCGTTAAGGGTGCCACAGTGGTGCTACAGATAAAGTAGTGCTTGCCTCACTGTTCCATCTGATGATGTTATTAAGTTAATGTGTTTCTCTCTCGGCTTTTGTGAAGTTCTCTAGGTCTGTGTAGTTCTCCAATTTAATGGGCATGCTAGACGAAGTGAGATTCCGTTGGGTCCCTAGAGGCCTGGGTCCCAGAACGCAATGTTGGGAGCGTTCTGTAGCCCGGGGACGGCTTCAAGCGGGGAGAGTCCTAAGATAGGGGAGGGGTACGTCTTCAGACAGGGCCTGGTGTGTGTGGTGTGGGAGGGGAGGTGTGTGTGTGGGGGGGGGGGTGGGGGTGTGGGCAAGATGCCAACTGGGTAACGGATTTCCCGTAAAATTATCTACGGAAAATTGGCCAATTACGGGCGGTAACGATTTTCATATCGTAAATCCCGGATTTTGCCGATTTTAAGTTAGCACAATACTTGTGTGTGTTTGGGAGTGTGTGAGTGAGTGTGTGTGTGTGAGTGTGTGAGTGCCAGTGATGGAAATGGGGGGGTACACAGAGGGACGACGTTCTCTACGTTCCAGTTTCCATCCTGTGCATGAATTCCCAGCTTTATCCTGCGCTACTTAATCCAAGGACGAGCAAACAATCGGACAGACGGGCGAAAGGAATGATCAACGATCATAGATGACATTTCGGATTGAGACCCTTCTTCAGACCGTCAGGGGAAAGAGGAACAATAGATATAGATGGCACTAAGGACAAACAATCGAAGATATGCCTCCTCCCGTTTCCCTTTCCCTTGATTGTCAGTCTGAAGAAGGGTCTCTGCCCAAAATGTCACCTATTGCGCTCTACGATGGTTGCTTTCGTCCGTCTGTCCATGCATTCACTTACTCTTGGTGGTGCCGGCGCTTCTCCGCTCAGACTCCGACACACACACACACGCAGATCGGCGCGGGCCGGGACCAGGAGCAGGGTGCAGGATGACATCAAATGGGTCATGGCAGCCTATCGAAAAAGTACGGAAATTATAAGGGGGGTGGGGGGGCTGGGGTGGCTCAGTGGGACGGGCGCCGGCTCTGGGGAGTGGATGACTTTTCTGGTCGAGATCCTTCTGCAGATAATCACAAGTACTCTCACCGACGAGAGTTCAGTTCAGTCTGAAAAAGAGTCTTCTCTCCAGTCGCTGCCTGTCCCGTTGAGTTACTCCAGCTGTATGTCTAACTTAAATTTCAAGAGTTAAATAAAAAAACACAAAGTGCTGGAGGAACTCAGCGGGCTTCGCGGCATCTGTGGAGGGAAATGGATTACGAGTTGTTTCGGGCCAGGGTTCTTCTTCAATAGGAAGGAACTGCAGATCAAAGATACTAGAGCGGATACTAGTATCTTTGCTGCAGATCAGGCATGATATTCTTCCGATTTAAATTGTAATTTCGATTTTATTGTTTTTCCTATTTTTATTTTTTTTTCGCGCCCGATAATAAATCGGCTACCCTTAAAATTTCCCGTCCAAATCAATAAATCGGTCTCCTCCCGCCCAATCAGCCGCCGTCTCCAAGGGCATTGTGTTCCAATCACATAATGCGCTGTCACTTGGCAGCCAATCAGACAGTCTCCTAGGGGCCTTTTGATCAATCACCGACCTGCTTCCCTCACTAAAGCAGATGATGGCTGCAGCCAACACACACACACAGACAGAGACAGTCCCCCCCCCCCCCCCCCCCCCCCCCTCCTTCCCAACCTCAGCTTCACGGACCCAGAGTACCCTTAGTTCCTAAAACCCATTTCCATCACTGGAGTGTGTGTGAGTGTGTGTGTGAGTGTGTCTGTGTGTGTGTGTGTGTGTGTGAGTGTGTCTGTGTGTGTGAGTGTGTCTGTGTGTGTGAGTGTGTCTGTGTGTGTGAGTGTGTCTGTGTGTGTGAGTGTGTCTGTGTGTGAGTGTGTCTGTGTGTGTGAGTGTGTCTGTGTGTGTGTGTGCGCGTATATATGTGTGAGTGTGTGTGTATAAACATATCAAGACATATTGATAATGAACTCGTTCATCCAGTCTTTCAATAGAGCATTTTCAATGGTGAGTTAATACATGTTTATGTAATACCAACTAATGAACATACAGGTATGTTAATGTTAACATTATGCGCTATCGCTTGCCTGTGGGAGCCGCGCTTGCTATCATGCAGAAAAAAAAATTGCTTTGCGCAAAAAAATTACTGATTTTGTCTCCAAATTACTGATTTTTAGCCTTATGATTACTGATTTGTGCTCTGGAAGGTTGGCATCTCTGTGTGGGGGGGGGTTGGTGTAAGGAAGGGGTGGTGTGGGAGAGGGGTTGTGGGAGCGGGGGGGGTGTGGGAGGGGAGTGTGTGGGCTCACCGGTTCCCGGCTCTGACCGCACTCACTGGCTCCAGGACCCGGCTCCAGACTCATTCAGCGGCTCCCGCCCCCGGCGCCTGTCGCACTCACAGCCCCCGCCCGCGAACGCAGCCAGCCCCCGCCCGCGAATACTGCCAGCTCACGAACGCAGCCAGCCTCCACCCGCGAACACAGCCAGCCCCTGCCCTCGAACACAGCCCGCCCGCGAACGCAGCCAGCCCCCGCCCGCGAACACTGCCAGCCCCCCGCTCACACGAAAGCAGCCAGCCCCCCACCCGTGAACATAAAGGCCAACATACCATTCGCTTTCTTCACTGCCTGCTGTACCTGCAAGCTTACTTTCATAGACTGATGAACAAAGACCCCCCAGATCCCGTTGTACTTCCCCTTTTCTCAACTTGACGCCATTTAGATAGTAATCTGACTTCCTGTTTTTGCTACCAAAGTGGATAACCTCACATGTATTTATCCGCATTAAAAACGTCATCTGCCATGCATCTGCCCACTCCTCCAAACTGTCCAAGTAACCCCTGCATTTCTCATAGCATCCTCCTCACAGTTCACACTAGCCACCCACCCAGCTTTGTGTCATCTGCAAATTTGCTAATGTTACTGAATCCCTTCATCCAAATCATTTATGTACATTGTAAATAGCTGCGGTCCCAGCACCGAGCCTTGTGGTACCCCACTAGTCACTGCCTGCCATTCTGAAAGGGACCCGTTAATCCCTACTCTTTGTTTCCTGTCTGCCAACCACTTCTCTATCCATGTCAGCACTCTATCCCCAATACCATGTGCCCTAATTTTTCCCACTAATCTCCTATGTGGGACCTTATCAAATGCTTTCTGAAAGATTGATGGATGAACTGGATGTCATTTGTATTAGCAGGTGGGACAGCAACATTTTGGATGTTTTTAACTTTTTAAAAGCTAGTCTGCAGTGTTGTTATCTTGAGACTTTGCGCAGTGTTAATCATTTTTACAGAGATTGCTGAGGACATGATAATGAATGAAAGTCATGTATGACATCAACGTTCTGAACAATCTGGTTCCTATTTGGACAGCTGCCTGGAAGAGGTATGCAGTAGAGCACTTGGCTAAGGAGCGGGATTTATTGTGGAAAAATAGTGCTGAATCTCCAAACAAGTAACTTTGAAAATACTGGAGAGAAGTCAAAGAGATAGTGATGAACAACCGTTTTAAGCAATGCAGTCAAAGGGAAATGTATATATTATAGATAAAAATGGATGTAAGTGGAAAAGTGTTGGAGGAAGTTGGCATGGTCATCCATCTCAAATGCAGTAGAAGTTATTATGGCCAGAAAGGGGAAGAATAAAAGGGGGGACAGATTGCATTTGACACAATTACATAGGATATCATTAATACTTTATCTCAGTTCAAGTTTTGTGTATTGTCACGTGTTACAGTATATAGGTACAGTGAAAAGCTTATGTTGCGTGCTAACATATTCAGCGGAGAGACAAGACATGATTACAATCGAGTCTTTCATAGTGTACATTCTCACGGTAAGGGAATAACATTTAGTGCAAGACAAAGCGAGTAAAGTCCGATCAAAGATAGTTAGAGAGTCTCCAAAGAAGTAGATAGTAGTTCAGGACTGATCTCTATTTGAGGTAGGATGGTTCACTTGCCTAACACAGCTGAGAAGAAAACTGTCCCTGAATCTGGAGGTGTGCATATTCACACATCTATACCATTTGCCCAATGGGAGAGGGGAGAAGGAGTGGCCAGGGTGTGACTCATCCTTGATTATGTTGCAGGCTTTGGCGAGGCAGCATGAGGAGTAAATGGAAGGGAGGTTGGTTTGAGTGATGGTCTAGGCAGCGTCCACAATTCGTTGCAATGGAGCTGTTCCCACACCAAGCTGTGATGCATCCTGATAAAATGCTTTCAATGGCACATCTGTAGAGGTTGGTGAGGATTGTTGGTGACATGTCAAACTTCCTAAGCCTTCTAAGGAAGGAGAGGCATTGGTGTGCTTTCTTGGTTGTTGCTTCTATATGGGTGGGCTAGACAAAATTGTAGGTGATATCTACTCCTAGGAATTTGAAGTTTTCTACCATCTTACTTTAGCACCATCAATATAAACTGGGTATGTGTATCGCACTGCTTCCTTAAGTTGATCACTATCTCCTTTGTCTGACATTGAAAGAAAGGTTGTCTCAACACCTTTCACAAGAATCTCAATCTCCTTCCGGTACTCTGACTCATAATTATTTAATATATCTGGGCCACAACAATGGTATCATCTGTAAATTTGTAGATTAAATTAGCTTTGTATGTGGGTGTACAAGGAGTAAAGAAGGGGGCTGAGAATGCATCCTTGCAGAGCACCTATGTTGAGGTTTTGTCCCCTATCCTCAGTGATTGTGGTCTGTTGGGCAGAAAGTAGAGGATCCAGTTACAGAGATGAGTGTTGTCACCAAGTCCTGCGCATTTGGTGATAAGCTTGGGTGGTATAATGGTGTTCAAGGCAGAGCTGTAGTCTATGAATATGAGTCTGACGTAGGTGTCTCTTATCCAGGTTCCGGGGATGAGTGTAGGGCCAGGGAGATGGCATTGTCCGTGAACCTGTTGTGGCAGTAGGCGAATTGTAGTGGGTCAAGGTTGCCTGTTTTAATGTATTAACAGAAACTTGATTGGAAAGATTTAAACAATTAGTTTTCAGGAAATAATTGAAGCAAATTTGGGAGCTTGCAGTCCATTCAAAAACATTGGAGAGGAGCAAAAGATTGAAAGTGGGCAATATTGTGTGAGCATGGAATGGTTAAGGTCTTTTGAGGATAATGGTGATGCAGATTTGAAGGAGAAGGGTACAGTATTTGGAAAGAGAGAACTATTAACAATATGTATTGAGGCAGGAAAAAGATGTGTGGTCAGCAGTTCAATGGGAATAAAGAGTGGATGCAATTTTCGCACTGAGTACTTTTAAAATCAGGATAATAAGATTTCCCATATATGATAAACATACCAGGGAATTATAATGGCATGGGAGGTAATTACTGGACTAGTAAACCAGAAACCTGTATTAATGAACTGTAAACATTATATGGCAGCTGGGGAATTTCAATAAATCTAGAATAATTTAAAAAACAAAACTAGTTTGAATTCAAAAACGGTTTTTCTGTAAAACCCTACCTGCTTCACAAACCGGCACAGTGGTGCAACGGTAGAATTTCTGTCTCACAGTGCCAGAGACCCCGGTTTGATTCTGACTGTGTGTGCTGTATGTACAGTTTGTATGTTCTTCCTGTGACCACGTGGGTTTTCGCCAGGTACTTCGGTTTCCTCCCACACTCCAAAGACGTTCAGGCTTGTAGCTTAATTGGCTTCAGTAAAAATTGTCCCTAGAGTGTAGGTTTGTGTCAGTATACGGGGTGATCGCTGGAAGGCGCGGTCTCGGTTGGCTAAAGGGTCTGTTTCCGTGCTATATCTATAAAGTCTTAAGGGAATCTGCTATTCTTACTCAGTTTGCCTCAATATTACTCTAGATCCAAAAGAATGTGCTACATTTTTTAAATGTTCTGCAGCTCTTTCAGTCAAGGGCATTAGCAATAGACAATAATTAGATGTCTATATTCGATGAAGTCATATGGCACAGAAAGGGCCAATCGGCCTAACTCAGCTTACCGACTTAGGTGCTCCAACTAAACTTGTCCCATTTGTCTGTGTTTATTCTATATCAGTTTAAACCTTACCGATCTATGCACCTGTCCAAATATCTTTTAAATGTTGTTATTGTACCTGCCTCAAATGCGTCCGCTGGCAGCTTGCTCCATATACCCGTCACCCTCTATGTGAATAGGTTGTACCTCAGGTTCCAACAAATTTGTTCCCTCCTCACCTTATACCTTTGCCCTCTAATTCTTGATTCCTCTACCGTGGGGGGAAAAAAAGCTCTAGCTTTTGTTGCATTATAGGACTGTGTCTTCAAATGAAGAATCTTGCATATCCTACTGTTACCATAATTTGGATTGGATTGGATTCAATTTATTGTCATTGTCTCAAGTAAGAGACAACAAAATGCCATTTTCCTACAGTCAAACAAATAATAAAAATAGCACAAAACACAGAAGTCCACGACACAACACATCCCCACAGCGGCACCAAACTTCCCCACTGTGAGGGAAGGAACCAAAGTCCAGTCCACCTCCTCGTTGATTTTCCCAGATGTACACCCGTGGTCGGG
Source organism: Okamejei kenojei (assembly GCA_035221665.1). Lineage (NCBI taxonomy): Eukaryota > Metazoa > Chordata > Chondrichthyes > Rajiformes > Rajidae > Okamejei > Okamejei kenojei. The sequence continues at coordinate 168,231,327 of CM069131.1, read as the reverse complement.
AGCTCCCAAGCACCCCGTAGTCGCTGCTACGGGTGGCCCGATATTCAGGCCCTCTCGCCGGAAATGATGGAACCCACATGTCGAACGGGAGAACACCCTCAGCCACCTGGACCTCTAAATCGGTCACCTCCCACCAGAGCCGGGGCTACCGAAGTCCACAGGCCGAGCTGGCCAGAGATTCACACTGACGACCCCCGCAAAGGGTCGCAGGACTCCGCGATGTTGGTCAGCGTAGGGAGCTCCGCAAACCACAGCTCCGCGATGTAGATGCGGGAGGCCCAACACACCGCAGCTCCAAACGGCGATCCCAGGTGAGGCATCGCCCGCTCCGTGATGTATCCAGTGCTGCGTCGCCACTGCTGGAGCTCTGGCCGGTCCCGGCAGAAAAGGCCACGCCAATCCAATAGGTGGGGGGGGGGGGGGGGGAGGCGAAGACGCGACTCGAATAATAGTCGCATCCTCTCCAGGAAGCGATTGGAGGACAGTTTCCCCCTTACCGTACCCTCTTCCCCCAAATAAAACAACAACAAAACAAACAAAACATACTTTAAACATAATAAAAAATAAAAAAGATACCAGACTGAAGGCGGAGGCAGCCAGCTTACAGCGCCACCGAATAAGCCAGTGAGGCTAATGCCAGTGAGGCTTACCAATATTTGTGTCATTGTCACATCTTTTCATTTTGTGAAGTGGCAGATGCTGCCCAATAATTCCAGATCAGTAGAGCAAATCTTAAAGCTTCTAACAATCTGTTATTTTATGATAACAGTAACAAACATTTCCCTGGGTTTAAATAACTGCTATAACCTTTCTCGCTAAATAACTGCTATAACCTTTCTATAACATTAATATTATATCCTTGGGCAGTATCATCCAATATTTACTGGGCAACGAGGCATGGATTATGAGTTCGCATTGCTAATGTTAACTTGCAGCATTCTTTTCTGTGAAATCAGGCATGAGATTTCTCCACAGATCCGCGGATTTTGAAATTTGGTTAAAAATAAATCTGTCCAAATCTCTGCTATAAATGGCTTTTCGCATGAAAACAAGTTATTGACATTTTTAACTTTAAAAAATGAAACAGCGCCCCCACTTGGCCGCTCCTCCTATCTTTACTTGACTGGTGTCAAAAGGACACCCCATGGATCCTCAGCGCGGCCTTTCCAACATTTTCAGACCACCGTCTTTTTATCTCGCTTCACAACGGCGACCCGACACAGTTTCCTTTTCTTTTAGTTTCTGTTCCCCCACACCCCAGCCCATGGTCCGGGGATGCAACCGGTGCGGGGACCGGGGGCTGGAGAGGGTAGGTCCGGGGGCATGGAGCCAGTGGTAATTTACATCGAGATGCAGTCGGTGCAGGAAATTGGGAGATTGGGAGTATAAAGATGGAGTCAAAGGGGAAGTGAGTACAGGAAAAGAATATAAAAGACTCACTAATTAATGGGAAGGAAAGTTTGAGAAGGGATAAGAGAGTAAGGTCAGGGCCAATAGGGACCGGAGTGAGAGCAGAGGTGCATACCAAGGTCAAAAGTGTTGTATATGAATTGTGCGAAGTATAAGAAATAAAGTGGAAGAGTTTAAGGCTCAGTTAGAAATTGGCAAGTATGATGTTGTGGAAATTACAGAGACATGACTGCAAGAGGGCCAGGGCTGGGAAACTGAATATTCAAGGATATACATCTATCGAAAAGACGGACAGGTGGGCAGAGGGGGGTGGGGTAGCTCTGAAAGGTTGGTGAGGAATGAAATTCAGTCCCTTGTAATGGGTGACATTGAAACAGGAGATGTGGAGTCTGTACGGATAGAACTAAGGAATTGTAAGGGTAAAAAGACTCTAATGGGACTTATCTGCAGGCCCCCAAAACAGTAGCCTGGATATAGGGTGCGAGTAGAATCAAGAGTTAAAAAATTGGCAGGTCGTAAAGGTATTGCTACAGTTGTTAAGGGAGATTTCAACACGCAGTTAGACTGGGAAATCAGGATTGGTACTGGACCCCAAGAAAGGGAGTTTGTGGAGTGCAACTGCGATGGATTCTTAGAGCAACTTGTACAGAGCCTTCCAGGGAGAAGGCAATTCTGGATTTAGTGTTGTGTAATGAACCGGATTTGAATGGGGAACTCGAGGTTAAGAAGCCATTAGGAGCTTGTGACCATAATATGATAAGTTTTAACCTACAATTTGAGAGCGAGAAGGGTAAATTGGAGGTGTCAGTAGTACAGTTGAACAAAGGGGACAATGGAGCCATGAGGGAGGAGCTGGCCAAAGTTGACTGGAAAGACAGGGATGACAGTAGAACAACAATGGCAGGTATTTCTGGGAATAATACAGAAGGTGCAGGATCAATTCATTACCAAAGAGGAAGAAAGATTCCCCCAAGGGGAGTAAGGGGCGACCGTGGCTGACAAGGAAAGTCAGGGATAGTATAAAAATAAAAGAGAAGAAGTACAACAAAGATGTGCAGGAAGCCAGAGGATTGGGTAGCGTTTAAAGAGCAACAGGAGATAACTAAAAAAAGGCAACACGGGGAGAAAAGATGAGGTACGAAGGAAGCTAGCCAAGATATAAAGGAAGAAGTAAACGTTTATTTAGGTATGTGGAGGAAAAAATTAGTTAAGACCAAAGTTGGACCCTTGAGGACTGTAAAGGGTAAATTTATTATGGGGAACAAGGGAAATTGCAGATGAGTTGAACAGGTACTTTGAATCCTTTGGATACTTTGCAGTCAGGAGGACACAAACAGTCTTCCTGATGTACTATGGCCAGAGGATCTGGGGTAATGGAGGAAATCCACATTAGGCAGGAAATGGTGTTGGGTAGACTGATGGGACTGAAGGCTGATAAATCCCCAGGACCTGAAGGTCTGCATCCCAGGGTAATTAAGGAAGTGGCTCTAGAAATCGTGGACGCATTGGTAATCATTTTCCAATGTTCTTTAGATTCAGGATCAGTTCCTGTGGATTGGAGAGTAACTAATGTTATTCCACTTTTTAAGAAAGGCGGGTGAGAAAAAACAGGGAATTATAGACCAGATAGCCTGACATCAGTGGTGGGGCAGATGCTGGAGTCAATCATAAAAAGATGATTGTGGATTACAGAAATGACCGAGACACTACATTTAGAAAAAATAAGGCTTTTTTGGCTGATAAAGTAGATCAATTCTCCAAAACATGGTCTCCTTTCACTGAATTTCTTCAACAATAGAATGGTTTGCACACAAATTTAAACCGATGCTTGGGATGGGTGAGCGGAGGGTTGGGGGGGTGGGGGGGGAGGGAAGGATAGTGGGGCATATCTCCGTCTTCTTTTTTGTCTCTCAGTTCTTAGGCAGTTTAGAGGTCTTTTCTTCTCTCTATTTTTTTTTCTTTCTCTTCATTCTTTTCTTTTTACTTTTTTTTTCCCGATTCACTCATCAATTTATAAAATGTAAAAATGAAGCTGTACGAAAATTGTATAATTGTTATGCCGATTGCTTTATTCTTGTACAATTGCTTCTAATAAAATAAAATAAAAATAATAATAATATTAAAAAGAAGAAAAATATATTAAAAAATAAAGATTTAAAAAAATAAAAGATGAAATAGTGGCACATTTGGTTAGCAGTAACAGGTTCGGTCTGAGTCAACATGGATTTACGAAGGAGAAATCATGCTTGACTAATCCTCTGGAATTTTTTGAGGATGTAACTAGGAAAATGGACAAGGGAGTGCCAGTGGATGTAGTATACCTGGACTTTCAGAAAGCATTTGATAAGGACCCACATAGGAGATTAGTGGGCAAATTTAGGGCACATGGTATTGGGGATAGAGTGCTGACATGGATAGATATTGGTTGGCAGACAGGAAACAAAGAGTAGGGATTAACAGGTCCCTTTCGGAATGGCAGGCAGTGACTAGACACGGAGCCTTGCATCAATACTGCAAGGCTCTGTGCTGGGACCGCAGCTATTTACAATATATATTAATGATTTAGATGACAGGATTACAATTAACATTAGCAAATTTGCAAATGACACAAAGCTGGGTGGCAGTGTGAACTGTGAGGAGGATGGTATGAGAATGCAGGGTGACTTGGATAGGTTGGGTGAGTGGGCAGATGCAGTTTAATGTGGATAAATATGAGGTTATCCACTATAGTAGCAAAAACAGGAAGGAAGATTATTATTTAATTGATGTCAAGTTGGGAAAAAGGGGAAGTACAACGGGATCTGGGGGTCCTTGTTCATCAATCAATGAAAGTAAGCATGCAGTTACAGTAAGGCAGTGACGAAAGCGAATGGCATTTTGGCCTTCATAACAAGAGGAGTTAAGTGTATGAGCAAAGATGGGCCTTCTGCAGTTGTACAGGGCCCTAGTGAGACAACACCTGGAGTATTGTGTGCAGTTTTGGTCTCCAAATTTGAGAAATACATTCTTGCTATTGTGGGGTTGCAACGTACGTTCACAAGGTTAATTCCTGGGATGGCGGGACTGTCATATGCTGAGAGAATGGAGCAGCTGGGCGTGTATACGCTGGAATTTAAAAGGATGAGAGGATATCTTATTGAAACATATAAGATTATTAAGGGTTTGGACAAGCTAGAGGCAGGAAACATGTTCTCGATGTTGGGGGGATCCAGAACCAGTGGCCACAGTTTAAGAATAAGGGGTAAGCCATTTAGAACAGAGATGAGGAAACACTTTTTCACACAGAGTTGTGAGTCTGTGGAATTCTCTTCCTCAGAGGGCGGTGGAGGCTGGTTTTCTAGATACTCTCAAGAGAGAGCTAGATAGGGCTCTTCAAGATAGCGGAGTCAGGGGATATGGGGAGAAGGCAGGAACGGGGTACTGATTGTGGATGATCAGCCATGACCACATTGAATGGTGGCGCTGGCTCGAAGGGCCGAATGGCCTACTCCTGCACCTATTGTCTATTATTATTAACCGTGTGCGGGGAGAGGCCGTGCCGGGTAGGTCCGGGGGCAGGGAGACACTGGGCCGGCTACCCTCAGCCTCTCCTTCCCCTTCCCCAAGCTACAGGGCGCTCGCCCCCCCACACCCCCCGACATCATCGCCGCCCTGCTGGAGAAAACAGGGCCGGCGGTAGTTTTACCTGGGGAGGTGAGGAGGGAGAGGAGGAGGTGGGGGGGGATAGAGGGAGAGGAGGGGGATAGGGAGGGGAGGGGCTTATGGAGAGAGCAAGGGAGTGACTGAGGGTAGGGAAAACGAGAGGAAGAGAGAGGTGAGTGGGGGAATGGAGGAGGACGGGGAAAGAAGAGGGAGGGTCAAGAGGAGGGGGACAGAGTACTGGGGGATGAGGGGGATGGAGGATAGTAGGTAGAGGGATAGCGAAGCATTGCAAATATTAAATGCAAAGTTATTCACTTTAACTTAACCTGCGTTAATTCAGGCCCATCAGCCAATCATGCGCAGTTGGGGGCTATACTCTAATTAGAGAGAAACATCATTCACACGGGGGGCCTGGTCCCCCAACGCAATATTCCACCACTGAGCCATAGCAAGGAACAAGTTATCATGTTACAAGTAGGTACAGGTGTATGTGTAATATAAAATATTTTCAATATGATTTAATTGTAAACAAGCAAGGAGTTGCTGTCATTTTAAGGTATATTCTCTGCCTCAGAGGGCGGTGGAGGCAGCTTCTCTGGATGCTTTCAAGAGAGAGCTAGATTGGGCTCTTAAAAATAGCGGAGTCAGGGGATATGGGGAGAAGGCAGGAACGGGGTAATGTTTGGGGATGATCAGCCTTAATCACATTGAATGGCGGTGCTGGCTCGAAGGGCCAAATGGCCTACTCCTGCATCTATTGTCTATGATTTTCACAAATGTTTTGTGTAAATTAAGAAGTGACAAGCAATTAAAAAAAATGTACAGTATAAATTAAGGGTAAACAGGCAAGGGCAAAAAGGGTAAACGGTGTAATTTCAAGGTACATTTATCAAAATAATTCTGCACAAAAAAGCGGCGCTGCCCCCTTTTACGCCCGCTAGGGGCAATGCCCCCTGGACCCCCATCTCTCTCCCTCTTTTTTTAGTTTTTTCCTGATGGTGCACAATTTAAAAACTAATAAGATTCACAAAAGATCACGTTTTAGCAAAAATCCATGACCTTCACACTGCGCGTAATCTTGAATTTTCTCCATTGGGTCATCCCTAGTTACCTCCCCATCTCCTTTGTCAAACATATTCAGCTGTCAGCATTTGAGCTCTCCATCAACTTGGGTCTCTGAAAAAATGCTATTCACAAATTCAAAATGTAATTATGTATAATGAAAATCATCTGAATCTGTGCCGTATGGTATCCCTCTCAGGTTAGAGTTTATTTTAACAGCATTAACAATTTTAAATGCCGCTAAAATAATCCTTTGTCAAGCACCAGTTACTGGGGGAGAAAGAAACTTGATGCTTTTGACTTTTAAAATAACAAAATGCCCTCTTGATTCCTGCTGCATTGCCTTGAATTCCTGACTGTCTCTAGTTTCCTGTAGATCAGCGGTTCTTAACCTGGGGGTTGTTTGGAATTTTTCCGGGGGTCGTGAAGTAGTCATAAATAACATATCAATTTGTTTTGAGCCCATTTTTAGAAAACCTAATAACAAAGATACATACCACACACAGTACTTTGTTTGTGTATAGAAACATAGAAATTAGGTGCAGGAGTAGGCCATTCAGCCCTTCGAGCCTGCACCGCCATTCAATATGATCATGGCTGATCATCCAACTCAGTATCCCGTACCTGCCTTCTCTCCATACCCTCTGATCCCCTTAGCCACAAGGGCCACATCCAACTCACTCTTAAATATAGCCAATGAACTGGCCTCAACTACCCTCTGTGGCAGAGAGTTCCAGAGACTCACCACTCTCTGTGTGAAAAAAGTCTTTCTCATCATCGGTCTTAAAGGATTTTCCCCTTATCCTTAAGCTGTGAACCCCTTGTCCTGGACTTCCCCAACATCGGGAACAATCTTCCTACATCTAGCCTGTCCAACCCTTAAGAATTTTGTAAGTTTCTATAAGATCCCTCTCAATCTCCAAAATTCCAGAGAGTATAAAACCGAGGTCTATCCAGTCTTTCTTCATAAACAGTCCTGACATCCCAGGAATCAGTCTGGTGAACCTTCTCAGCACTCCTCTATGGCAATAAGTCCTTCCTCAGATTTGGAGACCAAAACTGTACGCAATACTCCAGGTGTGGTCTCACCAAGACCCTGTACAACTGAAGTAGAACTCCCTGCTCCTGTACTCAAATCCTTTTGCTATGAAAGCTAACATACCATTCGCTTTTTTCACTGCTGCTGCACCTGCATGCCTACTTTCAATGACTGGTGTACCATGACACCAGGTCTCGCTGCATCTCCCCATTTCCTATTGGCCACCATTTAAATAATAGTCTGCTTTCCTGTTTTTGCCACCAAAGTGGATACCTCACATTTATCCACATTATACTGCATCTGCCAAACATTTGCCCACTCACCCAGCCTATCCAAGTCACCTTGCAGCCTCCTAGCATTCTCCTCACACCTAACACTAGCTTAGTGTCATCCGCAAAACTTGGAGAGTTGCATTCAATTCCCTCGTCCAAATCATTAATATATATTGTAAATACTGGGGTCCCAGCACTGAGCCTTGCGGTACCCACTAGTCACTGCCTGCCATTGTGAAAAGGACCGTTTACTCCTACTCTTTGCTTCCTGTTTGCCAGCCAGTTCTCTATCCACATCAATACTGAACCCCTAATACCGTATGCTTTAGTTTGTATATAATCTTCTTATGTGGGGACCTTTGTCGAAAAGCCTTCTGGAAGTCCAGATATATACCACATCCACTGGTTCTCCCTTATCACGCTACTAGTTACATCCTCGAAAAATTCCACAAGATTCGTCAGACATGATTTACCTTTCGTAAATCCATGCTGACTTTGTCCAATGATTTCACCACTTTCCAAATGTGCTGCTATCCCATCTTTAATAACTGACTCTAGCAGTTTCCCCACTACCGATGTTAGACTAACTGGTCTGTAATTCCCCGTTTTTCTCTCTCCCTCCCTTCTTAAAAAGAGGGGTTACATTTGACCCCTACCCGCCAATCCTCAGGAACTACTCCAGAATCTAAAGAGTTTTGAAAGATTATCACTAATGCATCCACTATTTCCTGAGCTACTTCCTTAAGTACTCTGGGATGCAGCCTATCTGGCCCTGGGGATTTATCGGCCTTTAATCTATTTCAATTTACCCAACACCACTTCCCGACTGACCTGGATTTCACTCAATTCCTCCTTTGACCCACAGTCCCCTGCTATTTCCGGCAGATTATTTATGTCTTCCTTAGTGAAGACGGAACCAAAGTAGTTATTCAATTGGTCCGCCATATCCTTGTTCCCCCCTGATCAACTCACCTTGTTTCTGACTGCATGGGACCTACATTTGTTTTAACTAACGTCTTTCTCTTCACATATCTATAAAAACTTTTTGCAGTCAGTTTTTTGTTCCCTGCCATTTTCTTTCATAATCTATTTTTCATTTCCTAATTAAGCCCTTTGTCCTCCTCTGCTGGTCTCTGAATTTCTCCCAGTCCTCTGGTATGCTGCTTTTTCTGGCTACTTTGTACGCATCATCCTTTGCTTTGATACTATCCCTGATTTCCCTTGTTATCCACGGATGCACTACCTTCCCCGATTTATTCTTTTGCCCAAACTGGGATGAAACAATTTTTGTAGTTCATCCATGCGTCTTTAAAAATGTCTTCATTGTATATCCACCGTCAAACCATTTTAGAATTAATTGCCAGTCAATCTTGGCCAATTCACGTCTCATACCGCAAAGTTACCTTTCTTTAAGTTCAGAACATTGTTTCTGAATTAACAAATGTCACTCTCCATCCTAATGAAGAACTCAACCATATTATGGTCACTCTTGCCCAAGGTGGGCACGTACAACAAGACGGCTAACTACCCCTTCTCATTACTCAAAAACCCAGTCTAAAATAGCCTGCTCTCTCGTTGGTTCCTCTACATGTTGATTTAGATAACTATCCGCATTACATTCCAAAAAATCCTCTTCCTCAAGCACCCCTGCCAATTGATTAACCCAATCAATATGTAGATTGAAGTCACCCATTATAACTGTTTTGCCTTTGGTCGCACGCATTTCTAATTTCCTGTTTGATACCATCCCCAACTTCTTGCTACTGTTAGGTGGCCTGTACACAAACACCCACCAGCGTTTTTCTGCCCTTAGTGTTTTGTAGCTCTACCCATACCGATTCCACATCCTCCAAGCTAATGTCCTTCCTTTCCATTGCTTTAATCTCCTCTCTAACCCAGCAACGCTACCCACCTCCTTTTCCTTTCTCTCTATCCCTCTGAATATTGAATATCCTGGATGTTCAGCTCCCAGCCTACGTCACCCTGGAGTATGTGCGTATGTACACGCACACCAAAACTGTGTGCGGCCTGGTTCATGTGCGATCGAGCCTCATGCTTGTCAACTGCCGTATGTTTAGCGTTCGTGCATGGCCAAATTGTGAGTAGGCCTTACATTTACCCCATCTTCACTATCATTTCATAATGGCACTTTAGTTTAGGTCACATAGAACAAATTTGTGCAGTATTAATTTGCTAATTCTCACAAATCACGGTTGTTTTGAGGCCACAAGTGTTGGCTACATTAATCAGTTTGTAATCACAAACTAATTAATGTTCGACTTGCGAAATGATGATACAGGTTCACTCCATTAAATAAACAGGAAATACATAAAGGATACTTTACTTACTTACTTTACATTGTTACCTCTCGAAATTATTGAGTGACACCAAACTATTCCAGACTAATATGCTCTATATCGTACCCCATGAAATAATACCACAGTAAAGGAATTAAACATAACCGTCAAAATGAAGTAATTACATATCCTTAGTAATGAATTAGTCGAGGTAGTGCCAGAGCCGTATTCACGGGTCTGTAGTTCTAGCTTCAGACACATACACAGCAGGATCGAACGGTCACTGCAAAATCAAGCAAAACTGTTACAGTCACAATACGTTTTGGTTGGGAGGTGTTGATCAGATAAGCATATTTTTAGGTCCAAAATGCCAACGGTTAAATCTTAACCAATCAAATTGCTTTTTACAACAGTTATAAAAGATACCTGAAATTGTATTTTGACACGATAAACTCAAAAGTTCGGTTGTATGGTTTTTGAACAGCGGTCAGGCCGATTTCCTAGCGTTTGAGGATTTTTTTGAGCGTATGTGCTCTTAAGTTCCGCTAACAAATTGATATGCTGCATTCTCCCCCAGATTTTGCCCAAACTGTGATTTTGCATTTTGTGCGTGCATTCCATCACATTCTCAACATCTTTCTCATGTCTTATTTTGCTTCACAGGTTGTAAAACCATATCTGCCAAGAAGCGCACGTATAGTGAAACATTTCTCAAGTTCGGATTCACAAACAATTGTTCAGAAATCCGTTAGTCAAGATAAAGTGTGTTATCTATGCCAAGGCTTTGAGCCACGAGAGCATGAAGCCCAGCAAACTGAAAGATCCATTTGGAGGTCTTGTCCACAACGACCGAGCGGGTAAGGGTATGGACTATTTTTTACGAATTAGCCTCATCAAGGGTTCCCGCATCGAGGCTTCATACCAGATTGCTATTCAAACATCGCACAGGACCTAAGCATACCTCACACCATCAGTGAAGGTTATCAAGCCATTGCTTTTCTCTCGAAACTAGCGATAGTGGGTGGGGGAAACAGCTGTAAAACTAAGTTCTGGCAGATTTTCCCTTTTGAACGACAGTCAAAAGTCGAATCTTGGATATGGTAATGATATTCTTGTTCAGTAGTGAGCTAGCTGTGAGAGCAGTCCAGTGTATTTCCACTGCACTAGACGGAGTAACAGATATTGCCTCAGGTCAATGCTAGTCTCGTTCGTTACCTCGACGAAGAAAAGCAAGAAGGAGGAAGAATACCTGTTTGGAGCCATTGGCCACTTGAACACTTTGGGGAGAAGTACGGTTTCTGAATGCTGGCAAGCCTTCCTCATCAAAAATGAGCTCGGCTGGGAGAACGAGACTTGGCAGCGTGTGTACATGATCCAGGGCACCTTCATGATAGGATGCAGATCCGGCTTCAAAGCCTTCAGTGGAGGATGTCGCTCCCCATGTCTCCTTCACCTACTGCATGGGATATCGCCATGTTTTAATGTTGAGACTCTCGCTCCTGGTCTTCGAGAAGTGCTTTCAGTTGTGGTGTAGATTAGGAACCACATTCGAGGGAGCGCAACGCAAGAAATCAGAATCTTCAAAGCAATGGTGTGAGAAATGGGCGCCGATTTCACTGTTATGATTTTCACACACAGGTGCTGCGGCTTTTGCCGGGTTAAAGTTATCAAATTTGTGTGATTCGACTTTCAGAGGAAATAGGCTGTTCTTGGAGAAGAGGGTGTATCAAGAAGGAGGAATCAGCGTCATGAAAAAGATGCAGGATGAACTGTTTGTGATAAAGGATTGCTTACTTGGCTGATGCAGGATCGAGCTCTGCCCGAGGTGAATTCTTGAACTGGTCACTTCAAGGAAACCTCCCAATGCACTGCACACGGCTCGTAACTAAAGCTGGCAGCAGTTCGGGAAAGAGATTACCTTCACCAGAGAAACGATCAGGACATGTTGGACTCAACTATGTTCCTGAAATGACGACTCTCTGGGTGCTATGCCAGGATGCTGAATGCCATTCCTCGAGGCATCTCACCCACGCCTTCTGGCAATTGTGTGAAGCCATCGATCGTACTTTCCCCGGGACTGGCAATCCGACTATAATGATGAATGGATCAGTCTGAAACATTTTCCGTTGAAGGGACGTGCAATAACGATAACTGAAGTGGCAGCGAAGATTGAATTTTACAGAATTCTTGGTTGTAATCGACGTGATCATGAGGTACTGCTGTCGATGCCTTCGTCCTCGTTTTAAATCGCCTGTAATACTATCTGTCTCTATTGCGAAAGCATTTCAGCCTCCATTGACTGAGCATGTTTAATTCTCGGGGCTGTTTTTTTTTTTTCAATTTTTGTTTCGGGGGGTCACTGACAAACCATATCTGATGGGGGTCGTGGGGCCCAAAGTTCAGAACCACTGTGTAGATTGACATTGGCAATTATTAAAAGTGCAAATTTAACCCATAATTCACTGCTTGCTGGCCTTTTCTTTTATAAAAACTTCATGAAAAGAGAAAACATGATTGACAAAAAAAAGATTATGGGGTTCATTTTATGAAATGAATCAGAGTCATTTATTTCTTGAACAAATTAGAAACTAATAGAGTGTAGGAGGAAGATAACCACCAGAAAAATAGCAGTTTTATTTCCATTGAGCACTTAAAGAGGGTACACAAATGCTGGAGTTCATAGCTGGGAGAATGGAGTACAAAAGGAATTGCAAAAGGAGTTTATTTGAATATAAAATTGTGAAGATATTGCTTTCGGGAGTCCAAACCAAGTTGCAACGGACTTTCACAGCGAACAGCAGGGCCTGGGGTTGTGTCGTAATAAGAGAGAGCTCTAGAATGTAAGTACATTGATCATTGAAAAAGTAGCATTGCATGTGGATAGGGTGGCGAAAGAAGGGTTTGGCCATCAGGTTAGGGGAATTTCAAGTATGGAGGTTGGGCATTATGTTACCCATTGTACTTCGGAGTCACCGAGTAGAGATACGTGAAGAGCCCGCCATTGCGACGTCATTCCGTCGAGCATGTCGCATGAACGGAGCTGGAAAGCGCAGCTCACAAGTGTAAGTAGAAAGAAAAACCTCGCAGGTTCAAGTTTTAAACCTTTCCAGCGAGATTAAGCTCCGTAAGGTCTGGCTGGTGAGCCAGCAGGAGCCTGTTCACGGGAGTGAGCACGCATGGGCACGCAGCCATTTGCCAGTCCATCGCAGTGATCGGCAAAATTTATACGGGCGGTGCCAGGTCCGATACGGTGGTCCGTTATTCCAGAGTTAATACCCTCCAGCTGCTGAGGCCACAACGATAGGTAAGCCTACAAGGTCTGCTCTGAGTATGTGTTTTACCAGATGCAGTTCCTTAGTTTAATGTGTATGATCAGGATTTGTGCATTATTAAACTTCTCATCCCTGCTCTGAGAAAACACAGGAGGTTTGACTACAAAGGGATTTGATTCTGGAGTCCAGCAGAGGCAGGGAGATGGGTACAAAAGTATTATACCCAATACAGCCCACATCACCCTTATATTGGGAAGCACTGTGTGTACTGAGATTAATATAAATATTCTGCAGTAGAATGTGCCCTGTCAGATCTATAATTCTAAACACTGACAACATATATGATTATGCACAAAATACACAAGAAAATGTAAAGAACGTTATCTCCTCCAAGAAGAGGGACTAAGAATGTGGGGGGAGACTTAGAAATGGAGAAGATAAAAATGGCTCCACACTTGCTTCAGTCAAGGGTCCAAAGACCCAACGTTCCAGGCAGCAGCCTCCGAGGAGTTCATACACTATGTTGGTGCCTGTTACAATGTGTATCTGACTCTCAGTGCTTCTAGGGTCTGGATGATGTCTCCCTAGAGCAAGAAAAATGCTCTAAAAACTTTAAATCAGTTCAAGGGTCAAGGACCCAGAGATTCAGGGCGAAGGAAAGGTTCCATACACTGAAGTATGGTGCCTGTTAAAAACCAAATTAAAAAAAAAAAGATGAGAAAGAAAAGGAAACGGGAAATTGGACTCTCCCCCCCCACTGCCATGGTTTAGGTCTGGATGAGGTCTCCTTGCGCAGACTCGGGAGGACCAGGAGGAGGAGACTGACCTGAAGCTGTGTCCCTACTTATGTGTATACACCAGGAGCATAAGAGCCACGGCTCCGGGTGTTCCCGATATACCATCAAAGTTTTGCTATTCGGGTATGGAGGGGAGTGGTGAGGCTTATGGAATGAGACCCCCCCCCCCCCCCTGGCTGCCAACTTATTTGGTTTCTCACTGCCTCAAAGAAACTGTTTGACTCTGAAACAGTAAACTATATTACACCTGTCTATTGTGCCTCCGCTTCAGGGTTGGCCAACAGGTAAACCCAGTAAGTAATTTGGGCACCATTGAGTGTTTACGATGCCGAGGGCAGGAAATGCGTTCCAGCATGTCCTCTAGCTGATTCAGTTTGCATCACGGCATGTGGGGAAGACATTTACAAGGGTCGATAAATGTCCAAATTTAATAAAGACATGCTTGCGTTAGTTTGCAGAGCCTATGCGAGCCTAATTGTTATGATGGGAAATTGCCATTTGGCCACATATTTTATTACCCCAAAAAATGCAGTACTATGTAAGGCAACAATAACCCAGATTAATGATTGGTGAAATAAATCTGCCAAAACAATTCAGGATCTTCTAATTCTTATACGGGGTACAGGAACTTAATTCCATCACACATTAGAACTTCTGGGGTACCACCTCTGGTTAGGGGTTTGTTAAGATTACAATTGATTTATAATGGAATGATGCTGCATACTATGATTGGTTTGGTTGTTTGCTGCACCAGAAAACTCGTCAGGTAGAAATATATCCCAGACAGAAGAAGATGGGGTTGCAAGAATAATTTGGACCACACAAAACTCCAATTCATATGTTTCAGTATTAGGGCATTTAATAAAGTACACCTTCACACTGTAAACGCAGTTTGTTATCACAAGGCTTGCTATATGGTTACTAATAGAACGTTAGAAAACAAGATACATTATTTCTGTACAATGCTATCATTATCACAGGTACTTTTAAGTTAATTCGATGGGTCAGCTGGAGCAATTTAAAACATTATAGATAGAAAACATAGAAAATAGTCGATTAACGAGAACTTACAGTTCGACGTTTGATCGTTCTTTTATGAGGAGTAACGATGAGGGATTACGAGAAGACTGGCGTGGAAACGGGTCGTACTTCAGAGGCAGCGGCATGAAAAACACAGAAAACAAAATAACGCCCGGGGGAAGGTGTAAGTAAGTGAGGTAGTAAGATAAAGAGAGGGGTAAGACAAAGTCGAAGTAAAGTAAGTACTGAGTAGAGAGTGGTAGT
Source organism: Okamejei kenojei (assembly GCA_035221665.1). NCBI lineage: Eukaryota > Metazoa > Chordata > Chondrichthyes > Rajiformes > Rajidae > Okamejei > Okamejei kenojei. The sequence goes on along the minus strand of CM069131.1, from coordinate 168,216,252 downwards.
AAGAAGTTGAGTATTAGTAGGGAAGGGGCGGCCAAGTAGTAGAGGAGTAGATAGAAGTAAAGTAGTTAGTAAGATAAGAGTAAGCAAATTAGAGAGGTAAAGGTAAAAGGTAGAGTATGGTTGAAAGTAGAAAGAATGTAAGAAATAGTTAAGTAAAGTAGAGTAAAGTAAAAGTAGAGACCATACAGCATGTGACGTTCCGAAACCAAAGTACATTTATGCTGGAATGAGGAATTCTGATTCCTGTCACAGTTGAAGATACGTGTCAGATGTTGCAACTGGGCGTAGATAAGCAGTGTGATCCAGAAGTACGGAAGCCAGAAGAATGTTATTGGGCACTGGGTAGATTAGGTGTAAGTGGGATGCAATTGTATTTGTTCATGTATTCATAAGAGCTCTTCTCTGTTCTAGTTGAACTCGCCATGTCATAGCTCATCATTCCCCCTGAGATTGTATCTTGCTTCTGATTATTTGTTTGTGGCTTTGTAGCTTCTGTGGTAATATAAACTCTGTAATAGGCCTGCAAGCGCTTGGAAGATTCCTTCCTTTCTGCTTCTTTTTGTTCTTGTGTAGTTTAGTTGATCCAGAATTATACTTTTTCTTTTCCGCATGCTAGGGTAGGGGGAATATTCCTGAAATAAAAATTAATTAGAAAAATAGCCACATGGGAAAATGGGACATATACAATTCTAATACTTTATAAATACTAATACATTACTAGTGTAAATATAGAGTGTGATTTATATAAGAAGAAGTGGTAGGGAGAGGTGGTTTTTAAATATTTTAGTACTGTTTAACTTACTGTTTTAACCATTGTGGGTTGGAAGACTAGTGATTATCAACTTAAAGACCAGGCATAAAAAAAGCCATCGGCCTAAAAACTAAGATATGATGAATTTTATTTTTCAAAAACAAACCTAAGCTTAATAAAACTTGACAGAAGAGGTTCCATCACAGATTTGATTGTTTAGTTGTTCGTTTTAAGTTAGTATGGTTTATGCTGAGAAAATTTTAATTTAAAATAAGGAAGAAAAAACGTGAACTTACCCGTATCGACAGTGTTTGATCGTTATTTTATGAGGGTTACGCTGAGGGATTACGTTGCAAGAACCCGAGCCTGGCGCTAGTTGGCAGAGGGCGCATACTTCAAGTGAGCTCATACGGGCTGAAAAACACAGAACACAAATAGAGGGCAGGAAAGTGTTAGAAAGTAACATATAAGGACTTCATATAGGACTTAGAACTAGCATGATGATCTGTTATTTTGTATGAGGGTGGGAAGTGGAGGCCGATCATCGCCTATCGTCTCCTCTAAAATAACGATCCAACTACGAGTCTTGCCCTTTCCAAATGGTACGTTCTCGTTTTTAATCTTACTATTTTACTTCGGAGTCACGTG